>VWZK01005430.1:243993-407573 GCA_013396935.1 Baryphthengus martii | reverse complement strand
GCGGCCGGAGGCGCTGCCGAGGCGGCGGAGGCCATGCTGTCGGGTCACCTCCGTCACTCAGCAAATCTCTGCCGCCGCCCGCAGGTCGCTCGGAGGCCAGCGGCGAAGGGAGGGCCCGGGCGGTATGGCCGAGGTGCGCAGGGAGACCGGTAGCGCCGCGAGCAGCGGGCCAGGCCGCTCCCGGCAGCGGCTGGGCTCGCCTAGTCCAGGGATCCCAGGGGAGCTCTGTGCCTTTCCAGAGAGCGGTGTTAAGCCTGGAAGTCTGAATGCCCTGACGCTCCCGCATGAGGTTTTTAGGCCCAGATTTGAGCGGCGGCCGCAGTGCCAGCTCAGGAAGCGGCCTCCCTCAGGCCGACTCCCTGATCCCTTAGTGTGGGCAAGTTGGGGAAGAAAGTTAAAGCAAATCCCGGCCAAAAGGGACGGACTTTTTGCCGTGGCAACTTGCATTAATCCAGAAATCCCCTTTTAAGTAGCAAAGTTGAATAAAAACGCACCTCAGTGTGGAGTTTCCACCAGAGTGAGGATCCTGAGTCTTGAGGAACGTGGAAGGTCTCTGGCCAGCACCTCCTGGGCCCCTCGAGCACAGGTTTTAACAGGAGGTTTTGTCACTCCAGGCAAGGCAGTTGAAAATCTCTCTCTCTCACACAAACAGTTGTGTTGCAGGCACTGAAGTTATGCATCTCCCAGGTGAAAATCTCTAACAACAGATTGGCTCTAAAACTGCTGTGCCCTAGTAGCACCTGGCTCCTAGTGCTAGATACTCACCTCCCAGTTACCCTGCTTTAAGACATATCCTGCTGCCTGGGAATCTGTTAGTAGCTTGGTTTGTTTGACCTTTCTCTTCTGTAACCACAGCTGCAGAACTAATGTGCTGCAGATACTGCATTAATTGCTGTTGTGGTTGCTACTAGTATCTTTTAGCAATTGCTTTCACAACAGCGATCTTCCAAGCATCTTGAATTTTACTGAACATCTAAGACTTATTTAGAAAAAACCCCTAACATTCAGAGTACCATAAATCTTTACAAACAATTGTTTTGGGCATCTTGGCCATTTAGTCTGGAGAAGAGAAGACTGAGAGGGGATCTTGTCAGTGTTGACAAATATCTGAAGGGTGAGTGTCGAGTAGGCCAGCCAGTCTCTTTTCAGTGGTGCCCAGTGGCAGGATGAGGGGCAATGGCCACAAACTGGAACATAGGAAGTTCCACCTCAACATGAGGAAAATCTTCTTTACTGAGAGAGTGATGGAGCCTGGGGCAGCCTGCCCAGAAAGGTCGTGGAATCTCCTTCTCTAGAGACTTTCAAAACCCACCTGGACTTGTTCCTGTGTGGCCTGCCCTGGCTGATCCTGCTCTGGCAGGGGGGTTGGACTCTTATCTCCAGAGGTCCCTTCCAACCCCTACCATTCTGTGATTCTGTGACCCAGACAATAACTCAAGACTACTGATTAAAAAGTCCCATCCCTAGTCTACAGCTGCCACTCTCCTCTGACTCATGCACTGAGTAACAGCCTCTTGTTTCTTTGCAAGTGCAGTGTGGAGGCATTTAGTCTACAGACTTGAGTGTGTGTTTTTTAATCATTTGCGACAATTTCCAGCTGCTTGCCTAATAACATCCCTTTACGAATAAGGATTCTCTTTCTGTTGCATGGGCCAAATTACCATGGTGTAAGTGAGCAGTGGAACTGAAAATCCAACTGCTGCCTTACATCAGCTTCCTATGCAGAGGCGTTTGCTGCTGTGCAGGTGCTTTTTTGTAGTTTAGTCCGAGCACCAAGAGATAGCAAGCCCATTTCTAAAAGCAGCTTAGCTGAAGCTGCAGCTATAAATAGAGCTGTAAGAAACCATTTGCCAGAAATGCAAACTAAGGTAGGCAAGAGCTCTGAAGTCAGGTCTGAAAGGCTTCTCTCCAGCTTTCTTTCTACTGTTCACATATAACTCATTTTGAATAATATTTAAGATGACATTAAATTGCATTACACCGTCTGGATGCAATACAGATTGTTAAAGACATTGCTGGATGCTTGTTATAGGTTCGTCATCACATCTCCATTTGAAATAATTGAAAATTATGCTTTTCAGTTCAGTTTTCCTTCCCAATAAAGGTATAAAACCCTGTAGAATTGAGTCTTACAAAGGCTTTCTTCCTGGTTCCCTTTTGCAGACTCCCCAGAAGCAGGATATGAATGCCCACGAGCTTTTGTTCCCGGTACAACCAGACCGGGCTCCTGCACCATTAATATGCTACTGTTAAGCGTATGTTCCTGTTATAGAGTAGCACAGGAGGTCAGCCTGTTTCCACAGTAACTTAGATATAAACGGTAGTGAGAGGGCGATGGAGCAATTATCTATATGGTCAAAACTATGCATTAAAATAAAACTCAGCTCAGAGATCAAAGTGTTACAAGTTGCTTTGAATTCAGTGTCCTAAGGAGAATTTCAATTGCCTGCCTTTTTAGGGAGCAATATCCCCTTAACGTTCCACTGCTAAGGTTCCTGAATTTTGGCTATGTTGATATGTACTTTTACAGCCATAAGGGTGTCTCAAAGGCAAGGTCACTGTTCTGAAATGTCAAACTGGCTTACGAAATAACTTTGCAACAAAATTCCTAAAAGGAATTTGTGAAGCAAAGAGTAACAGAGGTGGGGGACACAAACACGCACATAGCAGATATGACAGCAACAGGGGGATAGGCACAAGAGGACAGATGACGTCACTGATACCCAGAAAACCCACAGTAGGTGTTTTCTTGCCTCTTTCGAACTGCTGGCACTTAAAGCTGAGATGGCTACTAGCCTGCTGTCAAATTAAGGGTTAGCAATTCTTCTCCCATCCTTGCTGTTTGACCTCAACACGTACCAGATTGCCGTATGGTCCTGACTCTCGGCTAAGCCATGAAGGAGAGCCAGGCTTCGCCACACTGTTCTATCCGATGGCCCTTGAATCAAAAATTCTGTGCCCTTTCCACTAGCAAAGCTCTTGTTCAAGCCAGTTGTTTCATGCAAGTGCTTGTTTCTTCTAGATCCTAATTAGTGACAGACTTCTCGTCTCAAAAGAGGAAGGCTCTTCAGAAGTTTTCTGAAGGAGTCGGAGACACACGTACATCACCTGAAGAAGTCAGCACACCATTTGCAATCTTCAGGGGATTTTTCAAACGTATCTGTCGTTTCAAGTAATTCTCTACATACAATTACTATGACTGAGCCTCAGTCTATGATTGGAAACAATTCCTCTTCGGTTTGTGAACTACAATTTCAACTGCTCGACTGGAGAAGTAGGCTTTTCAAATAATTATAATTAATTTTATTTTAATAATTTTATAACAATTATAAAATTACAACTGGTTGACGGATATAACTTTCAATTATTATTTGTATGCTGACTGATACCTGTTGAGTGGATGCTCCAAAAGAATATTCTGTTCAATAACCCTTGTGGTAGGCAGAGTAATACACAATTTTATATGTGAGGAGGCTTTATCTTCATAACAATTGTTATTTGTGACACTGTTTTGGAATGCAAACATGAAAATTCTAGTCCAGGAATGTTAGTCTTTCACAATAGTTGACATGCATTTCTTCTTGTCAAAACAGACTTTCATGAAGAGCATCTCAATGGCTACAAATAGATTTTAAAAATACTCCATCAAAAAATTTCAAATAATCTTTGGCGGAATCTTTGTTTTGAACAGTGGGACCCTGCAACATAAAGGGCTTCATATCTCGTTAGTTGCAAACAGGATTTAAATGTCGTTATCTTGCATTTTGACATAGTAAAAACTACATTGACCAGAATAATTCCTGCTCCTAAATTCGAATTTATTTTAAATTCATTGGTAGCAAACATGTTTCATTTTACATTTGTTTCCTTCCAGAGTCACTCCACTGTTTTAGACAAGACAGGAAGAATAAAACTAAAAAGCCCTAGTCTTAAAATTCTTTGAGGTCCACCTGGAAAAAGTGTTGAAGGGTAGTATCTAGGTCAGGTGAAGGAGAATCTGCTGTCTGAAAATGAAAACTTAGAATATCTTCATACAGAAGTACAACCAAAAGGACAACTACATTTCAAAGGAGAAGGTCATCACAGAAGGTCATCATTGCTGTTAACAGTAAATCTGCTACTATATAAAGCATCCTGACAACACGGCTAATTATTTGTCCTGATAGGAGGTTCTGAAAACAAAACGGGTCAGGCTTTCAACAACTCTACCTTCAGATGTGCACAGCTGTTGCTTTAGAAACAAGCAGATTGAATTCCTACCCGTGCCTCAGTGGAAAAAGGGAAGCTCTGTAGATATTGTGTAAAATAGTTACCATAAAAGGAAGAGAAAGAGAATAAAAATTCCTTTTCACAAAGCATAAAGAAGATACTAATGTCTCTCTTTAGTAACAGCAGCCGAATAGCATTAATTCACAGGTAATCTCAACTACTATTGTAGTTAAGAAAAACATCTGCAACTCTAATCTTTCTTCCTGTCCTTTGGTAGCCCTCTATAAACTGGAGCAAACCACTGACTTTGAAAAAGAAATCCGGCAGGCTCCCCAGGTGTTCCCATTTGGATTTCATTTTCCCAGAGCACAGTGAGTCACTCTTACGTTGACCTTTTGGCTGCTGCCTCACAGAGGGAAACACTCTTCCATCATACTTTTGGAAGTCACGCTCTTTGCGGTTCGCTAGCGACCTTTGGACTACGGCACCAACGTGGAAGTTGTAGAACTTGATGAGCCTTACTGTGACGTAGAATATACGGAACGTCAAAGACTGATTTGTATGATTATCATAGAGCTTTTCCCATTACACAGTGATACGTGAGCTGTGTTATATCCAGTTATTGAGGCAGATTAAATTGCTGCAGGAGAGGAAGACAGAGGACACAAGACCTCTGAGTCAGTCTAGACAGGGGAAAAATAAAACAGTATAAACAGTAGATATAAAATGCATTGGAAGACAAAAAGTATTTATTGGATACAAATAGCTTCCCAGCACTGGAAAGAGAATAATAAATAGCAAACTGAAGACTAAAGAGAGGATGTTATGCACCTTTTTTTCGTCTGTGCATCATACTGCATGCAGCCTTTTGCCTGCTTTCTTGTTCAACTTTAGCAGGATTTGGCTGCAAGAATCCAAAATGCAACTGTAAAATGACAGAACACCAGTGAAACAGGAGAGCTCTGAATAAGGGCATTTTCTACATGCTCTTGGAGGGCACACACCTCTTTTCCTTTATATTACATTGGACCAGTAAGCTCATGGCCATTAAAATTTTTAACTTTTCATGGCTTACAGAAATATAATATTGTTTAACTTTTATAAAAAATCATAGAAACAAGGCTATCAAGTTAGGCACAAGGTTTGCTACTGTTGTGCAAGAATACAAACGAAAAGCAAAATCCCGAATGTACAGGTTATACCTGAAAGCTGCACATAAATATGACAGTACAATATAATCAACTTTACATAAAGAGTTTTCATCCACAGTAAGAAATGATTGATTTGACCTATGATAACACCAGAATGATTTTAAGGGTCCAGAGTACGTTCAAGCTCTAAAAGATTAATTTATTTTTTTTCCCACTTGTTCCTAGGACAAATTTATAGTAAGTGGAGAGGAGGAATTCAGGATAAGTCTTAAGCGTAGCTAAGTGATAGCTTATTTTAGGCAATGACTGAGACATTGTTTCTGCTGTCATGTTAGCTATTTGGAAAGTCTTCCATTCCAGTGAAAAATATTTATCTTAACTTATAATTAAAAGGAAGAAATCATAAAGACAGTAAAATATTTTTTATGAGATTTTATTAGACTGAGCACCCATCTTTAGAGTTATTCATCAAGTGTCTCCAGCTCTAGGTGAGACTTCAAGTGTGTTATGCCGGACATAGCTGAAATAACTTGCATTTTGCCTTTAGACTCACTTAAAGGTATCAAAATTCAGATTGTCTATTTTACTGCAAATGTAGGCATTTTGAAATCTACTGCTATTCCAATTAGCTAGTGGACAGATGGCTGCTGTGAGTAAACTGTGCCACGCTCAGTGAGACTGCGGCCTGATGCCATTTATTTGTGACCCACAACTTTGAGAACTGCTTCTGAAAGGACACCAATGCAATGCACATGTAAATATATGTTTCGTGAATGAGAAATCCAAACACTTTTTACATTTCAATAACATACCAGAGCTAATAGTGCATAAGTTGACTTCCATATCCATATGGTATCAGTCAGAAAAAAATTATATGCTATTTTGTAAATAGGATGATTTTATTAATTTTGCTCTTGTTAGGATGTTATGACTAAAAGAATATGTTAAAGGATTGATTATAGCAAAGCAAAAATTAATCTTTACTATCTATGCTTCAAAGGAGCATAGATAGTGCAATTACCTACTTGTTTAGTCCTTCACCTGGCTCATCTGTGAAACTCTGCAAGTGTGATACTTTCTAATTCAACAGGATTTAAATTAATCTCAAATATCCACAAAATAGCATTTTTGTGCCTTCTGCTCGTACTTATCTCCCAACAGATTAGATTGTATGAAATATCCCATGAAATCCGGCACTGTAAAGGTTAAGTGAAAGGCATGCAAGGGCAAAAGAGGTGGTCAAAGTGCAAAACAAACAAAACTTTTCTTCTCTTGTACAGATTCTCCTAGTTATTGTTCAAGCGTTCCAGACCAGTTGCAGGGTAGCAACACTGCTACTGTCTCCAGTATCCCCCACTTTGCTTGTGTTTATGGATTTGAGGTAAGTTTTCTGTATCACCTGGGGTGTTAAATGACTGCAAAGTGCTTAGGATGCCACCCAAGACTGAAGACAATAGAGGTGATTTAATTTCTGAAAGGCAATAGCAAGTCTAGCAGATGTTATTGAGATAGCTGGGGCATCGCCTGCCTCAACATCTAACTGCTGGCTAAAAAGCGGCAGTGACGGCAGCAGAGGACGCGCAGGTTTAGAGCAACAGAAGCCATGGAAGGAAGCAAAACTAAGAGACAGCAACAGTAAGACAAAGTACATAGAAACTTTTTAATGAATTAACCTTACAAAAGACAATAGCTTCAAAACATTTGACACGTTTGTACAAAACTATTCCAGCATTGTTAGTTCTCTCTTCGGAAAGAATTGCCAGCAAGCCACCCAACGTGTCCCTGGCTATGAGATGCAACTGGTGATCACATCCAAATCATGTGTGGACAGAGTAAACTTATTTACAAATACTGTATACTTTAATACCAGATTAGTGGATGCTATTGGGGAGCGACTGTATTTTCCAGAAAACACCATGCATCAGAAAATAGTATGCACCCCTAGCTTTATTGCCTTTTTTCCCCACATTTGTCACTAACATCTCTTTTTAGTCCTTTCAGGATGAGTTATCTCCTTTTAATTCCTATTACTTCTTTTCTTGTCTTTGAATAACAG
The DNA here is from genome assembly GCA_013396935.1 of Baryphthengus martii. NCBI lineage: Eukaryota > Metazoa > Chordata > Aves > Coraciiformes > Momotidae > Baryphthengus > Baryphthengus martii. The sequence goes on along the minus strand of VWZK01005430.1, from coordinate 400,157 downwards.
TGCAAGTAGCAGTACAATCTTCCAGTTCTATAGCGTACATCGCAACTGTCCTTGAACAGAGGAATATCAAGGTGCAAAATGATGGCTCATGGGACTATTCTGCAGCCATATTAAAATAAGTGCCACATACCAGAAAATAGCACGCATGTTAAGGGCCAAAATGTAGTTAAAAAGTGCGTGATACTTTCCTGAAAATATAGTATCGATGACACGTACAGGTATCTTCAAGATGCCACATTCCCTTGTGAAAGGGATCTTGTCATTTCAGTATGTACAAAGTACGTCTTCAATTCTCCTTTTCCTTTTACGTTTATTATTCCTCTGCAAGTGCTCATGTACCCCAGTGTTTGCAGGACGTTGTTTGTCTCCTCTGTAACCTGCAGCAATACAGTAATACAACCAGTGCTGATAACAGAGCAAAGTAGAACCTTCTCCCAGCGTGTGAGGAGAACGTACGTCCTCAGGAACGCTAAGGGTTTTGCTACAATGCTTAGAAGGCCTTTAAGGGTCTCAAGAGAGGTTTGAGCACCTGAGCTTTCAAATAATCTATTGCTGGATGCCCATTCTAATCGCTTACGTCAAGTATCAAATTTGATATAACCATTTCTGTACCTACGATTGCAGAGGGCTCCGAGGGACACCACTAGTGGCACAAGGGACAACACGCTTCCTCACAGAGCATTTTTCTCAACTTGAGCAGACCCAAGCTTCCCCAGCTTTTTGCAAGTACTAAGGCTGTGTGAGTGAAGCGATAGTAAGACATTAGCATCATCTGTCAGAGCTGCTGTTGTCAGTTTCTCACCTAACTTGCAGTGAACCAAACTTCAGGCAGTCCCACCCTTTTAGGTGAGAGCCCACTAGGACAGAGGTTGTTCAACAGCACCAGTTGTCTCAGACTGTCTGTGTTTCTTGGTGAAGCAAACAACTATTTGTAGATGTCTTTGGACACCCCTTCTGGTTTCAGTTTTGACCAACAGTTGGTGACTTTGCTTTTCCATTCTTTAATCCTGACTAGTCTTAGTCACAGATTTAGCGTGCCCTTCCTGCTGCAATCCCAAAGTTCCAGGCAGCATATTAGGCAGATACTTAAAATGTGATTCCTGACTGGAAAGTTAGTAAATTGAAGGTCTTTTCCATACAGGTCTATCTACAATCTATACAGATAATGATCTATAAAGATTATTGATCAGCACGATTCATTAAAAGGGAAGTTTCCTGATTGGTTTGTGGATTTAAATTGATTTAAATCAATGTACAGCTCGCTTAATATAGGGATGCATTTCCAGGCAACCCATGACTTCCTCCTCTGTATTCCCCTGTAATGTCAAGAGAAAGTTTTGATTCTCCTCCCATTCTCCCTGTAGTTTTCTTTCAATTCTTTACTTTCCTGCCCAAGGTCTAATTCATCAGAAATGTACAGATACAGCTGGTAGGTAATTTTTTTAAGTAACTTTTTTCTGTAGGCATCCTTAACTCCAAAACACAGACTTTAGTGTATATGGTGGTTTTTTTTAAGCACCGAACTCAAAGGATTAAGATAAACCCTAAGAGAAAACCAAGACTTACCTGTATTTTATCTAAGACACCAGTGCTGTCCATTCTGCTGGCCACATTTACTGTATTGCCCCAGATGTCATATTGTGGTTTTTGAGCTCCTATTACTCCAGCTATTACAGGTCCATGGTTGATACCTGGAGAACATCAGAACTTAACATTAAGGACAAAGATCCCCCAAACAAGGACACACAGTGCATCTAGTAACATAGCAAGTCAATGAACATGGTTATTTGGCCTGTGCTGAATGGTGAGTCCAGCAACAAACTGTCTGTTATCAAGTTTTTTACCAACCATTTACAGCAGGAGGATGTTATTTATAAAAATGCCAAAAGTTAGTTCATCTAATTTTAGTTTTACAGCTCACTCCCATCCTGAGTAAATTTTATATATATACCATGAGTATCCTAATAACTTGCTGCTGCCTTTATTAGATAGCATAAGGAACACACTGTGAGAGAGCAGAAGCTTCTGAGAAATCAGACATACAAGAATTTTAATTTCTACTTGTAGTGCACAGGGCTTCTCCTCTCTGCAATAGTTGATGACCAAATCAAATGACTTTTACAGTATTTTTTTTGTATCTCAAATATGGAACAAATAAATGAGAATAAGCTGGAAGGATTTGAAGCCTTGTTCTGAAAGCTGAATTGCCCGTAGAATGGTCTTAAATAACTGCAGTATAAATATGTATTCAAGTAATTTGATTAAGCATGGAGTAAGAGTAACCAGCTCTGAAATGCATACTGTAAGAGTGAAGAACATGACGGTCCAGTCCCTCATTAGACTCTGGGTATTTTTTATCTCGCAGTCAGTTTGTATCCTATGTTACACTTGTAAAGGGGAGTGAGTTGTACTTTGCTATCAGGGAAGGAAATCAGGAGGCAAAATCAAAAGCACTGTTGTTAAACAGCATCAAATATACTGTAACTGTAACTATACATACTGAAAGCCAAGACAGACCTAATTAGAAATAAACTCTAGGCAAGTGAGTAGTTTGGATTTCTGTAATTATTTCCAGTCAATGGATTATAACTGACTTCTATTAATTTCTTGAGAGAAACAATTACTAGGTGCGTATGGGGAGGCATCTCAGAGCTGGCTCATCTAGTATGGACCGTAAGTAACATGGCAGCATGATCTACCAACCACACTATAAGCCCACTTGGAACCCCTGAAAAAAAGTGACAGTAGCAGCTACATTTAGAAAATTGGGGAAATATGCAAACTCCAAAGGACACCAGATAAAACCTGCTGAATATTTGTCTAAGTGCTTGGGATTAAATGCACAAAGGGACCTAGGCCACACAACACTCTATATTAACCACCAAGCAATAGGTGTGTCTTTCTGCATCCGTGACATCTAGTGTGTAGAAAGCATGAGGGACCTGAAAGTGGAATTCACAAAAGCCATCTACTGAGTAGCCCAAGCTGACTAGTAGGGAAATCTGAAGAGATGTGTATAGCATACATTCTGCCATGGTCCAAAAACTGAGGCAGAGCAGTGGGACTTTCCTGCAAAATACAATGGGCAGGAGGTGACTTTTACTTTTTTACCTCCTTCCTGAATCACCGCAGCGGATGATTTGAGTAATACCTCAGGGGCTGGACAGCCCTTCAAGGAGACTTCTACCCATATCTCTTATGAAAGAGTTTTGGCCAGTCAGACATTCTGGGATACGCTTCTCTATCTCATTCCTGGCTGAATGGGTCTCTTTCACATGATACATGTGAATGTTTGTGGGGGCAAGGCTGGAAGAGCAGTACTCTCAGTCCAGGTGAATGCTCTAACAGAGGATGATACCTTCTGTCTCCTTCTCTTGTATCCAAAAAGACACTTAATTATTCCATGAGAAGGCAAATACTGTTCAGCAGGACCGACAAAGAATAGCTCATTCCAAAGTATCTTACAGCTTGGGCTCATAGCATTCTCCAGGGAACAGGGATCCCCACGCTTGAGCAGCCTCAGCCAAAAGCAAGAACCAAATTAACTTTGTCTACAACACAGACAAATGTTCTAAGCATGAGGGCACATGGAAAAGATCAGCTTCTATTCTGTTCTGAAAAAAACAGCAATACCTGTGCAAAACTTGCTGCAAAAGCAGATCTGAGTTTTGTCCAATAAATCAAGCAGCTTAGCTAACAAGGGGAAGAACTCCTGAAATAGAATCTAGGTGCTCCCCTCCCTTGCCTGACAACGTCAAGAGTAGGCTGTGTACGTCCTCAGGCACAACGAGCATTTCAGACACACAGAAAATGAAGGTTAAAAGCTGAGACCTCTACTGAGTTGCAACACTGCTGGAGTTGGATGCTGGCCAAGAAAGGCTTTTACAAATGGCAGTTTGAGTTTAAATCCTTACAGTGAAGATTAGATGTTCAAATGTTTCTGTGGTTCTAATTGCTATGGATAGCAGATGTTTTCATGGTCAGATCATGGTGAGAAGTGGAGAAGATGTAAAGAAGATGGTAAGTGAAGACCTCAGTGATGCCTATATTGGATCAAGGTGGCAAAAGTGCCAGTCTGAGGCCTGTGTCCCTTTGTAGATTTAATCATGCCTCATTTGATGAAGCAAAGGAGTCTGACTTCTCTGGAGCACAGAGCAACCACTTTAAAAATCACAAGTAGGCATCTCTTCCCCTAGAAAGTTTGCTTTATGATGCCCACTTTGAAGGAGTCAGTATTGCTTTAATCAGGTTGCAGATCTAGCTCCAACAGGTCTTTATCTGTACTGATACTGCAAGTATGGGGCTTGTCATCTATGGCGAGCAGAGAACTTTTAGTCTGTACAGAATATGGTATCTCTACACATTTCTTTTAAACCCATCAAGTTCTGTAACGCTTTGAGAAGGAAGCATACTTGAGATTTGCTTTGTCATTTTTCAACTCTAACAAGGAACACAAAACATCCTGGCAAAGACTTGCTGTACTCTAAGAACATGTATTTCAAGTCAGAAGATGACAAGTTTTGCCAGCGGGTGGCACTGTGAAATAACCACAGGAGGAGCAGCTGAAAGGAAAAGCAAGCAGCACAGCAAGAAAAGAAAAGACAGGAGAAAACTGTTGGAAATCAACTACTTCTGACGTTTGCAGGATTTGTGGGTTTCCAGTATTTATTTACTGCTTTCATTTCACACTTTCTGAGTTACATATTGCATTGTAAAACTGCTGCGTACTGCTATCAGCAAATCAACATTTTGGAACATACGGTTCTTGACCAGCTCTGAATTAATTTATTTCATCATCCTTTCCATGGCTTACTGCAGCTATTTCTTTTTTAAAATACCACGATGTACAAGTAGAAGCAATTAGAAGTTGAAATAAAACATAACATAAACAACTAGGCATCTTTGCGCTTATTTCTCAATGACCAGGAAATAACAAAGAAAACAAATACCCTCCTTTGTCTAACACTGGGAAGAAAAGGGAGCATTTTTGTATGCTTGCTTGACTTTACTAAATCTAAAATATTTCAAACTCCAGCCTCGCTGGCTCTTGTCCTCCAAAACCATTTATACGGTTTTGTAAAGCCCTGTAGAGTCTTCTTGTGTGCTTTGGTAATGATAAGCTTAAAATAAGTTACGTGGTTTACAATCTCTAGAATAATTATTACAGAGTTACCATAAAACCATTCAGAGCCATGGGAACATACTTTTTCAACCATTCTTTAGTTAGAAATACTGCCCTTTTCTGAGTCCTGCCTTGAAGCATTCCTTGGAACAGCAGCAGCTACGGTTAACAAGCAATACCACGTTGACTGCCTTTAAACAGGCCAAAGATGGTGCTATTTACCCTCATGGCCCTTTTGGTCAGTTCTACTAACACTTTAATCAGCTGATACTTCACCGTGAATTCTCCCCTCTCCTCCACAATATTCCGATAAAAATCCCATGATACATACCTACTCGCAACTTGAAGTCATTGAACGAATGCTTGTTTATGACGTCCAGTTTTGCCACCAAAGCAAACGCGAACTCCACCATTGTTCCTATGTGCATATACTGTCGTTCAGGTTCCTGAATTCAAACAGCCAAACAGAGTAAAATCATTTTCCTTAGCCTTGGTTGCTATGAGAATACAACCAAAATATGCTGAAGACCTGAAAGCACTTAAATGCTTAAGGAGGTCCTTACGCCAGGCAGGCAGCAGCAGCAAAGTGACACAGAAGATGGTGCCCTGCCCAGCATCAGTCAGATTAAACAACGGCCACCAGACCAGAATGCATTTTACTTACACAGTCAGGCAGCCTGGAGATGATAGATCCAAAAGATGCCTAATGTAACGTTTTCATTGTCAAATTACTCATTAGCTGTCATCTAATCCCACAGGTACTCAATGTCTATGTGCGCCTAGGATTTGCGCATTAAATTTCTCCAAGTGTATGCTTATGTTTTATGCCCTTTAAAAATAAATAATGATTGTGGACAGCTCCACAGAGACTCCTCCCTCTCACTGTTGCACAGCTCAGCACCCTAATTAATGTTTAAGATCCAGTGAAAGTCACAATTTTAAGAGTTCCTTCACTGATTGTTATCTGGTAGATATGCAAGCACTTCAGAGAACATCTAATAGACCTGAAAATGAACAAAATACAAGAGGAAGAAGGCAATCCACCCTCTAGCTCAAAGTTTATACCACTTATAAAGGCTGTAGACTTAATGTCTCCTCATACATTGACAGTGTAGCCTGATTTCTGAGTACTGGTGTGAGTCCCCTAAGGATGAGCAGAAAATTGATTTTCATTCTCCCCCAGCCCAGGTAGGACCCTGACAAGAGCATGATTTCATAAGAGATGATCTCACTGATCTCTATGAGAAATGACAGAATCTTCCTCATTTCTTGAGATAAAGTTACAAAAGATGGACAGATGACAAATTCAGAAGATGATTCATAGAGTAGATGCATCAGCCTAGGTAGAACAGTAGTTGATGCTTGCCAGAGCAGCTGTTCAGATGAATGAAGTCTGCTTCCTTTGGAATTCACTCCTAGCGAAGACAGATGGTTTCCTGTTCAGTTGATGTATTCTGACCCTCTCCTTAGGCACTTAGTTTTCTTTGGGTGCTTCTTTTAAGCTGAGGGTGGTTCCCAGCAGTACGTCTAGCAGTCAGTCACTGCCACAGTAGGTACCGTAGTATCTGTGCAGCTTTGGGCATCTGGACTGAAGGCTGCTGGTGGATTTCTTTTGAAAAGAGTACTAAATCACCAAAGCAACACTAAAACTCGGATCTCTTGATTTAGTTTGTGGAAACAACTCAAACGATAGAATTGTTTCCTGCACCTAGAGTAGTTTTAGTTGTGATTGAGAGCTCCTCAATTTTTTATCCTCTCCAGTCTACAGTTCTGCATTTCCTTCATTCCCTTCATCTCTGTATTAAATGTCAGAGCTAATTTAAAATCATTCTTTTTTTTTTTTTTTTTTGTACTCAGGATCCTTAGGGCCTGTAGTTCAGGTGTTAATTGCTTCTGTCTAGAAGGAACATGAGTTTGGCAAGAGCACATTAATCCTTAGCAGAAAACGTGTTGATTCATAATTGCTGTGTCTCTGTCACTAACCTGTAGTACTCTAAAGATTGTGGCAAAACCCAAGTTATGAATTGCTTCGCTGAACTACTGACTGCAGTTCCCAATCCTACCTTATTAAGTAAACCAGAAACAAAGGAACACGTTCTCAATGCTGAGCCTGAGGGTTCTGTAAGTGTATGGTTAGTACGGCCACTCAACCTTCCCAGCTGCCAATGGAAAATACTCACTTGTGCAATCTTTCACCTACCCTATAAAACCAGTTCTGCTGCATGCAGGAATAAAAGGCTGCATCATACTTAGAGTAGGCCTGGTTTAGATTTAGCAAATACAGAGGTAGCCATTTTCAAACTGCAATGTGAAGAACATTAACTCACAGAGAATACTAAACAAAAGTATAAACTTGTCCAGTACAATAATATTTACATTCAGAAGAAAAAACTAAGCCACAACATTACGCATAATGTTTATCCATTTAATGAACAGAATTTTAGCCTTCATTTGAACATGTTTTATTAAGCAGGAACCTTTTCCTTTACCTGACACTGTTCTTGGTTGGGCGTAGCACTTAGACCTGTTGCTGCCATGTATGTGCTTCCAATGGTCTTTATCTTTTCAACTCCACTGAACTTTGGCTTTGACAATAGCTGTAAAACAAGGATGGTTATTATTCAAATCAGCAGCCTTGCTATTCTAACAGCATTGTTACTCTAACAGCATTCAAAGCATTAATTCTTAGAACAGTCTCTTAACAGACCCCAAATGGCTTCACAAATATATACATGATGAAGGACTTAAGGGCACATAGAGAAATGGTTACAGCCTCCAAGGAAAGGGCATTTCTGTCTGCTAAAATACCTTTTCATTATAAGGGAACTAAATTTATAGTAATGAGAATTAATTTCACCTTATTGTACATACAGCTCTTAAAAGTCAGCAGGCTTTGTACTCATTTGATACTGGAACTGAGTCACCATGCGAGCTAACAGTTAAGCTTTAAGCAGCTTTCTGAAAGTAAGCATCTTCTCCACACCAATGTGTGAAAGAGATGGTCCACGGTGGTCCATGACAATGGGACTAAAATCCAAGGATTTTATTTCATATCCCAAGTTGGTTTGGACATTTCAATGTTCTCCAAATGGATTTGTTGCTGAAATATCCTCTACAGCTGGAGATCTGCAAATCCAAAGTGTGCTCTCTGAGTCATCACATAATCTTAACACCTTCTTCTGGAATCTTCAACACTAATAACTTTCTTAAAGACAAGTACTGTTCTCAGTGAGACCTTTACAGTCGCCTTTTCATAACCCATCTGTAGTCATACTCTGCAACTTCAGAGAATGGAATATTAAATCTTATAGAATCCTTTGAGTCACTCCTGTGTCAACTGATCAACGCTCTATGCAATGAGAGCAGCACAGATCAGGTATAACACAAAGCTGTATCATTTTAGGGGACAGAGCTTTACATCCCTGACTTTAGGGACTAGTCTTTAGAAACTGTAGTTACCATATGGCATGTAAATATAACTGACTCATGAACTGCAGCTAAAGGGCAAAAATTTCTCCATCGGATCTGCACAGAATTCTCATTAGAGTGAATCAAAAGCAATCGAGTATGATGTCAGATCAATATCTGATCTATCACACATAAATCTTTTTCCTTTAATATTCCCTGTAAGTAATTTTCACACGACTAGGCATACAGAAGTTCTTTTCTGATAACTCTTCCACTCTCCCTTTCAAGCATATTTGCTTACTGTTGCATACCCTGAGTTATTAAGATTGAAACCATATGTTGACTGTTGTTAGAAGTACATACATCATCAAAGTCAGCAATGATCTCATTTAGCAGCCTGAGACATTCCAAGCCTTCCTTATTTACATCAGATTCTGTGTAAAATTCCTTGAAATCCGGAACAGAGGCAAACATGACACAGACACAGTCATATGACTGATGATACAGATCCTGTCCAAAAGAAAACAGAATAGAGAAAAAAATATCTGTTATAACCATATCTAAATAAAAGTTTCCTTAATAATATGCAGTGACCTGGTTCTGAAAAGGGAGGTGTTGCAATGACTTAAAACAGCGGTTGGGTATTTTTTGCATTTAGTTGCATTTATTCATTTTAAACACTGTATAAAGCAGTTTGTTGAAGAGACTCAACATATACGGATGAAAATATTTTAGTGATTTAATGTTACCTTTTTTCCCTCCTGAACTTTAACTCTGTGAACATAAAATATTCACAAATTTATTAGATAGGGCCCATTTCTGAGGCTTCTCATGAAGAGAATTGAGTCTGGCTTGCACGGCTGAAACTATATTTTGCACCAATATTTCATATTATTAGCTCTGTGTGTTATTATAATAACTAGAAAAGTGAACCAAAATCACAAACGCAATACACTACAAATGCATAACTCAACACAACTCTGATAGTTCCTAACACAAAACGACAAGATGCCTAAGAGGGCCAAATAATTGTCATTTCTTTTCCCTAACAAGCAGCTGAGGCAAAGGGAAAGTCACCTGAACTAAAACTTCCTTATGTCAGGTTTTCCACTACCTTCAGTGACAACTGAAATGAGAGTGCCTGTGCTCCACAGGAAGATTATGGTGCTAAAAATGACCAAACCATCACCTCCCCTTCTGTTGCCTACCCTTAAACACTAGACTATCTCTTCTTTCAGGACAAATTCACACCCTAAAAAAAAAAAAAAGGAAGAATATTTATTAAATTAATACTTTAGAAAAAAATAAATGAGTATCTATACACAAAGATAACTACAGCAATAGAATATGTTATGAACTATTATAGAGTCCAATTCTGCTCAAGTTCTTGAGTTAAGGTTTTCACCTGTGAATAAGGTGAACAGGATTTCTTCTCTGATTTCAAGAAGTATCAGATATTATTTCCCATTTTACTTAGCAAAGCTTTTTTTTTTTTCCCCTCAGTTTCACTGGCAGAATGCTTTTTTCAGAAAACTGTGAATCGCTCTTGGTGATTTACCACTGAAAAACAGCTGAACTATGGGAAAACTTTTGAAAATATCCAAGTCAATGAAATAACAGTCAGATTGCTACTGAACTTGAGAGGAGTTCTGCATTTCCTGTGGCCTTTTGCCAAGAGAATTTTTCACGAAGAGACAATACTGCGATAACATTTTTCTGCCATCTATTTTGTCTATCTCCATAAGCACCTGGTTAATAAATTTAATCCATATAACCTCTCTGACTGGATGACAACAACTGAATTTAGGCAATTTAGGCACCTGACTGAAGTATTTAATTTGAGAGCACAGTCATCCTTTGTGTCCTATATTGTCAGTACAGCACATGTGCCTATCTGGAAGGTCATTTTAGGAAGGTCATTTTAATGCCATATGGGCAGAATCACCTTCCATAACTAACCAAGAGTGGTCAGTTATGGAAGAAAAGGCTAAAGAGGTAGTTTTTCCTAACGCAGGCAACTCAAGACGAGTGCCTGAAACTGTAGAGGATGACTCTAAGAAATTCAGAAGCTCTCTTTGCTCCCAACTGCCGCATTTAAAATGATGTCCACTCTAATACTGAAGCAACATTCACAGGCAGCTGTCTTGAGTATGCATGCACTAGTACTCGGTGTAGATATAGTCAAATTAGCTTGAAGTTAGTTAAGTAGAGCAGTAGAAGAAGATTAACAGGCTTACTCCTTGAATGTTTAGCTTTTGCAGTCTGCATTTTGCTTCACATCTGCCTAACGTGAAATCTACCTCAGGCACACCTACACTGAAGCTACAGTAACATTTGCATATAAATATGGGCAAAAATTAAGACCTGATCTGCTGAGTGCTTTCCAAAGGCAAGTTAGCAGAATAGGCACACAGATTACACTCTGTGGTTAATTCAGCTTTCCTTCTGTTTCCTCAAGTTAACATTCCCTGCAACCTGCTTGCAAGTTTGGGTGAAGGAATTCAGGCCACACACATGGTGCCGGTTATTAAAAGAGGAGTGCATCACAAATATAGGGCCCTGGTAATACAGAAGAGGAAATTCACAGTATTATATAAAAGACTGGAGGGAGATACAAGAGTATTAATAGCAGAATGTAATTAATACTCAAAACATGAATTATTACCATAGTTTTGAAATTTGACCTGACAAAATAAACAAGTTGGATCATCTGTGACAAATACCGGAAAAAAAAAAATTGTATTTATATTCCTATCGGCTTGAAAAATCCATTAAGTTAAACCCAGTCAAATTAACAGTACAGTTACAATTGATATTAATACACAATTTTATTGTCCTCAGGATTCTGTTAATTAGGAAAAATATGTTTGTTTAATTTACCAAATAAACATTAGATAGCAGCTGTTTTATTTGCTTTACTGAATCCTGATGATTTTGCAGTCTGAGAAAGTAAAATGTGCCACAATTACACTACCGATGAGATGCTGATTGTAAAGTTTGTGAAACAGACAAAATCTAGGCACAGAGGTAATACTGGGACAGTGCCATATGTGAACTAGGACATGGAAACTAATGCCAGGTAAAGGTCTACTTAAGAATACAACTTCAAGTCATCAGAATGCAGGTCTGTTAGGAGCTACAACTGAGCTCTTCTGAGAAGAGGAGACGATCTATGCAGTGCTGCAAAAGAGATGAACACATTGTACGCAAACACGTCATATGCTGAAGTTCAGCAGCAGTGTCCTATTTCTCTTCCTTTCTAATACTGGGACAATATCCATCCCTAGTAATTCTCTATAGCATACTACTAGCATGGAGACAACAACTGGTACTGTTTATAACCAGGGGAGCAGTAATTGTGGCTGTCACAGTAAATGTCAGAGAATTTTAAGGAGGCATTCCCAGCTAGTTTATTTTGATCATTCATAATAATAAAGGCTGTGGCAATTTGGTGTCTTAATTTATCTATGAGTACTTGAAACAGTAATCTCCAAAATGTTTCATCAGAAAATTAAAATGCAAAACTAGTCCAGGAAGAAACAGTTTTGCTTCTTTCAACAAAAATAAAGTCACCTTGTCTTGTGCGGTCCTCTTTCCACCCCACCCCCCCGCCTTTGATAACACCTAAATTTCTGCTGGTTGGTTCTCCTTACTGTCCCTTCTTCTCCAGTGCCTGGAGTTCCTGAGATAGAGGAGACTGGTCCCATTATACCTCTTGGAAAGGTATGGTGAGCAGCTTCTCTGGGGCAGAATTTCTGCTCTAAATAGGGTGCTGGCTCCATCCAGTAGCTAATAAAACAAGATTCCTCTTGCTCAGTAATGTCCTTGCCAGTTAGCTTGCAGCACAAAAGCTCCTGAGCACTTTTTACTAATAGGGGATTTGGATGATAACAGCACAAAGGAAAAGGCTGCACAAGCCAAGTGCAGATATATCTAATCCTGGCCTGTTTCCTGCTTTTCATTTTATATTTATTCCTGTCGCTCTCTGTCTCAACTGCAAAGTACTCTGTTTGGTACCCAGCATGCAGACTATAAGCAGAAACCCAGTTCTAGAAGTTCTGGTAAAGCAAACAAACCTTTATTACAGTTTGCTCTGAAGTAACTTTCCTTTTACCATATCAGTATCAGTCAATGTGTATCCTGTTATGAAAAGACCTTTGTTGGTCATCTAGAAGTACAGCTCCACTATTCCCAGTTAGCATTCATCCATCCATCCATTCTTTGCCTTTTCATTCCTGCTGCCTGTCCTTCAGCAGCACACTTTGTCTTCCCTTTTCTACATACAGCTGCATGCATAAAATACTAAGAGAAGAACTATTCTGAAACTATTCCTCCATTAGATTAATTTTCATCTTTGGTTTAAACAAAAAAAATCTAGTTTAATCAGAAAAGAATATACATAAACCCACGAATGTTTGCAACTAAGGAAAATTTCAATTGAGTATCTGTTGACTTAAATATCCACATAAAAAAAAAAAAAAAGCGGCTTCATCTGTCCTAACATGCTCTTAGGTGTACATATACACATATACAGAATATCCTTTAAGGCTTAACACATCCTTGCTGACATTGAAACAAATCTGAGACACAACAGACGCTTTTACTCCTGAACATTTCCAGGGATTGGAAATGCTCTTCCCTTTTTGAAAACTGTGTTTAAACAAAACAAGATACAACTCAAAGATTTTTTTTTTTTTAAATGGATGCCGCTAAACTCATGTCATGTCAAATCATTTCTACTTCAGCTGACATGATAGGTTGGAGAATTCAGCACATTACAATTTCTGTTCTTCATTAAATTTACTAAAGCTCCTTCCAACCTAAGAATCTTGATGGGTGACAATACAAATCCAATTTGCAATACAAAGGTGAGCAGATGGTATTGCTCTGCTGGGGAGCTGAGATGGAATAGCAGGTAAATGAGAAAGCAATCTCCTGATGCTTTGCTGTGTTTAATGCCTGAACTGAAAACTGGAGCTGAGCCAACTTGGCTTCAAGCCAAGGTCTTCAGTGGATTCAAAGGAACCCTACAGCAGTTTTTATTCAACAGTAGCTACCAAATGAGTATTTGCAGGTACTACTGAAGTATTGATATAAAGTACTGATTAGTACTGCTTAATGCATACCACAGTGAAATGGAAGACATTGTCTTTTGTGACTCAGGAGTCCAGAACTGAATCCCTAAAGCTGATTTTTTCCCTCTTCTATCAGTTTTGCAACACTTGTTTGGTATGCACAAGTAATTCAAACTACTGCATTTAAGATCTCTAGAATGTGTCTCTAAATGCTTTTATTTTTTCATCATTTTTTGCTTTATAAAAACCATAAAGCAATATTAGGAGCAGATCTAATTTCCACCAAAGTCAACAGGGGTCTTTTTGTTGACTTTTCTGGTGCTTGGATTAGGTTCATAAGCAGTGAGTAAACATGTAATTTCATGTTCAGAACCTCTTTCCAGAATTAATATAGCCACTGTTTCAGGGAAAGGGTTAATTTTCATGCCAGTGAGCCAGGTCTCCAGTCACCAAAAAAAATTCAGAACCTGGATGCAGCTCCACTCTTATTACAAAGGAACAATTATCTGAGTGCATATGATTTAAATTTAAACCCCTGTTGATTCAACCATCCCCTTCCTCCTCATTATTCTTTTTTATCCTCCTTCAAAAGGCAAAGTGCATTGCCTCTTAAGATAATTCTACATTTTTTATTTCAAGGTACTAAGATGCATTCGGTGCTGTAAAGCAGGTAGGTAAGGGGGAATGAAAGTGACTGTAAATCTGTGATTTCACTGTATGGACCTACGGTTCGAATCAGCATTAAGTGGTATTTCCAGGATACACTGCTTTCTTACAGAGCAGAGAATAGAGAGAGATGGCTGACCTCATTCTTCAGGTTTCTTGCCAAGAAGTGTTCAGCTACGTGGGCTGGAAGCACATTCTCCAGAAGCACCCGATTTAGGTTCTCCATGGTTTCAATCTCCTCCCGCTCTTTTTTGAACTTGTTCTTCCACAGGAAGTCTAACCTACAGTAATATTCATTCTGTTACAAGAGGACACAGAGGTAAAGAAACAATAGGCATCTTGTCCTGCTGGAGTACAAGTTTAAGAGACAAAATGAGCACAGCACATCACCCCTACAAGGTTATTTCTTGGCCACTCAAGTACAATTCCCGATCCCACAGAAATCAAACCCCAAGTACACACACTGTGACATACATTTTATCAAGCTCATAAGGCCTCCTCCAAAAAAGGCCCATGGAAAAAATAAAGTTGCAAGGTGCCTTAACAATGGAAGTTTCATTTACTTACTCTCAAGCTTCAGTAGAAATTCATTCCAAAAATCAAACTGCTATAGAAACAATTTACAGTTTTGCAACTTATTTATCTGAAGCATAGAATTTCACTTACAATAGTGGGTGTTTCAGGAAGACTAACTTTTACCAACTTGAACTTATGTCATGCAATTAATCTGGTAAAAAGGAGTAGTACAAGAAAAACCCGCCTATTGATATAATATGTCTTCAATTTATGAGGTCACTATCAGATTATCAAAAATGGCCCAGTTAGTTGGGCCAACCCAGTTTTCGTTTCGTTAGGGTGGGTTTTTTTGTTCAGTTTGTTGATTTTTATTTTACACAGCTTTTTATAATACTTCATCCTTTATTTCTTTTTGTCCCAGAGTTCACACAATTGTTTTTTGACATCCCCAACAACAACAATAACTGGAACTATATAGAGAATGTATAATGCTCTTGGAATATCTGTATGTTTTGAGATCAAATTTCATTAAAAAAATGCTGAAAAATGAATCAAAGTGCAGTTTTATGGAGCTCTTTCTACTTCTTTTCAATATTATCAATGTTTTGTTGTAAATTCTGTGGCATTCTTTCTACAGTAAAGCCTCCACTGGTCTGACTATCTCATTTGAGCTGCTATAAATCAAGAGCTATTTCAATGTAGTCTAATGGTTTAATGCTGTCATGTATCTTCAACGAAGACTATGTTATAAACCTGGAGAACAGGATGATGATGATGATCTTATTATAGAAAAACCTAAAAATGCTAGCTAGCATTATTAGCAGTCAATAAGCACTGACATTAAAATGAGAGTGGTCCTTCTGATTGGACACTGGTTTTCATAGCTCAAAATGATTCCTAGATACTTTGTTGAGATCCCAGACAAAACCAGAGTTGAAAGTTGAAATGAGATGGTACTGAAAATGATTTGGCGAGGTTTTAAATATGTATATTATACATGTATACATCTAAGTTCCCTACGTAGATGATAAATTCAAATGCCACCAACTGTATCCATGAAGAAAAAAACAAACAAAAAAAAAAAATCAATAAAACTATGTGCATAAATTGACAAAAGTAAACTGGATGCCTGGCATAAAACTGAAATTAGGTATTCATACATTGCACCAACTTTGTATTGAGAATATCAGCTAGATAAGCTGAAGTCTTCAAAAAGATATGTTTCTTCTTTAAGAACTAATATTTTACAGATAATTTACTTATGGCTTTCTTATTTATCGAATGAAATTTAGGCTGCCATGGCCTAAAAAAAATGGCATAGAGAACTCAGAGATCAGAAAAAGTGAAGTGGAATGTATTCTACAATTTGCTTTGAATTAAAAAAATCAACATATAATTTCAAAATACCTATTCAGACTTCTAAAAACAAAACCCCACTACCTTATTAAAGCTTACTTTGTATCATGAGGGTTTTTTTGTTTGTATGATCTAGCCAACTTTGTATACACATCATTAAATATCCTGCTCAATCTTTGTAGCCTTGCAGTCATACAAAACACTTCACATGTTATCTCCAGAACCTTTTCAACATCTCAGAATGGCCCTTCCCTTGCACATCTGCAGGCACAATGTCCTTGAGATACAAAATTTTCCTTCTCCACCTTATGCTGCTTTACTTGACAGCACTTCCCGGTGGGTGAGCATAGTAGAATGTCCAGGGAGGCATGAAAGACGCTGTGTTTCTGAAGGCACCAGAGACTGAAGGACCACCACTGAAGGACAAGAGACTACCATGCATCTGTAGAAGGCAATTCAGTGCAACTCAAGAGGTTGAAACCAGTGGTGGCTTCTTGGGCAAAAGCAGTTAAGTACAACAGGAACCTTTTCATATCACATTGATTATACAGAGATGGGTTTATCTATATTTTTAAATTCTAGTGGGACACTCACATGAAAATATTTTCAATAGAATCATAGAACATTTTTGGCTGGAAGAGACCTTCAAGATCGAGTCCAACCCTTTCCTAGCACTATCAACAGCACTAAACCATGTCCCTCAACGCAACATCTACCTGTCTCTTAAACACCTCCAGGGATGGCGACTCAACCGCCTCTCTGGGCAGGCTGTTCCAATGCCTGACAACCCTTTCAAGTAAAGAAATTTTTCCTAATATCCAACCTGAACCTCCCTTGGCACAATTTAAGGCCGTTTCCTCTTGTCCTATCACTGGCCACTAGGGAGAAGAGGCCAATCCCCACCTCACTACATCCTCCTTTCAGGTAGTTGTAAAGAGCAATAAGGTCTCCCCTGAACCTCCTCTTCTTCAGGCTAAACAACCCCAGATCACTCAGCTGTTCCTCGTACATCATATGCTCCAGATCCTTTACTAGCTTGGTAGCCCACCTCTGTACCCGCTCTAGCACCTCAATGTCCCTCTTGCAGTGAGGAGCCCAAAACTGGACACAGTACTCGAGGTGCAGCCTCACCAAAGCTGAGTACAGGGGAATGATCAACTCTCCACTCCTACTGGCTACACTATTTCTGACATAGGCCAGGATGCTGCTGGCGTTCTTGGCCACCTGGGCACACTTCTGGCTCATGTTCAGGCAGCTGTCTGTTAACACTCCCAGGTCCCTCTCTGCCTGGCAGCTCTCTAGCCATTCATTTGCCTGAGTGAGGCAATGAACTGATTCTCCTCACTGAAAGAATGTCACATATAAAGCCAAGATGAGCAGCGCAAGAGCAGCTGCCCATGCTGTAGGTATCTACAGTCAGGGGAGACGAATGCTATGGCATTCAGTAAGGAGTCACCAAACTCAGCACTAGAGCAGAGAGGATCACTAGAAATTACACATGGGTTTTCATTCGGGTGAGGGACCTAAGGAGATTCCATCTCATAGCTATTACTTACAAATAGTCTGAGAAACTGTCTCAACATGGAGCATCAGCAGAAGATGTCTTAGAACACATTAATACGTTGACCAGTAAGAAGTCATCAGCTCTAAAATAATCAAAATGAAAAGCTGCTGATCTGAAACTTGTGGCTGGGCTGACCACTCAAAACAGCCACAGTGTCAGAGAACTGACAAACGATAAGGATATGATGCAGATCTTGGAAAATGAGCAGGAGTGACCATGGGAACAACAGAGCAAGACACTTTGGAAAAGAACTATGCTAAGGAAATGAGCTATTCGGACATATTAAATAAAGCTGATACAATAGGGATGAGTTGACATGTAAACATGCCTCCACATTTTATGAAGTCAATGGGAGTGTGAATAGGAGTGAAGGTTGAGACAAGTTTTCATTAAATTATTTCAGAAGAGGCTCTTGAAAAGCCTACATTATCTAAGAAGAGAAGGACCCTCTCACAGAACAAAAGCTTACTAAGAAGCAAAACAGACACTGCCAATAAACAGTTTTCACAGCTGAGGAAGTTGCCATAAACATCTGGGCACTAAAACAGCCACTGAAGTTCAGTGTGGATAAACACAATATAATCAACCATGGGAAAAACAAAACATTCACTTAACGCACAGAGTAATGGGATATGTGTAATCTTTAGTATGATGAGAAAGGAATTCACAGGCTATGTCAATACTAGTAATTCAAACTGAGCCGTAAGAGAGACGTAGTAGTGTTTCAACGTGAGCGCACTCCTTACACAGTCTAGCCCATACCAATCTGCATTCTGCTGGGCAATGCCTGGCCAGGGAGGGTGCAGGAGTTGCCAGTCCCAACATATCATCTACCTGCTGCCAGGCTATTTTCAAAGAGCTCTAATAACATGCAGGCAGAATGAAATGTGTCACTTGATCTCGGTGTCCAGGAAGGTTCATAGCCTACGCTGGCATGACCATCAGAAAAAAAGCAATTTTACTTTCTCCACCTCACTTCTGTTGCTCACTCCCATCCTATGCTCATTCTTTTGGCACAAGCATTGCTGCAGCCACACCATAAAACCAGATCAGGAAACAGATCTGACTGAAAATGAACCATTTTTCCAGGGTTATTTTCCCTATTTTGGGCTGCTATACAGCTCCACAGGCAGCTGTGCCAGTACAAATGAGAAGATACAAGGATAAGAAAGAGTAGCTGAGGGAAGGTCTACTTCTTTCAGTAGGGATGCTGGCTGTGCAGCTAGAAGTATTAGCTGAACCTGAGAATGAAGTTGGCTCATAAAACATGTCATGCTATACTAGCTCTCCCTCATCCCCATTCAGTCAGACACACATACTCCCCACCCTGGTTTTGCATCATGACAGACATCTCTCTGACCAGCGGTGAGCAGGTTCCCAGAGCTAGGCTTGTAAGAAAGCATGCACTTGTTGTTTAGATGAACTTTCTGGTTGCTCACTCTGGGGACAGAGGAGCACCAATGCCAGCTTAAGGGAAATGGAAAGACTACTCTTTTCATCAGTGGCTATTGTTAAAATAATCAGATATTAAGAGAAGAAGAAGACATGTTATTATCTGCAAAGCAGAAAAATGCAATAGCAAACAGAGAAATTCCTTGTATATTACCCTCTGTGGAAGAAGGGCAAGGGAAAATTTTACAAGGAGATAAGTGCTTTCACATGACTTTTTATGAAATTAATTATCAGACAGTTTGGGAAGACCAGGAAGAAGAAATGAGTTAAGAAGGATTCAGACAGTGTAACAAAAAGCAGATCAGCCAATGGCTATTAAACATTGTCATAGAAATGCTGACTGCCAGAAGGTGGGAAGCATATTTCCCTGGAAGTGTCACTCTAAGCAGGTTCACTTCCTCCTCTATCTTTTCCTAAGCATTTGCTACCAGTCAGTATCAGTAACAGTAACTTAAAATAGCACGTCTTATTCCAAGTACGTATTAAAATTAGTTCTCAACATTTTCTAGTTATCATGTAGACATTGTTGAGAGTGTTTGAAAACACAGAGGTTTTTTTCTCCTTCTCCTTTAAGGGAGAATGAATTATCAGAAAAATCAAAGGCAAAAGACTGAAGAGTCACAAGAAGTGGTATCATGACAAGGATCCTGGAGCTACAGCTCTGGGGCTCCAGCCTCACTCACTCTGCTACGTTCATCAAATGAGCAAAGTCTAATACAGTGCTGGCAGCAAGGCAGATAAGAAATGTAATTTCTAACTCAAGAAGGTTGTTCCACAGTACAGCAAATACAGCAGATGCTGCCAGATGAGATTTTTTTGTCTAGTAACCTGCAGGGCCTCCTTGGCAATTTAAGTGACAGCCATTATGTTTCAGGAAATGAAATGTAAATGAGTAATTTAAAGACAGTCTGGGATAAGATCCTTCCCCATACTGTAGGCTATGGAGGTACTGGCTGTCCATGAGATCTCCCATGGATTGAGTCTTCCAAGCCCTGCCTTTTGCACTGCATCATTCCTGGTGTAACAGGCTGGAATTGCAGCTTTTAGCCGTGAACCCTGGACAGATCCAAGGATTTAGAGAAAGAATTACACTTCTTTAAGTGCAAGACCATTGACGTCACATTTGTACTGAAAAAGCACAACCGGGTGACAAAAAGAGCAGCTTCCTGTCGGGTCATAGCTTTAGCACAACTGTGGCCTCACCATGTGGGACACTTCTGTGTGCCTCTACATTGTTTCTGTGTCTGCCTCAAATTGTAATAACTGTGAAGAAAATAGCTTGTAATTAAGTAACTAGGGAGCCACAGATGGATACAGACAGATGGGAGCACACTGGGAAGCTACGGGACAACATTGGTCAGCCTGACAAACGATAGTCACAGCACAACCATCAGCATCATGTCTACAGCATAATGCCTACAGCCTCAATGACAATTATTAGTTTTAAAGGCACATTGGAAGGTAATAAAATAGCTTCTTAGATACTTCTCACACTACCGTGGAAGGGTGTGGGGCAGAACAGAATAAAGATGTTTGTCAAAAAAATCTCAGAAAAGTTGGAGAAGGAGGTATGCTGCCAGTGGAGGCTGGCACTGCATCCACTGATGCAGATGAAGAGAAGTGTGCATCTTACCTGTCTACCCAGAACCAGTAACGTGACGAAGAATATAAACAAAGAAATTGAGCCCATTGTCTTCAGGTCTTTCAGTATTCCTGGCCTGGAAAATAAAAACATAAGTAAAGTAAGATGCTGAAACGTTAAACACACAAATACTTAGCACAAGAGTAAGGCTGCAATTTATACTACTTTCTGGTATGTAAACTAAGATAATTTAAATATGATATGCTTTATTATTTGATGAATTACTACTATTTCCACAATGAAGCTTTAATTACATTCTCCATAAATTGCCTACATTGTGAAGTCCAGTATTAAGATGAGGATTTAGTGAAAACAATAGCCTTTTTTTCTATTACAAATGGGGAGCATTTGGTGCTTATTCTATACAGGTAGATTAAAAAGATTTTTTTTTTTTATGTAATAGTACTACTTCCATAATGGAGAGCTGGACCAAATACAATGTATGTGAAGAAATGGAAACTAAAGCATCTAATTCCCAAGGCACCTCTTCATCTCAGAATTACAGGAGGCTCAAACTAGATCTTCTACAGAGTTTATTAAAACTCCTACTTTAGGAGAAGGCATTGAAGGTAAAGATTTTGCACCAGCACTCTCCTGCTGATGCTGCTGAAAGAATAATCTTGGTAAAAGATTTAAGGAAGATACCAACAGACTTACAGCTTGCCTGGCAAAATCAAGGCTGCCAGAAGCACATGCTAAATCTAATCTATCACGTGGTTCTCCATTTCATCATAGGGATATCCCTTCCACTAATGCAATGGAAACATAAAGACCTGGGCTTGATTATTTAATCTTTAGATTTAAGTGCAAAGAAAACACTTTTTTTGTTAATTCTGATCCTTTTCCATTGTTGTCTCTGTGTCCTAAAGATCTTGAGCACTTTAGAGCACAGGAAAAAGGATACTGAAGATTCAGTTTTTCTGTTGTGGCAGATGCCCTGCACATTCAGTCTACACAGAAGAGAACCACCTCTTTGTTTTGAAAATAAGGTGGAAATTAAATATGTCAAAAAATATTTCTCACATCATACTTAGAATAATAATTCTGGTCTTTTGTAATACCTCCTAAAGAAGGATTTCAGCAGTCTCACTGGAAATTTAACATACAAATTTTCAAGCACTGCAAAAAAAATCCGAACTGCGGGTCTGCCAATTTTTTTCACTAGCTAGGACTGCATTTGTAAAGTTTTAAGAAAATGTACTAGGTCTGAGAAAGTTCACTTTTCTTTGGCTTGCATCAAATATGCTTTAACAACCATAATTATGTTCAGCCTCAGGTACTAACAATCCTAATGATGAACTTCTTCCTAATGTTCTTTATTATAAAAAGGCAAATTAAATCATACTGTTTCCTACAGTATGTGATTTAAACACCTTGTCCAAACTTGTTTATTTTCTTCTGATGCTCTGAAGTGTGACATTAAATCATATATTAACAGCAGTATGCCAATAATTTTAAGTTAGATTACACAGCCAAATACATTGAAAAAAAAAAATCTGTTCCATGACATAACACTTGCCATAGGTAGTATTTAATTTCTATTGATTTCAGAAGGACTGGAATTATCTACCTACCTTCTAAGAGGTGCCATTGCATACATAAATTTGCTGTAGTCATCCAGCATGGGCCCATGAGTGTGCAGAAGGATAACATTGTAGCCCACCAATGCGATCAACATTATCACCATTTTCAGCTCATAATTTATCCTCAGGAAAACGGAACAGGAAATGAGCCCTAATATGCAGCTATATATAAAATACTGGCAAAGCAAAATCAAATGGGAAACATTTAGAATTTGACTCTTGAGTAGGATTCATACATAATAAAACACCTCGGCTAGTTTAAAAACAGGTTATTGACTGTCCACATTAAGTAGGGAATCCATCACAACACGTAAAGAATCACAGGACCTGGTACATTATGATTTACAAATAGTCAATAACAACCAGGTATTCGTATTTCCTAAGAGACCTTTCTTCTTACTAGGCTTCAGTTCACCCAAAACTCAGTAGAATCCAGATAATGCTCCTAAATTATGCTTCCTAATCTCCATCCCTTCTTACTAATGTTTTACTTCTCTGCAGTAGCAAGGAGTGCCTACATGTGGGACACCACTATTGGTGTTGAAGTCTAATGCAAAACCCTGCTGCCAGAAGACTGCCAGAAGATTTATTCCTCTGCCACTCTACCCTATATGTATTACTAGCATAAGGGTCAAGCTAAAATGTCTAAACATCTGAAAACAATTTCATTGCTTGTATTTGCAGTGTTTACAAACAGATGCAATACACACAGTGGTTATGAACCTCATAGGTACCTAATTTTACAAATGCTATAAATATGGTTAAGATCTGAAGAATATAAAATGATCAACAATCTTCTGTCAAATCATCTGGAGTTATTACTATGTAAGAATACATTCAACTGTTTAAAAAAGCCTTTTCTTTCCTATGTCATATATATCAGAAAAAATACGTATGGTCCAAGTTAAATTTGTGGGAATATATCTTTTCTGGATACTTTCTGGAAATGGATTATGACATCAAAATTAATGCTAAACCAGAAAGAATACATTCTCATTAGAATCATTATCTTGGTCCTGAGCATGCAGCACCTTTGCCAAAGATGCTTCCTGAAAGTTACAGTCCTGTACATTGTAAGTTATCTTCTCTGAAACTACAAAGCATTCTATTTCTAGATATGCTATTTTCAGACTGTTGTTGACTTGAATTTCTATTGACTTTTGACAGATCCTGAATCACCGTGTAGTAATTTTGGAGGATCACTAAGAAAAATAATTTTCACAGTACCCATCAGACAGAATAGATCTGCTGTCTGAATTTTTGCAGTTACTGTAATTTCCTTGCAGATCTGCTTGAAATAAGACATAGAAACAACTGCTGTTCAGTATCACAAAAAAACCCCTTCTCTGATGGCTGCATTCCACAGGAGGTCACACTCTGAATTCAGTGTTGCCTAAAAGTAGCAGCATCCATTTTTATTCCGTAAAGCACTCTACTTGTGAAATCAGTTTTCAAAAAAGAAAGAAGCAAACAAAAGACGGTCTTGAATCTGCGACTAGATGCAGTTTGACAGAGAAACTTCCAGGTGGAATACATAGATTAGATTGAAAATTGCAGCTAAAATTTCAGCTGAGGGTAGATGGATTAGAGAAGAGTGACATGGCCACACCTTTAAGAACACAGACTCTGATACTGTGTACTGCCATGCAAGATTCCAGTAAGCAACCAGCAGATCTGGAAATAAGTCTGTACGCAACTCGGCTTTAACAGCCACACCAGGTTATGAAGTTTTGGGTTGTTTTTTTAAATGTCACCTTAAAGTAAACCTTTTTCCAACTGTAACTTACATATATTCAAGGCTATTGTTTCTGAGTGCTCAACACTGCAAACAGTTTTTTCAATTCCTGTCAGGAGAACTACAATATCACCGTTTTAATAGAAGAATTTGCAAATTTTAGTAGCCTCTTAAAGTATTGCAGCTTGAATCCTACTCTAACCCTTTCAGCTTTTCAGAATAATACAAGAGGGCTTGAAAAAAATGCAGACAAAATCTTTTGGAGCAAAACAAAATGCTCCAAAAGATACACTGCAGAGAAATAAAGGTAGCTGGCATTCTAAATTGCTTCTAGAAGGATGCATGCAGCTACAAAGCAGACAGGACATTGGAAAATAGTAACAATTTGGTGAAGGAATAGTCCGTTACCATACTGAAAACCATGACTGGTGGATTTACTGTCATATGTGTAGCATGAGACCTCTGGTCTTTGTCAAAGCACAAAAATGGCAAGCTGTCAAATGACAGCCTGTCTCCTGGGCCAAGCGGTCTGCTCTCAGTTCATCAAATGAACATGAACTTTCCCACAGAGGAATTAATGTCCAGCTGAGAAAAAAATTACAGGTTTTGTGTGCAGCTATATTGTTTCTTAGTAAAGATCTATTTCAGGCTTGGTCATCCTATACCACTGTACACAATCTGCTGAAAAAGAGAAAGACTACATAGACATCGAGGCTTTTTTCCAAGGCAGACTTCCAGTGATACAAATCCTTCGCAGTGATCCTGATGGGAAAACTGCTACAAACTGAAAATTTAGCAATCCACACAGTAGTGAAGCTGAGTAGGCACAGGTCTGTGCTGTGCTCTGCTAATCCCTTGGCTGTGGGATAATCTCAGTCAGCACAGCCAAGGTGCCTGCAGGCAGCTTCTACTTGGTAGTGGCGGTTGCACCACCTCTGTGGCCTTGACTTTAACAGTGCAGCAGCAAGTTCTCATGGACATCACTTTTATCTGACAGCAGAAATGATAAATAGAAATGTTTCCTTTTAAGAAAATCCTGTAAGAGTAAAAAAGAGGAAAACACTGGGTAACCTCTCCAGAGATGGGATGTGCACCACATGCCATCCCTGAACGGAGAACTGTCCTGTGCTGCATGATGCTGGGTTCCCAGCATCTGAAGGGATGTAACTCCATCTGCCCTCTTCTTTGTTCTTGTGCTAGTTCTAATAAACGGTATTTTAACCAATACCTCATAGAATCTGAGTTCCTTTCTTACCAGGCTCGCAGGCGTATGCCTTGCAGTGGTGCACTATGCCCATAGGATCCTATCTCTAGCCCAGTGCTTCGGGTCTCTTTTCTTGCAATTTAAGACCTACAGTTCCGTGGCTATAAAAATCTCTAGTAAAATAACGAGGGATTCTACTCCATTGTGTCTATGGAGAAAAACTTGAGAAGAAAGTAATTTTGGAATTCCCTAATCAAATAAAGTGCATTCCAGAACTGCATCTGTTAGAAGTCAGCATTATAACTTTTATTTAGATAACATATGGAGGTGGCAGCACCGATGCCACACTGTATTGTACCACAGGAAGAGATAAGCATGACTTGAAATCTCCCAGGCCTAACTTTTATGATGAGGAAACTACAGAAGCATCATAGCAAAACTAAATAATAACTAAACAGAAGGAAAATCACCAAAACTTACTGTGTGATCTTTCCTAAGTTTTTAAGAAGAGCAAGAAAGCAAGCAATACAAATCAGAAAAGTTATTTTAGAGAGTGGAGAAGGGGGAGGCTCAATGAGTTTGCTTCAAAATGAACTAAATTCTTTTGGGGTTGAAATAATTAGAAAATCCCTTATTCACTAATTTTAGATGACACAGTCAGGTCCACTATCATAAATCACAGGAAGTCTATCTGTATAAATAAAGCTTAAAGTTAACATAGCAATTCAAAAAAATTGCATTTTTCGTTTAAGGAAATAAGTATTTGTCCGCTTAAGTACTCAATATCTCATTCAATAATGACAGACAAATTTTATTTCTGGATGTTCAGGTTTTCTTAAAAAAGATCAAAAGTAGTAATTCAAAAGGAATTTGTAGCTTTTTCTAGCTAGAAGTTACACAGCGCCTGAGGGTGAAAATGATGTGCGTTTGAGAGCTGTTTAATGAAAAAAGTGAGGGAAGAAGTCTTTAAAAATTTTAGCCAACCTACCCTTTTAAATTATTATCAGAATTGACATTTTAACATTTTTTGTGCCAATTTATCAAAGCCAGTTTCTTTGATGAAAGAATGCATTTTAATAGTTTTTAAAAAAATCTGTAAATAACTGTTAGAAATGGGTCAATCACATGAAGAGCTGATAAACATCTTAGTTATACATGGGAAAATAAGACACACAATTTTATTTTTTTTTAAAAACAACAGATTCAATCTTAGTAATAGCTTAGGAAAATTATACCCTTCAGATGCTTGGAGAACTTACTAGTAAAAAAAGAAAACAAAATACCTTTCAAGATCTTCAAAACTGTAACAAGTAACATAAAAAAAAAAAAAAGATGACTAGAACACCTGCTAACTAAAAATGCAAACAAATATAAATAAGCACTGGAACTACTTACTCCTATGGGCTTGTGAGTGTGAACATATGCAGAGGCTCTGAGAAGGCCTGCATAATCTCTTTGACAACAAGGATAACTTGATCTCAGGGCCAAAAGAGATGCAGGCACCTATTCATACCTGGTGTTTATTTATTTAGTTAGATAAATTTGAAAATGAGAGACAAACTCTGCTCTGCTGTTGCTTTCTCAGGGAGATGCTGAAAATCCGCAAGTGCTGCAGTTACTGTCACTGTTTTCCTCCAAGACAGTTCTATACATAATTAATATCTTGCTTTTGTGTGTGCCTAGGAATGTTTAGCTTGACATAATGGGTAACTCTTTCATGTAAAACATATTGTGTAGAAATCAGCACACACCATTCTGGTGCTCGTTTCATCAATTCTGCATAGAGATAAAATAATCTCCCTTCTTCTCTTGCTGCTTCCTGCTTATTCATCCAAAGACTACTGTACTATTTTGGCACAATATGCAGCTTGTTATGTTCAATAGCAGGTCTTTTTTAATCCCTTTAGGAATCACTGCTCTCTAGGATACAGATCCCATTTTTGCAGGAATGTCCTTCCCTTTCTTCTTGCATGTGCCACTTTGCTTTTGTTGACCCTATGACATCTTCAAATCAGTTTAGATTTTTTAAGCAGTTCATACTGTGGTACACAAGTGTTGTATTTCCTCCTTCTCAACATGCCTTTTAATCGAATATGCATTGGCAGAAATGTGATGATCACAGATTTTACATTTACTGCTAGACCAATGATAAAAGTGGTGCATATTTTCAGGTCTACCACTGGTCCTTGTGAAACCAGCCTGCAGAGTGACCTGGTTTTCTCACAGGCAGTGATGTGGACCTTTCAGTGTAGTCTTCTTTGTAGCTGCTGTGTATTCTGATAACTTCTAGCACCTGTTTGTTGGTATGGATGAGCTACGCTTCTTTGATATCAGACTGTTTCCTGCTTTTTAATCTGACATTCATTAAAACCTCTATTTTCAGAAGTACTAACCTCCTTTATCTTCCCACTTCCTTCAAATGCAGTTGCAGGTGACTGAAAACAAAATCAAGCTTTTGCTGCTGTCTTAAAAACTGGTGGGTGTTAACTTCAAGCAGATCCAGCAACAGTCAATTTAGTGTGATTGTTATAAACAAACAAAGAAATGCAAAATGAACTTACCGGTAGGAAAAAACAGTTGTTTTGTATACACCACTGTGTCTGATTACTCAAATTAGGAAAACTTGCATTTGATGAATTAAGAACCGAGGGGAAAGCTTTCACAGCATTATCCAGGAAAAACTAGAGAAAAACAACATATAATCCATTAGCCTGTCAGCTGTTAGAGTCAAAACACAGAAGAGGAATGGAGAAGTGGAGAAAGCCTTGCCAGTAAACATTTAACTTCAGTATTTCACTGCAAATTGAAATAGAAAAGGGAAAATGACATCACTTGATTATTTGTTCCTGCATGCTCAGACAAAAACAACTTTGTTAACATCCATCTGACATTTTCCATTTGAATAAAGGATGGAGGGTTTTTTGTTATGTTACTTCCCTTATCAGGAGTCCATGCGCAGAAGAGACAGTGATGAAATAAATTCAACATGAATAATTCCTGAGTTTGCCTCAACTGAACCTCCCATTTAAATACTGGAAGAATTAAAGAAAGAATAAAAAGTCTTTATTCAAGTTGATTTACACAGATGTAACCCTTTTCATAATAACAATGATGATAATATTGATACTAATGTTATTAAAACAGAAGAGTAGAACTAGAATCTCCTGGGTCGCCAAATCAGCCACCATCATGCAGTACCCTTTGATGTATTGATCCAAATGCTTTCTTAACAAGTTCTATTTGACTACATTAATTCCCACTGCTTTGCATCTCACCACTTAAACTGTTTCTAAGTTTAACCCGTATTCATGGCCAGTTCCCACGCTTTTTTAACTCTTGTGCTAATCTCATCCTTTAGCTCCTTTTTTCCTTAGTATATTGCCAGTATTTAATGCCATCTCAGCCTTCACTATGCTCAGCAATAGTTTTTCTAGTTTCTTCCCAGAAAACTAGCTCTTCACCTCCCTTCATAATTCCAGTAGTGATCCTCTGCACATACCTCTTTCAATTCAACCTTCTGGGTGGCTAAAACTGAAAAAGCGCTTCCCAGATTTTATCAGTGAGTTGTGTAATAGCATTAACACTAATCCTGCAGAAAAGATGTCTGCATACGTGCTAGAATGACAGCTTCCTTGCTTACAGCTACAAAACCTTAATAGCTCATCGTAGCTCATGCAATCGGGGATCAGACAGGTCACAAAGTTATAGCAGCTTGCTGTACATTGACATAATCCCAGCCACTAACATCATGCTCAGCAAATGTGAGCTAGTTTTCCTTCCCTGGGGCTCACTTAGCTAAATGCAGTTTAACCATGAGTTAAGAGCCATCACATGGATGGTTATTGTGACTCATCTGAGTTGTCATTAAATCCCATAATGAAAATCCTAAACTCATTGCATCTCTACCTGATGCTCTTCCAATTTGTATCAGAACTTCTTGTCACTGGTCTGTAAAAGCAACCATAATCTTGCACTCTGTACTAAATTTCATCCTAGTTCTTTTACTCCAATCCTCAGCTGACTACTTCTTTTCCAAAATTCCAAGTCTCCCCTAATAGGCATTGCCTGTCACCAAAATTTCATCAGCAAATTTCACAGTCTCTTTCATACACTGCATACAAAAATCCATACTGGGTTGATCATTGCAGAGCTCCACAGGCTGCCTCTCTCTCACCTGCTGTGCTCTCTGTAGTTATCTCTGCAGATGGTACTTGTAACCCATCTCTAAATTCTTTCCCCATCTCAACCTTTACTTCTTGCCTCAGAGACAAACCGCTCAGTTCACTCAGAGTAACCAAAATGGTTTATTGATTTACTAACTAACACTAAATCTTGTCAGTAATAGCTCTGTGTAGCCAAGTCCCCAAAACTTCTAAGGATGGAGACCCTGCAACCCCCATGGGCAACATAGCACAATGCTGTACTACTTCCACAGCTACTTTTTTTTTAAAACTATCCAACTTGTCAAGCCACCATGAAAGGTCAACGCTCCTTGATACGTTTTGCAGTGCTGCTGAGAAGAGTTTGAAACCATTATTAGTGTAACACCCCTTCAACAGAAGCAGTTTATGTACTCACAAAGGTGATCAATATGCCATCTGTTACCAAAGCTGCTTTAGAAGTTGGCATGACCTGTGGAGCAACATGCAGACTGGGCTGACCTTTGTACAGTTGCACTATCAGGTTGTCTTTCTAGATAAACATGCTTCTCTGACTGTTTATGTTCAGCTACACTTAATTAGCCCACCATTAGTGAACCACCCATTCAGGATCAGAAATAGGACAGAAAAAGCCCAATACCAACCCTACAGAATGTTAATTAGCACCTATGGATTTTGTAACATCCTTCTATAACTGATCCCAAAAAAGCTCCAATCATGGACAGACACAGGGTAAATATGCACATCCACTTCTTCTCATAGGATGTGTGGGTTAAACTCCTTCTTCTGGGTGTGAGTTACCCTACCTGCACACCTCTCCTACTGTAAGGAGATCTAGCTGCTCTAGCTTTGTGTGCGCCTGCGGGCTCCTTAGGAATTGTTAATGCAGAAGCTGGTGAGCAAGTGTCCCACAAGTTCCTGCACACAGACAAACCCGAGGTGTGGGTCCTTGCTTGTTGCAGCCCACCCTGTCCCCTCCACAGATGCAGAGCAGGCAGCTCACAGTGTCCAATGAGGAGACCGCTCTCACTGGCTGAGGCAAAGGTGTGATACCAGACAGGTAATGCTAGGGCAGTGTCAAACCAGGTTTTAACAGTCAGCTGTTTCCAGTTATAGGTCTCTGCCTCGTGTTATGAATTTCCATGCTTCTTTTATACATTTTTTTTCCCCACACTATTTCCTTCTTTGCTTCAAATTCTCTTTGAAGTGCCTTGGTTTCTGTTTAAGCCAGATGATGTTCCTTTTTAACAGGAACTGTTTGGGGTAAATGCCCTCCAGACAGCTTTAAGTCTCCTCTCCCTGCCCCCAACTATTTATACTGACATTCTCATCTTAATAGGTATTGTTCACCAGGTCATTTGCCAAGGGTGAGCAAAGAGAGTCTCTGCATTCCACTAGAAGTATACTTACATTTTTGGCAAACATGAAATAACTGCATTTAGTTTCAGAATCTCACCCTCTGCACGTCCACTGAGCAAATTCTATACTATGAAGAACTCAAAATTAGATTATATATACATATAGATGTCTAAATATTTATATATGCTCATTTCTATTAAAGCACATTGTTTTTGTTTTTGAGGTTTGTACAGGGCATTTCTGACCTATTAAAAATACCTGTATACACAGAATACTATCTGAAGTGTGGCATACCTAGGAACACATATATAAACATAGAAAGGAAAAAAAGAAAAAAGGATATGGAAATGTTGTCATCTCTCCTGAGCTAAACAACACTTATTTCTGAATGATGTGTTCGTACTTGTCTTTCTTGTCTCTCATCGGTTATCTACATCTGCTATCACGCTTTAGATATAGATATTGTTCTTCAACATAGTATTTTTTTGTTAGACAGCTCAGTCCTACTAAGCAGTCACACCTACTCAAGTGACTCAAATGAAAGCAATATTTTTTATGAATACCAATGTTTGTCAGGGAACATCTGAGCACACTACCATTAAATTCTCATTTTAACTTCATATCTTGTAACAGCTTTTTCTTCTCGTGTTCAGATAATTTGCAAGCTTCAGTTGTGAGTTTTTGCCTCACGAGAATAAAATACCTGCTGCTATTTCTTCCAATAGGAACCATGTGGTGACCTACCAACCCTCCACAGCAGGGGATAAGCAGCTTTGTGCATCCCTCTTGTTATCTGACCAAGAATCTGCAATACTGCACAACACCCTAGTTTAGATCTTACTAAAACCAAAGCCAGCTTTCTCACCAAGGTACTTTCAACATTTCTGTACAATCCATAAGGCTTCACAATGAACATGGTCCGATAGCCTGCAAATTATGGTCAAATGGAACAGGCTGTATCTCACCTTACTAAGCAAGTGGGCTTGCTGATTTCAGTGTTAATGTGCATAAAACAGTATCCTACTGAGAAGAAGGAAAGATAGCAGAATTTAATATTAAGTGCACTAATCAAATGAGCAACCGATTAAACAATTATGGAATAAACAATAAGATGTGTAAGGTTTTAATAGTTACTGTGTGAATAACAGGTGGGCAGGAGGGAGACAGTGATGACTGATTGTACAAAGTTTGGCTGACATCGTTTACCACAAGATTAGACAGTCTCAGAAAGAGGAATGGAGGATGGATTGTTTAAAGTTATGCTGACACTATACCTTAAGATAATGTACTGAGACAATTCATCCCAGAAGAATCTTAAGGAAAGGTAAAAGGCCAAAGGTTCCCAACTTCACCAGACCTGCATCCCTGAGGATTAGCATTATCAAGTCCCCAAACTAGTATCCTGAGGTTGAACTATCTTGGTATAATACCATTATAATGTGAAGACCACACCTTCTAGCTAGAGAAAGCGCCCTACCCAAATAAGCCCCTTACACTCTGGACATGCATAGTGAATAGAACTGGAATAAAACAAGTAGGTTGACTCTGTGCGTCAGTTGGTATTTGCACACTGGGTAAAGAGCCCAGATTTGAGACAACAGAGCTGGGAAACAGAACTACAGAATTAAAGAGTAAAGGAGAAAAATAATTGATTCAAGTGCCACAGATAGTTCAAACTGTGGTCATGAACCTGCAGTAGCATCATGTCATACAATAGTCATCTGTAAAGACAAATACTACTATCATTTTCTGTGCAAAAAGAAGGCAGAGACCACCCTCAGAACACTAACAAGTGTGCTTTCATGCACAAGCAAGAAATCCTGCAGCCCAGGGGTAAGCTCCTGTTTTCTCTTCCTTATTCTACAAAATTACACTTGAAATGGGCACGTGAGGACTAAAGAAAAATATAAAAAACATCTTTGTCACTGTCCCTCTCTCTCCCCACTACCTCCTTGCGTCATATGAACACACAAGTATACTTTAAAATAATTTTCTGCCATTCCAGGAGAGCTAGGCAATCTCCTGAGGACACAATGGTCCACTGGTTTTATAGTGGTGTTACGAACAAAGTTGTTCAGGTTTGTGCCCTACTCTTTTGTTCACTAAAAGATAGAGAAAGAAGAGGATACTTTTAAGTACGGCAGAAGCATGTCTGTCTGGTATCAGGCTGAACTAGAGCATTTGCATTTTTCTTAAAAATAAATGAAGCAATGATGCTTTTGTTCAGCAATGCTGTTTTGTCTGAACCTCTAAGTGAAATATGCAGGACTCCTCTTGTGAATTTTTGATTTTTCTACCAACTCTCCAAATATCCATATGGCTTAGAAAAACTTTCTTAAAATACGTACCACTGATTCATTTGAAAAATGCTAGTTGGTCTGATAGCTGAGTCAGGAATTTATCTCCAGATCCCCACATGAACGCCCCAAGAATAACATGGAGAATCTCAAATTCTGGTATCATTCCTCATCTTCACAAGCTCATAAGGAGATGTTTTAAGGGGAGCCTGGAACTCTAAGTACTAACCTAGACTATTACTTATTCTTTGAATAAACTAGAGGTGATGTTGAAACACTGGTAAGTTGGAAAAGGATGATGAAGATCCAGAGAGCTGCACAGCACTGAATATGATTTTTGAAGCAATCTGTCTCTGAATTTGTACAAGAGTTCTTAGCTTCCAAGTGCTATTGCATCTGTGTTATTTGGTGTCCCGTGGTGTGTCTCTTCTTTATAGGAAAACTTACCAAACTCACGTTGATCGATAATTGAATTTCATTTTTTATAAAAGTTTGTGTGCCAAGTGAACATGCGTAATTATTTATGTGTCCTCATGTATGCGAATCCAGCTTCCCTGTAAAGGTAATATGCAGTGGCAAGCAACTGCCTTGCTCAAAGCTCCCAGAAGCATTTTGCAAGAGAGACGAGGAGCTTGTTGGGCCTTTACAGACTAAGATATCATCATGGTCTCTAACAGATACGGAGTGATGTTTATTTATGCGGTTTCATCTTTGCTGGACTGTGGAGCAACTGATCATGTGACAGCATGACTTTCTCTCTCCCCACACACTTGAAAGATACCATAACTGCTGTCAACATTATTTCAGGGTGGTTCATATCAAATGCTTTCTGTCACACCTGCTAGTGCATCCCTGCTAGTCCAGTCTGTATAGACTGATAATGATTTTAGTAAGTTTCTTAAATTCTACCTATAATCTGGAATGGACTTGTGATGGGGCCCTGCACGTACCACTTCAATGACATGACTGCAGCTGCGTATTTGCCTTTCTCCTTCCAACTCCTAGGCCAGGTTAAGCGCCAGTCAGTGTTGGTTTATTCTTCTTGAAAGAAATGCGTTAGGCACCCTCCAAAATAGGGTCTTTAATGTGCTAGACACAGGGTCCTGGCAGCCCTTTCACAACCCCAAGAAATTACAGCGTATCTGCCAAGGAGCTTGCCTGTTAAAAATACAGCACTGATCAAGGTCAGCAACTGTATTAACAGAGGTCGCTACACGAAAAGGAAGGTATATTAAATAAACCAACTCCCTACTATGAGAATGGAAGCAGCTTTGCTGAAGTATTTGTCATTATTAAAACATGAGATATCAGTCATGATTAGAGGGAGAAAAATACGGGGCCAATACTTGCATAATTTAAGGCAGCGTGTACATTAAACAGTTGAGCAGAAATACTCAAACCCCTGCCAGTTTTCACATGTCCTTTCAAAGAAAATAGTCCTGTTGTTCAAAATTCACTGGATGAAAGATAGGAAAGCAGGTAACATCCTGACTCTGGAAACTGAGTCAGGGCACCTTCCTGGGACAGTATAGCCCTGAGAACGTGTTGCTGTACCAAGAACCATTCATGCATTGGTTGCAGAAGTCACTGAAACAAAGAGCTCTTCCAGGGCTCTTTCATCATACTACTTCCACCGAGATCACATGGATCCCCGAGGATGGTCAAGCACAATCATTTGATGTATCGTTCACCGTCATTTATTTAGCTTCCAAGAGCCGACCCTTTGTGGTCATGCAGTCTTGCTGACTCTCTGGGATGTCCGGATTGTTCCTGGTAACATCCTTTCTCACACTCTGTTTAATGCAAGTCAGCTTTGCAGAAACAGTTAACAGTCCTCCTCAGCCACGGATTGTTGCCCTGCTCTATATATGGCACCAGATCTACTGCTCAATGGAAGCAGCATTAGTCACTCTCTTCCTTCGGCTAAGAAGTATTTGATACTTATG
The DNA here is from genome assembly GCA_013396935.1 of Baryphthengus martii. NCBI lineage: Eukaryota > Metazoa > Chordata > Aves > Coraciiformes > Momotidae > Baryphthengus > Baryphthengus martii. Next base: position 365,072 of record VWZK01005430.1, on the reverse strand, counting down.
TCACATCAGCTGGTTTTTTAACTTCCCTCCACTAATCATTACTCTATACCTCTCAAATGCGAAGACTAGATTCAGATGTCTGCTGAAACAGCTAATGCGAAATAAAATAACACCCCCACTCTTTTCTAATGTCCCTTGACCATAAAGACTGAGCTTTATTTGACATTTTGGTCTTAATTATGATTTATTAGGTGTAGGATGGTTAGACGCATTTTATCTCCATTAAATCTTAATGGATACATTTTGCCTTTTTCTACTGAAAGAGTTCATGGAAATAAATGCAGTTAATGGACTCTGCTATTAAGTACATGTTGCTTGGAGATATAATAATGATACTTCAGAGTCTCTCCCACAATTTGCTATTAATATTAAGGAAATGCAAATTTCACAATCACATTTGAAGTAATTTTTGCTAGTCAAACTATTAAGGCTTAGTTTCAAGGTGGGAATTGTACTTAAAATTATCATCTCATGAATATCATGGAACATGATTATTTGTAATACTGCAGTCATTACTGATAAGGCACAGAGGCTTTAAAATGCAGCCTACGATGTTCTACTGTAACATTCAGTCCACATAAAAATGGACTTGAACCAATAAAAAACTTTTTCTAAAAATGATGTACTGAACAACTCCTTTTTTACTAAAATGTCTTTTACAAGATGAAGGTCAAATTTAAAGTTAGTTGTAAAAGCTAGCAGAATGTCAATCTAAGGAAAAGACAGTTGCTGACCATATCTATTTCAACACTTTTTTAACTTAATAAATGACCATATGGTTGCATGAACTGTAACTCAAAGTATACTCTAAACTCAAGTAGGTTATTTCATTTCTTCTTATATATTTACAGAGTTCAAAATAAGAGAACGTCTAATCTGACCTACATTTTACAAGCTACTCCATTTCTAGGTTTTGTCCTGTAGTATGTCAAATAACTTTTACTTGGCTCTAGGTTATAATTCATAAAGGCGTACAGTCTTCAGCTGATGACAAGAAGTGATGGAAGATCAACAGCTTCTCAGAAAATGTGTTCCTATTGCTAACTGCCTTCACTGCTCAAAAGTGAGTTTATTTTCTCATTTTCCAGCTGTTGCTTCTTTGAGTTTTTCCTCTACCAGTATTAAACATCAAATTCAATTAGCTGAATTTTTAAATTCTTGAGCATGGAATTGGGTTTTGAATATATCTCATCTCCTTAAGAAAAGGATGAAAAAGAAAGGAAGGTTTCTACTTTCTTGAAAAGAAAACCAACAAAAACAAGACTAGGATCAATTAACAGAAAAAACGCAGATAAGTTTCTACCAGAAATTTCACATGTTCACATTTAAAAGCCCATATTAAATCATTAGATCAATTCTGACAAGTTTAGTACTTACTATAACAAATGATTGACTAAGAGCCCCCTGAAATATTGTGGGAAAACAAAACAAAACAGTACAGGTATCATCAATCTCTAAGTCCTTTGTGAACCTCAGGTAACAAAAGTACCAGGAAGCACTGAAGTGCAAATCTCACTCATATGAAATGCAATGAATATCTATGCATTAATGTTGTAATGAAAACATTACCTAAATAGACACTGCAGACACACAACTGAGCTGGAACACTTTCACAGGTTTATAAATAAATGAATTCAGCTCAGCTCATAGGGCAAAAGTTTGAATTTTTTGGATCACATATACTGTACATCCCATTAGACAACACAACCTTCACAATAAATGAGGACATTAAGATTCTGGCTTTATGCAGACTAATGACTGATCTACTCTATTTGCTACAGTTACAAAAGAATAATAGAATTACATGGATTTCCCCTATTAGGAGAGAAAACCACAGATTCAAATGTCAAAAGTAGAAGCTCTAACAAATGTGTAGTTCAGTACTTTGGAAGTTCATGTAGCTTTGATTTTTTTTTTTTCCTTTTCCAAAAAACAAAGATAAGCATGTGAAATTCAGTAGACACTATTATCATTTTGTGATCAAGCAGAGGAGCATCACAAATTTGAATAAAGCTTAGTTTGTCTCACACAAAGTTTTCCACACATCCTGCGAGGAGATACCTAATTCTTTGAGCTATACTGTTTTCTAAGCAATGCATAAATGAGCAAGGGATTTGAACAATTCAAACCCGGGATTTAACTATCTTCCATTCCTTATAAATTACATTTTTCTTTAATAAACTTTACCAAGATCTGAGTTTTTGCTGAGCATCCTGTTTACAGAGGTTCCCATTATACAGCATTTTCTGTTGCTCTGCTTTACATTTCTGTCTCTGGCAATCATTTTCATGTAGGTTCCTGGCATAGCCGTGGGCTATAAATTTGACATCTAAACAAATACCTAACAAAAAAAAATAATCTTAAAAAATCCTCCCAAATAAACAACCAAACAAAAACCACACAAGAAAATTTAGCCTTTTTTCCCTTACCATATTGAATACAGCCATGGTTAATATTATAGCAGTGGTTGTCAATGTAAGAGTGATTCGTGGCCAAGGACGGTTTGCAATTATTCCAGATGATTTCAAGATCCACAACAACGAAGCCGATGCTTTCTTGCTACATTGCTAAGTGCAAAGAGTTTTAAAAAGAGAAAACAAAAGTAGATTTAGTATATTTAATTACTATAAACAAGTCTAGAATTAAAAAGGCTAAAGACTGATGGCAGCATTAATCTTGAAACATTGTACAGAAGTATACAACTATTACATTCCCATAAGAGTCACAGATCATGATGATACATGAAAACAAATGCAAGTTTAGTTAAAATATCTGCCATAATACCAATTCTGTTAAATAATTATAATTTGCAAGTACCTTATTAAACATGCAATATGTATTACTAATAACAGTAGTATCTTTATATCTAGTATCAGTAAAACACAAACAAATGAACTGATCTCCCCTGCCTCAACTGAAACAGCAGTATTTGGTGTCCACTGGGAAGTGCAAAATGTAAATAATAACTCTGCACAGTCTTTGACAGAGAGACAGAGGTCTCCTCACGCACAGTAAAGGCTGAATACACAGATATATCCCCGGCAGTCTACAAAATAGCAAGGTTTCTGGGGGTTCTTTCATTTGTTTGGAGACTTGCTTGCTAATTCATTTAAGTGAAAGGTAACTCAGCAAAGCAAATCAACCTTCCCTAAAACTATCTAGAAAACAAGTGTTTCATACCACAACGACTTACATTTTGACACAAAGAGCATTGAATGGGTAGAATTTTTTCTCTTATATAGTGGTAAAAGTTAACAATAAAGAACTCTGACTCATTTAACCTGAGTCCAAGAACACATTGGAATAGCCTCCATTCATACATGCATAGTGCCTAGAGGCACAAGATGTTCACACAGAACAGAAAACAATTTGTGGCACATCCAATAAATATTAATTTTCCCAGAAGTTTAGCAATGAGGAGGTAAGGTTGCCTAGAAGCATCTTGTGCCCTTTCCAAATGTCAGATTCAGCTATTCAGAAACCTCTGCATAAAAGGCAATGAAAAGTTAAAGAACATGACAGCCCCACACAAATATTTGCTTTTTATCAACCTGTTTTCTCTTTTACTTTATATAATCAGAGATCACATTTCATAACGTTTTCATCCCAGCCACAGCAATTGGCAGAGATAGAAGCACAGGAAATCTCTGAAAGGAGAACTCAAGCACTAAGAACTACCAAATACAGGACTTAATTTGCGGCACTTATTTATCCGTTCAGGTACAAGAGCTACAGCACATCAAGCTAAATTATGCTGTTACCCAACACATATGACGTAGTCTACATGAAGGTCTTTGTCATCTGCACGTAATTATTGCCCTCCTATTTACACAGTAACATATAACAAACTATGTTTAAATATTGCTTCCTTTTATGACAGGGAACTTTGCATACTGGATTGGACAGATTCTGCGTGAATGAACTCAGTTACAGGAAGAAACATTTCATCATTCTTGCCATTTTAATAAAGTCAAAGACTAGATTGCTGCTGTTGCTACAGAACGGGAGTGTTCAAAGAGATGCAGGGAATGGATCTGTGTGAAAATGAATCATTCAGTTATCTGTCTAGTCTGCCTAAAACCTAATGAGTCAGGGAGCATGAATTTATGGCAAATGAAAACAGTCATGAAATAATGCCTTACATTACTCTTTGCCTTTGTTATAGCACAGCTGGAGCTATACTACAACTTCACCTACATTGTTCTGCAATTTTCTTGGAAATTTAGAAGTAGCTAGGATAGTTTAAGTTGGATTAGGGACAAAACTAGGTAGGAACACTGAGAAAATCCGACGAATATAAAGTGGATAAGAAATTATATAAACAAAGCAGTATATTGCACTCTCTGAATTATGTTACAGAGAGCTGTATTGTTCAAGGAAAATCCTCTACGATAAGAAATTCCAAGAAAAGCTAATGATGACAATAAATGATCTGGCCCAATCTAGATACATTTTATTTTGAGTTTTACAGACTTTAGGTTATCTGACTAAAGGCTAATCAAATTAAACACAAAGACCTGGTGATGATCAAAAGGACAATTATAGGTGGTGGAACTAAGGTGACCTAATCAGTGCAGAAGCCACTGAATCTCCTGCTCTTAAGACCATCGAAGGAGCACGCTTCAGCCACAGTTTGTGATGTGAAATCTACTGAGGAGCCTCAAGGAAAGAAACTCCCTTTCCAGGATGCCCTGCAGACTAAGAGTGATTACTGCCTGAAAGGATAGCATGCAGCATGGGGCAGATAATTTTGCAATGGAGGAGAAAGAAACTTGGGATTGTATAAAATATTATGTTTTAAGGGTATGGTGGGTATGTGAACTTACACCTTCAGCGTTGATCCATTTATGTAAGTGCTGTTTGTTGTTAAGTGGGTGCTGCAAGAGAGCTGCCATCTCCATGGATCTGTGTGGTTGGTCCTGTGTGTAATGTATATGCCTGTGTGCCTATTGGGAATGCGTGCTCACCCTCACTACTGGTTGTATCTGGGACATGGCGCTTACAGCCTCCCATCAATGGGAATGGGACAGAACGATCCCCTGGGTCTTTAATTCCATCAAACTGGGCTCCAGTGGATTAGGAAGAAGCACTCCCCTAGCTCCTGAACTCCACTAGATCCAGCAAGTTTTAGCAGCTTTTATTTTCAGCTTCAGAACTTTAAAAAACGTGGCTCTAAGACATGCAAAATGATGTCATAAAAAAGATGCTTTCATGTTTTTCTAGTGCTAAGCAATGTAAATGGACGGTTTCCTCTGCACAAATAAACAACTTGTGCTGTTAATTCTGAAGAAAAAAAAACAAATTTCACACAAAATCGCTGTTGAATTCCAGCATCTACAGGCACAAATGCTAGCATCAAATGATGAAGACTTTCCTACTTTAACATCACTGCTTCCAATTGCTAAAATTTGAATTTTTTTCTGTTTTTTGGTAAGTAATCATTGAAAAACACTGGAGAGTTGCTGACATTACTTAGCAATGCCCATGTGGAGAACTGCATTTATTGCTGAGAACTGCTTTATTGCTTTCCATGTACCTGTACAGTTTTGAACAGATTTATGTAACTTCTGTACCAAAATTCCTTGCAATAATCCCAAATTTCCTTTGTTTACAAGATTTTTGATCAATATTGCCTGACTTTGCTAATGTATTTTAGCAAGGAGGAATTAATTGGTCTCCTTATCTACATTTCTTTTAAAAGCTGTTTTTCAGCTTCCATTTTTAAAAAAAAAAAATAAAATTATGTTCTCTGGCAACTTTATGACTTTATCACTAAGAAAGGTTCTGAAGAATAAAATGAATTTCAGGAATCAATGTATCTGTCAGCCACTGTGATTAATCAACAAAGAGATTCCACTCTTTCGGCTACTACTGCTAAAATTACAGATATTGCTGTCTCTGACCTGATGAAAAATGCATTGTTAGACCGCAGCTTCAAAAATGAAGGTGTAGATTAGTTATTTCCACTTGTAAACTAGACTCCTGCCAGAACTCAGTGATGCATTTCTCAGCAGGCTGTTTAATGCACAGCTCTGAGTTCTGGTGAGGAAGGATCACTTTTCAATGAAAGAAAAATTCATGACAAAACCCTGATTCACACTAAAAAAAAAAATCTTTCAACTGTTGAACAGAAAGTCCTTGGAAAACATGAAAGAATACACTGTTGATCAGTAATTCTCTATGTGAATTAATAGATTTGCTGAACTTCCTTTCACATTTGAGCAGTGTGAATCCTGTCCATACATAGTACGACAGCAGCAGTTCAGTACTGCTGGAAATTTAGGTAACTCCTGGAAGCAGAAGAGTAGCAGGGTGGTCATTAATAGTCTCTTAATAGCCCTGGCTGAACTATACAGGTTTAATTTGCTAATTCATTAGCTGACATCAAACATTTTTTCTTGTAAATATTATGTCTCATTTGCAATTTGCTCAAGAAAATGGAGAATGAGGTGAAAGGAACAAAGTAAGCATTTCTCAAAAGTGTCCAAGAAGGGTAAGACATCAGATCTCAGTAGCTTTAGCTTCTGTATTTATTCTAAGCGGAGCTGGCAGAATGTAGTCCAGCGTTTATCATTCACCAACTAGAAATAATAGGTATTTGTAGTATGAAAGGTGACTAATGTATTACCTTTCCATCTGAACATGTTAAACCTGGTATGACAGCTCAGCATGATAGCAAGGAACAACTTAGTTTGAATATTCAGGTTATTAAAATGTATCCTGTGTTGTCTTTCCACACACAAAAACCTAGTTCAGCATTTAAGAAAATGAATGCTGTCTTTCTGAGTGAGATCAAGAAACTGGTACAAGAATTAATTGTGACAGCTATGTTGTAGATAGTTGTCGAAAGAGCTGTCACTTCACATACTAGCTGAGGTTTGAACATCTTGATTGAAGACTTCTTATTTACAGAAAGTCAGTGAACCACATTTTCTATAGTTCTATTACTGTTCTTTCCATTTCGCATTCAATACAACTTAGTATCTTATGAATACTAATGTTACAAAAAATGAAATTAAGAGAAACAAAAAGCCCCAAAATTCAGATTGTTTTCATCTGCTTGTTTTTACTCAGACTTGAAGACGACATCAAAGTGTAAATTCAAGGAACTGGCTGACGGTCAGATTATACTGACCTAAGCTTGGAGAAGGGTGATTTTTGTGTAACGACACAAGCTTTTACTTTACATACTTTCTACTGGTCCTATTGTTGAAAAGAATGACCACAGTACTTCTAAAATGGATACTGCAACACCAAACTTTTGAACTCCATGGTGGCACCTGTAAATCTAAGCCTCACCTAAGGCTCATCTAAGAATCACACAACAGGCATCCAGATGAAGTTTACTCAACTCACGTTGGATACAACTGGTTTGACAAAAACTAGAATACGGAATAAAGAAATAATAGGAGTAACTAAAGTCAGTATCACACGTTTAATTTCACCATGCTTTGCAGTGTTTCTTATCCTTCACGAAGGGTGGCATTAAAATAGCCATGTGGTTCACTTCAGCCATCTCACTCAAAGAACAGGGCGGTGAGCCGTATAAATAGAGCTTTAGGCAGTCACGAGTTCAGTTTTGGTACTTCCTGTGCTGCCTCATCCAAGACGACATCCAGTCATTGTGTTATATGCTATTTTAAGGTAAGACATTCTCAGTCCCTCCCACCAAAGTTTTTCTATTTCACATGAAATATTTGAAAAGCCACGGGTTTTGAGAAAGAGCAAATCTGAATGACTTTTTAAAGACAGTGCTGAGGGCACTGAACTAGAGGAAGGAGTTCTGAATGCTATGTTCTATGTTGACCAAGTCTTGGTCTCCAAGTAAAATACTTATTAACTGTAGGGAAAACTGGTTATGCATAGAGGACTGTTGATATGAAAAAGCACATGTGGATATCTCTTTATTCGGAGGCAATTTACAATCTCATCTTGGGCAAAGACACTAGAAGTCAGCATTGCCAGTTTTTAAAAAAATTAAATCAAGATAGCCTCACTCATGAAAAAATATTAAAAGCGAACTTACTGGCACAACAGACATGATAAATTTGTGGCTTTCACTAGGCTAGACAACTTCTTCAGTTAGTCACAATCACATAACATGTCATAAACATATAACTTAAGAAGTAGTAAGGAGAAGAATTTTTTTTTTCTTGAAATCAGTAGATTCCTAACAGTTCCTGAAGTCTGAACATAGTACCTAACATAGTGATGAACTTGCCCTTGTTGTGGCTGTGCTAGAGATTCATGAGAATGACTTAGGCTTGGTAAGCCTCTTTCACGGACCCTGCTGTAGGTGCTGAAGTGCCTTTCTGGGTTCTTCCTGACTTGCCCTGTCCCTGTTTTATTCTTAATTTACAAGCAAAGCTTTACTATTGAAGAAACTGAAGGGCCTCGATCTTTCATTTGTCTTTGCATTAAGAGAGACACTCACATTAGATATAAGATTCCAGGATAAAAATAATTTCCATGTAATGCTGGTGCTGATATTCCTGTCCTTGCAGAGCTTTCAAATATCTTAAGTGCACAGAGTCTTTCTGATTGTTCCTAAACAACGTCAACTGCTTTAGAGTAAAATACTGCAAAAGAAGGTAAAAATTGTGTATCCTTTTTTATAAAGTGGTGGGGAGTAATGCAACTAATAAATAACACGGTGTCTTCTAGCAAGAACATGACTGCTCACATACACTTTGTTAGATGCTCCAGTGACCTCTAATTAGAACATATTTCTCAACTGTGGAATCAACTATTTTCTGAGGCTTGTTTTGTAGGAATTGTGTTCTGCTAATTCTGTGGTTCAATTGGGTATGTAAGAGAGACTATAAACATGTCCAGAGGAGATGATAGGAAAGAAATGTTATTACTTCTGATCTTTCTTGTTAGCTGAAATAGCTAAATAGGTTTGCAAGGTATCAACGTATGTAACAAAAAGCCATGTCATATTAATGGAAAATAACTGGCACAAAGAGGATGCGGTATCAATTAAGTGCACATATATACCAGGTAATGCAAATAAATTTCTGAGACAGTATTTGATAAGTGCACAAAAAATACCTGCTTGAGACTAATACTTCTCGGAAAGGCTACCTCAGCTACCACAGAGATCTTCACATGCTTACTGTGTTTTTTTTCCTACTGATTGCATTACATTTTCCAATGTGTCATTTAGGTAACCAGGTTTCTGCTTCCTTGCATTCACATCAGGAGGTAAAACACATCTAAGAGTTACCAGGTCTGAGGCATTTCACACCCATTCTATGAACTCGTCTATACTTCAAAAAGACAAAGAGAAAATGCACAGAAAATACATGAGCTAAAGGACAATCACTGTCCTCTATTTGCATGTAATTTGAGAAAGAAATCTCTCAAGGAAAATTGAAAGAAAATATTCAATGTTAATAAAAATTAAAAGCCAACATTTAAAATATGAAAATCTAAGCCAAAACAAATCTTTTAAGACCAAAACAACCCATACTCTTAAGATCTGAATACTGCGATTATCTAAAAAGGTAAAAAAAAATAAAATAAATGCATAGAGACAAAGAAGTAATTAATTCTATCATTAAATCTATATAGAAAATATATAAATCCATATCAAGTTTTACGACATATGCAAATCTTAGTTAAGGCTGATGAAAGGTCACTGCCTACGGGCAAACGACTGTTTCTAGGAGCGCCGCCAGCCCTCCTTGCCCTCAGCCTGTTTGGCCAAGACAGGCCGGGGACAACACACCACACAGGCAGGAACTGGCAGCCTGTAACCTCGTTACGTGTGCTACCGCTCTGCCGCAGCGTTTGATGCAAACATTCCTATTTTCATTCAATGGCTGATATTATCACTCCACAACAGATTGGGCTGGACTGCACTGCAGTGCTGCCAAACAGTAAACTCAACTCATAATAAACTCAGAGTGAAAGAGCGAGCGTACATCTCTTCTTACGATATCATAATTAACTTCCGTAAGTGCTAGCCACTGTAGCATTGCAGTCTGGGGTTTTTTTCTTTTTCATTTACCCATGAACCTTGTTCAAAGTTGGGTTTTGTGTGACTTACTCTGCAGGAATGACAACCATGTATAGTCGGTGGAGACTGAGGGGGCAAAGTGTCAAAAGTATTGAGACAAAAGCGCATAAAGCAGCGCCGGTCCAGGTGTCCTAACTTGAACTGAGGCGTTGCTGTCTTTGCTGACACGAACTACAGGTACCACTCTATAAACCTTGCAACAGTCACGTAAATATTGGAGTACTACCCTAGGTCTATGTACCAGGTGGAGATGACAAGGTGTTGGTAGCAGCTGGTTCCAGCCAGCTCCAACAGAGATCCCATGCTGGAGCCAGCAGAAAGTGTGAAGGGAAGGAACAGCAAAGAGAAATGTCTATGGACTGACCACCCTCCACCCTCCTTCGTGCTGCCTGCAGGAAGTAGAGGACTCTGGAGTGCAGGAGTGAAGCTGAGTTTGGGAGAGGGATGGTGTGGCTTTAGTGTCTGGTTTTGATTCTTACTACCTGAATCTATTTTAACTGTCAAGAAATGAAATGACTTTTCCCCAAATGGAGTCTACTTTGCATATAACAGTAACTGGTAAGCGATCTTCCTGCCTTTATCTCAGCCCATGAGTTTTCTCATCCTCTTCCTCGCCTCTGTCCTGCTGAGGAGGCAGAGTTAGTGAACAGTCGGGGTAGGGGGTGGGGATGTCTGGCCCATAGCCAAGGCTAACCCACCACAGTTCACCTGTCAGGGCCAGTCAGGTTTGCCCAAATCTTGAATTAGATTCTCAGATACAGCATATTATTTGGTATACTGATAGCCATTACAAAACACCTACATCACTCAATAACAAAATTAAAATGTTACTATAAAATCTGTATATATCAAATTAAATTGTTATTGTAAAGCATTTTCTAAACTCATAAAATGGTCTTATACAACACTCAAACATAATACATAGTTCCCCAAATTAAAGCACTTATGAGTAACCTCCTGTAAGCACAATAGCAAACATTTCTGAAACAATCAAACAATAATGCAAACCTCTCAGAAGATCCAGCTTCATGGGGGAAAGAGAATATCAGCATAGGCACAGGCATGTCACTGCACCAACATTTTCTGTTTTTCAGATAAATAAGGGCATTTTACAGTAAGTTAACATGGACAAAACAATGTCTTCAGAAGCCTAAGCGTGCAAGCCTTTCTCATTTAACTGGTACTCTGCAAAGGCAGAGTGACTTGTCAAAATCAGAACATGTTATTTAAAAGCAACCATTAACTACTGGATTACATTTCCTTGAATACCTACCAAAAGCTGTCCAGCAAAGCAGATAAACAAGATGAAGGAAAGCAAGAGAAATGCAGCCCCAAAAGAAATTCCAAGAATAGATGTTCTACAAGAAAAGGAAAATGTATATTAATTTACTTGTTATATATTTGTAGCATCATCTTTCTTTGTGCGTAACAGTGATAAAAAAAAATTACCATTTGTAAGTTGCAACTTCCAAACATCAACACCATGGAAAAACAAATTCAATTCTTACCAGAACGACAGACCTTTTCCTGTCATTTTCTCAACTCAGGATTGCTTGAATTGCCTTTAGCCCTGGCTTTGTGAACCTGTTACCATGTGAAGATAACTTCCACGCAAATAATTTAAATGATAGAGTGCATTAACAGCAGCAATGTTTTGTTTTAACTTCAGAAAGCCTGTATTAAAGATCCTTCTTGTTTATTTTTATGCTGTTGATTTTATAGCAATTTAAAATTCTAATAAATATACAAAATAAACTTAGCAGTGTACACTCTCCATCAAAGGTAGGAAAAGCAGTAGCATGGGACAGTGATGTCCAGTGTTCAGTGTGTCGCAGCTGGAACCTGTTGTATCTGTGATGCTGGTCTCTCAGCCAGCAAGGATCCCTAGTATAAGGACTGATATCTCATGAATGGATAGGGATTTGACACCTCTGGAAACTCCATTTTGTATCAGATTTGACTGGCTGGACAGTAGATTCTGAAGTATTGAAGGACAGAATAGGAAGGAAAACTAAACACCATGAAGAAAAGAAAAAAAACAACAGACTTTAAATGAAAAAAATTCATTAATCTATACTCTTCCTGCAGTCATCCTTACTCAGTGTTCTAGCTCATGCTTTTCTTGTGTGTTAAAAATTAGAAAGCCTAGCCAAAATAGCATCACTGGATATTCAGTAAACAGAAAGAGGGATATGGTAACAATCTGTGCGTGCATTCATTCAGCAAAGTCTCTCTCTCCGAGGGCACAGTAGAATGTAATTGCTCCATCAGGCACCATACAAGAGCTACTTAGCATGGCTGCCTAGAGAAAGATGCAGTGGGACCTAATTATGGTTAATGAATGTCAAGAGGAGATCCAAAGCTGAGTTTTTTAAGCAAGGGACATCATGACATCCCTCACCTGAGCATCTGCTCTCAGCTTTAACCACAGATTTGACATTTTTACAAAATTTAACACTATCTCTCAACTCCATTGAGCACCAGCACATATCCAATTTTGTCAAACCTTATATACTAGAAACATTGTCGTTATGTTTTAGAAATAAGGTTTCTATCCTTCGCTTTCCCAACAAAACTATAATGTGTTGCATTTGAAGTTAGCTCCTTCATAAACATATGATTCAGAATTAAAATTATTAATAAAAACATACATCTCTGTTCTATAGAACATAATTCTCATTGCCATGTGAATTCAAATATATACATTTTAGAAAATGCAGTACTAAAAAGTTAGGAGTAAAACTCTATGGATCAATTTCCTTAGACCATGTACAAATATTGGAAAATATTTTGATCTGTTTTAACAACAGTGTTATAGAAGCTATTTTCAAGAAAGAGCAGAAAAGCATTAATTCCACAATCCAATTTGATGCCATACTACTGCCATTAAAAGCATTTTGGAGAGTAATTTATGAGCTTCCCTGCCAATCATTCAGAGAACCTCTTACACGCTAAGTATTCATCAGATTTTGGGTTGATGTGAATAACTGATGAAAAACAAACTGGCAGTTCACAATATACATTAATCTTGAAAGAATCTTTCTTGCAGAAGATTTTTTTGGAGATCATTATTGCTTATGAATACATGTTCTCCCAGAATTTCTCATCGAGACTGAAACAGTAAGCTGGACATCAGAATATGTAAGACTACAGTCTCTACTCTTAGAATTTAAAAATCTAGTGAGCAACAGAAGAGATCAAAGAAAAGGAATATAATTAACAGGATTATTTTGTACATATGCATCAACACTTCCAATCATGTATGTTCTTCAGGTGGGTTCAGGTAACCACTCCTGCATTTCAAACTCTTATGAAGGATGCAGAAAAAAAAAAAAAAAAAAAAAAGAGCCTGCACACCTTAAGAAATGATTCAACACAAGAATAGCCTTATATGTCAGATTTGGAGTGAATCCTTGTGGACGAAGAAATGGAGATGTTTGAAACTGGAAAGCAATGGAAATAACATGGCGTAATGCAAAGAGTACTTAATCACGCCAACAACAGGCAAGAACAAGAGCTCTCTGTAGCTGTTTTACTTGATCAATGATGTAATTGAGGTGGCACAAGAAAAAAAGAATTGCATAGCAAGGTGAACAAGATTCTGATTATCAGTACAAAGAGAAAAGGACTGAGAATAACAAAAAGTGGTTTCTTAGAATCCAGATTTGAATGGCTGAATATAGAGGAAAAAGTGGTAAGACTTTTTCTCCCCACTCCCTTCTTTTCTGGTAGGACTTCTGTTGCAGTTAGGCTAAGCCAAAAGAGTTTCATGCTGCTCCTAGAAGAAAAGTGGGCTATAATGGGAAGCAAAATGCAAGAATTAAGTGCCACCATAAACTAGCCTCATCTGAGGCAACAGCCATAGGGAATCCATAACATGCATTTTTGTTACTGGAACATGACAAAATCAGTACAGATCTTTAAAGTAAACTAATTTCTCTTATTTTGTTGAGACGCCAAATGCATAGCACAAGTCACCAAATGCATTGCATTGACAGATTTGGGCAAATTATTTTGTGAAAAGAGCTGGCTCATAAGCCAGCTGACTTTTTACCTGCCCCTTCCCGTGCTTCATGGAATGACCTCATTTCTGAAAGGTCTGCTCTCTGCTATGGTGCCCCACTAGGAACCTTACAGGTCAACAATAAGCTACAGAGGGACAGGGTTTAAAGTTGAGGAAACCATATAAGAACTCCTCAGGCTTCAAATAGTTCCAAGTCTAAATAATTTATTATCTTGGCTATCCTTCTCATCTGGTGTCATCACTAAATATTGTTTGAATAATTCATTTTAATCAGGTGCTATGAGAATGGAAAAAAAAAATGTATTTATACAAACTTATGTCTTGTTGGTAACATCTTAATTGAAAAACAAAAACTTATTATGACAATAAAGATACTGAGAAATAAAGAAAAGAACATATTCTTTCTACAGTTTTGGATCTTTTAGGCAAATATATGACTTAACGGCACATGACCCTTAATGGGAAGTAGAGAATTTCCTTATTTTGATAGGTAATTAACATTCATGTTTTGAACTATTTGATTGCAAATTGTCTTGAGATGATAAAATCATAACGAGGTAATTACAAATTACAATTACACAAGGCAATACTGAATTCAGACCTTGTTGTGGTACCTGATAGTAGCTATTTTGTTCTTAATTCAACTGATGCTTTCATCAAGCCATTAAAGGATTCAGTGGCTACACAAACTAGCTCTATAGCAGTTTCAGTGTTAAGAAAAATCAGCAGCACTGTAAATCCACTTGAGTGCTTGTTTTTTTTTAAAAAAAATAATCAGATACAACAGAAAAATAGCTAGTAATGGCCATTTTCCGTCATTTATACTGTCTTACATTTTACATGCCTGCTTTCAGACGAAGTTTTCAAGTACTGCCTTTTCTACGAAGAAATTCAGCTGTGCCTGAGTGGAGATACTACATGAAGGCCTCCTAACCACCTTCCATGGGTAGAACAAGATGATTGTTAATTTGGCATGACTCAGGACAATAGGACACAGTTACTTGAACACAGCAGCCTCAGAGACTAAAGACTTGGGAGGAATCTTAAATGCAGACTCAAACACATCCCTTACTTCAATAGCGCAAGAAGTAACTCCTGTTCACTAGGAATATACCTTCATCAATTCACCAGTTTGTCTTTCAAAAGGCAACATTACCAATTCCATATTAGTTGGATGTTTCCTTAAATAAAGAACATAGGGTTGTCGTGAACTACTAGATATACTTCTGTCATTTGGTAAACCAAGAATGCTGACAGCCACTGAAGGCCTGTTCCAAGGAAACGGAATCATCAAGATTTGCCGTCATTTTACGCCACAATAAAGACCTACTCCTCATGATACATTTCACCCCAAGATACTGTTTACCTCATTAATTTGATATTTACCACTTGGTGTAAAGTTTATTATGAAAACATCACATCAGTTTATTGACCCTAGAAAAAAATTAAAACATTAATAAATTATTTCAGCCTTGAAATAAGTGTTTTGTGACCTTGGAGATATTATTATTTGCAGTTTGCTGTATTGTATCTCCAAATCTACTTGAAAGCAGCAGGTGATGTGCCTGCACAGAAATCAATAATATTACACTGGTGCAAAACCAGATTAATGGAAGAGCGAATCAATAAAACCCAATGACAGATGTAGTTTATCTCCCTGTCTTCATTAGATCACCATTTAAAAACCCTGTAGAATTTTTGGAAGAAAACACAATGCAAGCTGGAATTTTCAGCTAAACTATGATCTATTATATATCTACCTATTTATTTATTTATTGCTGAAAGGAAATAACATTAGCAGCACTGGAGTATGTTCAATTCAAGCTGCATTTGTGATCACCATATACACCGGTGATTTTTTTTTCTTTTATTTGTAATGCTCCCCATTTTCCAGCAAAGATGGATGCCTGTATAATACCTTGCCTTTCTGTCTTCCATTTTTGCATCTCTTAAATTAATCCACAGCCCCCTTGAAACTGAATACCATTCATGTTGTTAATTCCTGATTTTACACTCTTGCTTTTATAATTTAATATGCAGCTCTGTAACGGTACCAAAACATAATTTACACTTTGGTAATGAAAATGATAAATCCTATGTATCTTTTGCTCTGATGTTAGAAAGAAATCATGTAATACCAGCATATGCTGTTACAAGTTGGAGGACACTTTCCTCAGTGAATATAGATCCCTAGAGTTCACTTATTTCAAGTATCCAATACATTTTAATGAGCTACACAATTGGTTTAAGAGATGTAATACAGATATAGCCAAATAAGTATCTTACTATATATATGATAGGTGATAAATCTATATTTGTTTTCATGACTGAAATGAAAAGATAAAAACAGATTCATAAGTCATGCTGCTGGAAGGGGCTAGTTAGATCCAAGTCTGGGGTTTGGTATATGAGAAACCACAAATTTCCCTGAATTAACTCCTGTACTAATCAAAATACAGTATGAACTTGTAGAATACACTTGTTATGCACAATGACAAATAAAATGAGTCACGAGTCTCAATTTCGTATTTTGTAATAGTGATGCCTAGTCAGACTGAACCATCTGCAGGATACTGCTGAACTCAGAAGTGTCCCTTTGTGGCTTTTGTCTCTGTGTCAGAAACTAGCTGGGAAACCTTTCATAAAGAAAATGTTGTAACATCTGAGTAGAAGTCCATAAAACTTTATACATATTATAAAACAAGTCTGCAGTATGGAAAGTCTATTTATAATGACCTAACAATTCCTTCTGGCTTTGAATTAAAATGTGAGCACTACAGCACAAGATCAATCAATCAGATGAGGTTATAAATACGACTCCTGAAAGCACAGCACAGAAGTCTGTGAGTGAAGCAATACTGTATCACAGGGAATATACAGTGCTGGCTTTGGAAGCAATTGCTGTAAAACTAAGATCAACTTTCCACTATGTAAACAATCAACAGCAAAATCCCATTTTAAGACAACTAATAAAGTGTTGTTGATTGGAATTGTCTTCCAGTTCTCTCAGCCTTCCTAGAATATTCACAGATAGATGATTTAGGTGCACAAATATAAATTAACTCATAATATACAAATTCTGATATAAACAATTACTAGAGCAATTGATTAGTTTTTAAAAGACACATTTTATGAATAGTAATGCTCTGTTTGCATGCTGGATAGAGTAGTATTATCACAGTAATATATTTAACACATTTATTTAATCACAGTCCCAATTCTGCAATCCATTTTGTCCCACTTTAATGTCCAATTGTCACACTTATTTTACATGTAATTTTAGTTGCATAAATTTATAGTTTGTATAGCTTTGTTTACACATATGAATTTAGTTCCTGTCACCATAACACGCTTTTAAATGCAAAAGAAAAACTAAAACGAATCAAGTACGGATACTAATGCTTGGCACCATGCTATAGACAGCATTTAAAATGAGAGACGAGCATAACTTTGAAAATGGGCTGAAATCCTCAGTATTCTCTGTTCAATTTAGTTTCCATGAATTGACATTTGTAATATGTCAGTTGTAATACGTAATAATATTTGTAATATTCCAAAATTTTTATTTTTCACATTAATAAGCAAATACACATAGGAATGAGTACATGTTAAATATCACTTACTTTGGCAAAACTAGAATCTGCACAACAAAAATGCAGAAGAATATGAGACAGGCACAAGTCACATAATACTTAAATGCAGGCAGAGTAGTTGCTCGATACTAGAAGGAAAAAAAGCAAATATTAAAGCCACAATTTCCAAAGCAGATAAAATATCACTCAACTGAAATTTCATCTTAAAGATGCAGATATGTATAGGAAATCTTTAGTAACAGTGTATTTCCTGTTGTTCAATGGCTTCCACATCTACTCTCATAGGACTAGGGATTATTATGAACAAGTTGAGCATGTCCCTGCTTACTGCAGAGGGAGTTGGACTAGATGACCTTCAGAGGTCCCTTCCAACCTAAACCATTCTATGATTTTATGATTATCAGGTACAGTATTGCAGCTTAAGTAGTCATGTCAAATGGTTTTGTCCCATTTCTCCACAGAACAGGACTAACCAAATTCCTCATAAAAAGGTTTAATTTAAAAAAAAAGTGAAAACATTTTTAAAAATATTTCTAGGATTTTTGGATCTTGAGCTGCTGTTAAAATCTCAAAAAATTCCAACCCACTTGTTAATTTATTTCAGTGTTTCACACTTCTTCAAACATTTCCCAATGAAGTCAGGCGACTCACTCCTTAGGTTAAATAATCATATTGCTTTATTACCTTGCTATACTTTCCAGTATACTACAAGGTCTGAAAAGCTCCTGTTTAAATCAAAAGCAGGCTTCTTACTGAGTTCTTTAAAGTCAAGACTGGACAGGTGAGTCACAAAAATGTAGTGGAAAAAAAAAAAAAAATCTTATAAAGCCAGATCTGAAAACAACAATTAGTTCTTTGCTGTTCCATGGCACTCTACAGTCTAAAAGAGATGAGACTCCTACAGCAGCCTCTACACGGCCAAATAACTTAGCTCCCTGATTTTCTCCTAAGTCTTGATTCCTTGACTGCCCAAAAGGCACACATGATGTTCTTTTCTCAAGTTTTCTTTCAAAATTTGTCAGTTAATACTACCCACATTAAAATCCAAATGCGCTCCTAGGCATACCTTTGATCCACTCAGCGTATCCTTTAAACACTAGGGATGATGCCACACCAGGTCCAGCTTCCTCTTTCTTAGGCCATCCTCTACACACCCTCAACAAGCCTTTAAACTTTTTTTCACCCTAATGCATTGCCAGGGGCATACAACACACGGCTTTGGCAGCTGGCCATAAGAACACTATTTTACTCCACTTCTCCCTGCAGGAGAGGTGCTGTGGCCATGGTTCTATGTTACAAAATCAAGGGATACAAGCCTTACTTAGCATAAGGCAAAGAGGAAATCAATCGTGAATTTGCAGTGAAAATAACTTACCTCTTTTTCCAGAGTCTTATTATAGAAAAGAAGTGATATTCTTTGAATATCTTCAGATTTAAGCCACTGTCTAGAAGAGAAAATGAACACTATAATTGACATGAGAATAATGTAGTCTTGTCTTCTTCTATTACAGAAATGAAGTAAAATAAGAAAATCACTTCGAATAAAGCAAGTTCTTGCGTATTATAACATCTACAGTGAATTGCACCAACAGTAAAAGCAGAAACTACAAACCCCCTCTCCCTTTTGACTCCATTGCTAACATACATGAAACAAATGCTCAGATGAACCATCTTTTTCTGCGGATCATTCCTAAGGACAGCCAAGGGAGAGATTTATATGATGGATTTATGAAACGGGTATTTCACTCATCCGAAACACTGTAGTACAATCAGTGCACAGAAGAGAACCTGAGATACAAACAGTCTTTCTCGAGGTAGCTTTAAGAAGCACAGCTACAATATGCAAAAGTGGCAAGTAAATTACCCCCTTAGGGACTCCTATTCCAAATGAAAATGTAGAAAATGTTATTAAAAGAGGTGGAGTGATTTTGTCGTTGAGCTGTATTAGTCTCTTGACCATAAACCTGTAGTCTAGAGGTAGATTTTGTTCTTTTTACTGATTACAAAAACTTATTCCCTGCTTAAAGACGAGAAATAAAAATAGAATAAGTACTTGCATTGAAATGATGAATCCATTTTTAAAGAAGTGAATCTGGACAAAAGCTTCACATAACTTCTACAAAATGAAATGTACTAATATTAAAGACTACATTTATTTTAATGGACTCTTGAAAAGAAACAGAATATAAAGTTTTAATAGGGTTAGGTTGCCTGCACCTCAAGGGGAGTAGACAAATTTGAAAAAAGTATTTAAGCAAACTCCTTTGTGAACATACAATATTTGAGCTTGAAGCGTAATAGCGGGGCTTGAGATTTTTTTGCAACCTTTTCGGCCATAACTTTAATTAAGGTCTAAGCTAGTAGTGTAGCTAATGCCTTCTAAATAAAAGGGAATGTCTCAATGACAGCCTGCAATGCAAACAAGTAGCAGCAATGAACCAAGTGGAATGAATATATCCTAAACTAAGTTCCCGGGAGAACAGGAATGGACAGAACAGAGGTTAAGTTAATAGCTTTGATTTGTGCAATTTAAAATATTTGTTTCCTTGTGTGGCAGATTGTCCCCATTCCTGTGCAGTTTCATTATAGAAAGAGGCTGAAAACATACTCCATTCTAAGTATGTTTAATTTAAAAACCTATGTCCCAGTTTGCTCCGCAATGGCTCACATCTACATCTCATCACAGGTTTCTGAGAAGAACAGATATGAAAGGCTGTTGTACATATAGCATGATTTTGAGTCCAGCTGTAATCTACTGGAGAAAACACTCCATTTGTGGAAAAATTTTGGTAAACTGCAAAAACTAAGTGCAAGCCTTCTTCCATTTGATTATCAAAAAAAAAGGAACAAAAAAGTTTCTTTTCCAAATAGTTAACTCATTTCCCTTCTTTTCTCATATCTGTCAGGTAGATTGATTTAATTACCATTACCACACTGCTAAGAAGTCCTGTCTGCAGATCTACTCCCAAAGGCCTAATTTGGTCTGTACACACTTGATTGCATGTGAAGTCAGTAGTGCCATTTAGAGCAAATGCTGCCTCACACCCTACATTACAAGCTCACCTTTATCAGATTTTAGTGCTATTTTAAAGCTCAGAAAACAAATATACTGGTTTAGGTAGGCGCCAAGAGGTCTGAGATGAGGGAGACAGTATAACACAGACAAATGGTAGTGGAGAATAAGTACAGAAGAGGGAGCACAAAGTCACGTACTTTTGGCACAGAGATAAGGGCTGAAATATTCTGCCTACAGCCTGGCTCCCTGATGAGCCTAAAAGTTACCAGAATTATCTGCAAGTATGTGGGAATATGCCTCCTGGAAGTTAGGTACCAAATTTCTCTTTAGGTTCTTTTGTAATTGAAGGAACACCACAGATAGACAGCTGAATTCTGCCTGTATTCACAGAGCTGTGTGCTTTGATAGGGCTTGTACTGGTTAAGACCGTAATGTACAGCTGGAATTGTGCACAGAACGTAGAAGTCACCACAGAGAGGAAAGTGAGTGTATCTCTTTAACATAGCAACCTACTTATCAAAGAGCAAACAACTTTAGTTTAACTCTCTCTGTAGGTATGAACACTAGCTAGGAGATTGCTATCCATCCTTCTCATGTCCTGCAGAAGTCCACTAGCCACCAAAGTTCAGGGTGGCATAGCTAGAGCTACTTATCCTGCTCCTGTGCAGGATGGGCACTTTGCAGCCAGGAATATTTTGTTTAAGGTACAGGGAAAAGAAACAACGTGGCAAAAGTATGATGTTAAACCCTAGTGGCTAAGGCACTCAACTGAGAGACAGAAGCAATTTGTTCCTCACTTGCTCTTTTAAATCTGTATTTACTTATCTCTTAGTGCAGTGCTTTAACAGAGTAATAATGAATAAAGAGGTCATAACTTTCCTCATGCAAGTTTGCAAGGAGCACTGCCAGCTAAATCTGCTACTCTGAACCAGGTTGTAAGGCCAGTGGGCTGCTTTCTAGATGGCACACTTTCAATTGGCATTCCAGAAAAGGAATTGAAACCCCATGCCCCAAATGACCGACATGTGGTGCTTGGCAGTTCTGTGGGAATACAGTTAAGGTAGATGGTGAACTACCAGGAGATCAGGGAGGGAGGGAGCCCAGAGAAAATGCTGTGCTATTTTACGCTGTGTGTAAACAGCGAGTCATTTGGACTACAGCTTTGTACTGGACCAAGAAGACACCGACTCTAAATTCCCTTATCCTCCAGTTACTGGCTGTTAAACACCTGGGCATGTAACATCCAAAGACCTGCATATTGTGACCATTTGCTTGCAACCGGTTACTTTTTTCACTGAATGACATGTAGCAAAAATCCATGATGTGGATAAAAAAGCCAGATTGTCCTGACAGCTCAGGATGAAAGAAACAATGGCTCTGTACAACGAATGTTTGCTTTTGAATTATTTCCATGCAACTTTCTCAATAAAAAGGTTAAAAGATTGGTAACTTTAATACCCTATTTTATGTATAATCTTTTTCCTTCATTCAGTCATAGACCTATCTAAACTTTACACTTAAAACCATTTAAAAATATAAGTTCTCAGAGATTTTCTTAAAAGTTTTCTTCTAGATTCACAAAAGAAAAAGATTTAGTTTCGCAACCACTTCACTAGATGAATTGATAGTGTTACTTTCATTTTACAGCTCAAAAATCGAGGCACAAAAAACCCTGTGAAATTATAAAGAAAACAAAAATGTGGTTAGTTTTGTGTCCTAAATGTAGGAAAACTTATTAACTAATTTTTTCAAGTGTTTAGCATTTCCATAGTTAAAGTAAATATTGACTTAACTTGCCGTTGAGGGTACTGGCACTTTTGATAAACAATATTATTCAACTGGCTACCTAAGTTAAGTGATTCATTCAGTAAACCAATACAGGAGAAGTAGAGAATTTACATTTAGAATGCGGCATTCAGCCTCTCTGATAAATAAGATCATTCATCACCTGTCTCAAATTCCCCACATAATTTACAAAATGCAATGAAACTTTTTTTTAATCACACAAACACCTCTTATCCTTAAATATAATAAGTATAATATCTTATCTCTGAATTTTATGCATTAATTAGATGAGAGGGGTTCTCTGAGACAAAACACCATACAGTATGATCATGTCAATACTTCGTTTTAATTAATTTATACAGATGCTTTAATTTTCACATCAACCCAGAATTTTTACAATCTACTTACCACAGCAAGTGTACCTGACAACACGTAAAAAATGCCAAAACTTATATAGCTGGTTTAGGCAAGGGTTATAATAATAATCAAATATAATCAAAAGACTTTGCCTATCGCATGACTTACCCTCTTTCACTGTACTCTCTGTATGACCTATAACTGTCAATATTCTTTTCTATAAATAATCACTGGAAAATACTTTCCTAAAGTCAAGGACTATCAGAGAAAAAAAAAAGCCACAAATGTGACATATGAATGTTTAATAATTAGGTGTAATACTCCACTGATTAAGATTCTGAGTTTCAGAAGTAGGGTGGAGAACATGTAATTTATTCACAATTACTGTCCAAATTTTTGAAGGGCAATTCCCTTATTACATCTGATAAATGTAAGAAACCTGAACACTTATTTTGGACTAGTATTCTTTTTTCTCTTCGTCTTTTGTATCCACCAGCAAAGAGAGAACATCAGTATCACCTCCAGCGCCTCCTTGGACACAGAAAACATACACGCCATGTCGCTTCCCCCAACAGTTTGCTCAACAGAGCAAGAATCCCTTTGCCACTAAAATCAAGGCAAGCCAAAACCTTCGCCCAACCATGGCTCACAGGCACTTATCCAATGTCACAGCAAGTGGTACTGTAAGGCCTATTTTCACAAGGTGCAGAGCTTCCTATGTTAGTATTAGTGACACCTTTACTGTTTTCAGACTTTGGAAAGGGTGGGGGGGGAGGGAGGAATAGTAAACACTACCCTTTGTTGTAGATTTACGTCAAAGTTGAAAGGCATAGACAACAAAGGATAAAAACGTACTTTTGAGCATTTATTCCATCAATGGCCTGGATCATCCTTTCATTCAGTTCCTCTTCAAACCTTCTTTTCTGTGATTTAGTTCTGAAATAAAAAAATGTGGGAAGTTACTTTGAGAAATCATGATACTGTTAAGAAACATTACCTTTAAACAATCGGGTGAAACAGCTGGCATAAACTTGTGAGGATAACAACAATTCTTTAACATTTATGCTGCAATAGCAGCTATAGCTTTCAGGTACACTGAGCCTCATAATAAGCTCTTAACAGAAACAGAATAAGCTACAGAGTCTGGCACACACAAAAATCTAGAACACCTAGGAAACACTTAAACAGAAGCAAATATTTCAGAAAAAAAACCAAACAAAACATAAACCAAGAGAGTTCAAGAAATTCTGGTTGAAGGAAAGTCTTCCACAGTGTTATGAATTCACAAAAAAACACAAATATGCCCAAATTCATAAAACAGTTCTGTTTCTTGTAGTTATTTTCAAAAATCCTTGTCAGAATATATGATGAGCAATAATGTGCTAGTCCCCTGAGGCAGAGTAAGTATTCTCTACTGAAAGCCTGCTAACTTTTCTTGGAAATATTTTATTATTTGTAAGAAGAAAACTGAGCAACAAGTCAGAAATTACTTTGAAACATATGTCGTGTTTGTCTATTTATAACTTATACTCAACTGCAAAACTTCTTTTCACAACAGAGGATCATCGGAATGGGTCTGTCTTTGCTAACATGTTACTGCAAACATCATCAGTCCTTTCAGCAGTTGTGCTTGCCTTAAAAATGGAATATGTCAAACATTGCCAGATCACGTCTTTGAATGTTGAGAACTTAAATCCAATGTTGACTTAGTAACAGTATTTTGTAAGAAGTCAACAGTTAGATCTGAAATTTGATTCTTTGTTTACCAAAATTTTCTTAACCTACAAACCGAACCTTGTCAAAGGGTACATGGATTTTCTTCAATATCAAGTTTTGGGGCTATTTCCCAAAAACTGATAACCTGTTGCAGAAGTCACATTCATACAGCAATTCTATTAATGTACTTATAGTAACTTTAAACAACCCAATTGTTTTCATGTTTATTCAATTTCATAGAATTTGGGTAAGAAAGTGTTTACAATTTGTTTTTCACATATGAAACAATCTGCCTAGGAGAAATAACTAGACACATGAGGAGACATTATCTAATCACACTTAATCTTCTTGGCAGATCCCTTGCAACATAGAACTATCATGTAACTGGATAAGAGCTAAGCCTGCCACAAACAGAAGCCTACAGTCAGGCTTCAAACCCCATGTTTTCATATTCTAATAAAATACTGATTTTCAAAGTACTTATTATCATTTCAGCTCTCTCCTGTGGGAATGACTAACTAGCTTACCTGGAATCCTAGTTATATGCCTTCCTATGGACATTAGATTCCAGTAATGGTTTCTAGAAATGCCTTCCACAATATGGTATCAAGGCACATCACAGCATTTACATATTTTTTTTTGGAGTGGAATTTAGAAACACAGAAGCAGGAACATCTCAAAATCTTCAAGAATTGTATTGTTTGCAAATATCACAGTCCAATGATCTTTAACGTCTCTTCATGTGTCTAGTTTTTTTCTCCTAGGCAGATTGTTTCATATTCAGTCAAAACTTCTTAATCTTCCAGAATTCGGCAATATGTTCAGTAATTGCATAGCTTTCCAGTAACCTCTGGAAGGAGGAAGGAACAGACAGAATGACCTGCCTACCTTACCAAAGACAATAAACCCACAAATATTTAAAAGGTTCTTTCAAATTATTTATGCCATTTTGACGTCCCTTTGCAAGAAAGACATGATCTGAAGCGTTATCAGGTCACTAAAATAAAAATTAACCATACCAGGTTTCTGACAGTGCTAAAGATGGCATTCAACCCTGTTTCCATTTCTTATCGCCTTGCCCTACTCATTGAAGTACCAACCAGAGAATGAAATCTTAAAGTGACTGTGATTTTACAAACACTTTGTGTAGCAGAAGCACTACAGGGAAGACCGTAAAATACCTTTTGAATGTTCACTACTGCAAACGTACTACAGACTTTGAACATAAAACACAATGCAAATACATGCAATTAACAAAATATATAAAATGTATCTTTTAGTACGTATGATTAGCTCTTCTAACACAGATCCGTAACAACCCTATCCATCTTCCCTTCTCTTACCCCTCTGTGCCTCCTCTCAATTTTCCTGCATATAATTTTCTCCTTGCTGATAGACCAATTGGGTTGTTAGGAAAAATGAGTAGCAGCTCATTAACACATTTATACTAATTCAGACTAATGCGGTTTGTAGCAGGAAGTGTAGTCTCAATTCATACATAACATGTCTGCTAGATCTGTTTCCATGGACCTTCTCCATGTAAGAGGTATCAGCTGAAAGAATAGTAATGACCCTCAAGGTTTGAAAGTATGTCTTATATACATATATCTATATGAATGTATATGTATTTATATGCACTTTAGATGAATAAGTGATTTTTTTAAAATAAATTTACCTTTCTCTGCAACGCTGGAAATGATACTGCCCCATAGGAACATCCTAAAAAGCAAAACAAAGTATCTATGAACTATAATAGGCTTTGACAATATTAAGTTGCTTTAAAAATAGTGTTGAAAACAGGGTCACGTGAGGAGAAAATTTTCCGATACAAATAGTTTTACATTAGATTGAAATTGTCTAAAAGAAAAGTTCAGTTAAGAGTGATGATGAAGTGACCTGGAGAAACCAATCTATCATTATAAAGACTATGTAACTAATACTAC
This sequence comes from Baryphthengus martii, assembly GCA_013396935.1. Taxonomy (NCBI): domain Eukaryota; kingdom Metazoa; phylum Chordata; class Aves; order Coraciiformes; family Momotidae; genus Baryphthengus; species Baryphthengus martii. The sequence continues at coordinate 338,614 of VWZK01005430.1, read as the reverse complement.
AGTCTGAATCCAAGAACGTTTTGCTTTACTAGACATCACTGCTTCAAACTCACCACTGTTTTAAAGTAGGCCAAACTCCTGCCAGCTTCAGCAAGAAACAATGTCAGAGTTTTTGAAAAAAACAAACCTGAGTGGCCAAATACAGGTAATAGTCATTATTTTTCAACTGATAAGCAACAGCTGCCATCATAGTCACATTTACTTTGTGATTAATAGTGATGGCTGAGTATTTCCTATAAAAAACACATCACTATCCACATTTTGATGCACTAGATTTATTAAACAAGATGGGTTAGGTGGCTCAGGCCAATGTCAGGCGTAACAGGAAGAAAACTGAATGCCAATGGTGACAACTATTAGAATTTACCTTTACATCTGCACTTTTTAGAAGATAATGAAATGTACAAGCTATGGATGCACAGCATCTTACCGGCAGCAGTAAAATAGTGTCAGCAAAAATAAAAAGAAACCTTTTCTGTTCAGTGTAAGAGACGTAACATTGCACTATAGTACTATGAAACTCAGGCCATCAGTCTTAGCTGACGAGTGGTTAGCACACCTTCCAGAGGTAGATGTTACAGTGAGTATAGATTTGCTTCTCGAAGATCTAATAAAGTCCACTCCAGGTACAACAGGGATAATTTAACTTCATGGCCTTTGCTCCAGGTTTTGCCATGTTCCCAATGGAGAATGTGGCTAAACAGCCATATGCAGGGAATGTCTCTATATCAAGTGCTCCTTCCCAAACGTGTCTTTCCACAAGGTGAAGAGCAGCCATTCTACACGGTATGACCTGAGGTCAAGCTCAGACAGTCAAATTGCGTATTTTAGTAAGCCTGTTGGACTCCTCATAATTCAGAGGTGCACTTATAGCAAGATATGGCTCCTTAGAGTCTACTCCAAAGCTCACATGCCAATGGAGAAGCTCCCAGGGGTTTATGCCCCATAGAAACACGTGTATCTTTTATCAGAAATAACCAAGTATTTAGCAGTGAGCAGCTTTTTCCTTTCAAATATTGCTAAATCATATGAAATGACATAAGTAGGCCCCTACTGTTGTGCTAATCTTGCCGTTTTCAGTGGTCATGCTGTCTCTGTGGTGCAAGTGTGCAAATGGCTTTGCTGCTCCCCAAGATTCCAGGTACCGGGTCATGCGGACAGAAGCTCTCATTTTGGCTCCATCAAGAGTATGTCGAGGCCTAATGTGGTGCTGAGGGCTTCGCTTCTCTCCCTGGTTGACAGAGGAAAAAAAAAAAGGAGGTATCAGCCTTGGTGTTCATTACCTTTTGAAGCAGTAGATGCATCATCTGGTGCCACATATATCTGCATGCTTAGGAACTTAAAAATGGAGAGATGCTAAGAACCTGCAATTCCTAATGATGTTGCTGGGAAATATTAGAGACTTATTTCTGAAGAGCGGGAAAGATTTTCAATGCAAACATTAAGTATTTGTAGGCAGCAGTAATAGCTCTGATCAATATCTTATGGTAGCGAATTATTCAATAAAGAGATTAGTGGTCCTGCTCGAAAATAACTATGACTGGCCACAAAATAAAAGTACTACTAACCTTAGGATTGATTACAAAGTAAGTCTTAACATTATGCTCTTTCAGATATGGGTCCCTCACATCTCCATCCCCATCTTCCACTTTGTAAGCTCCATTCAAATGTGCCAAGGTGACTGAGGTGATGTGAACACGGCTGAAATTATATTTTAAAAGAACGACAGAATTACAAATACCGATCAAAGGCGTAATTTGTATCTGACCAACCTTTTTACTAGGCTATACTGTTTATGTGCTGCTCACTTCTTGTATGGTCTCTCTAATTTGATTTTTATAAGTTCTAATGGGTGTAAATCTAAAAGTTTCCATCCACAAAAAGTGTTATTTAAATCACAGGAAATGCTGAGTGTCTGGTTAGCTCTTTTTAAAACAACAATTAGTTCAGGTTTCTCCACGAAGGGTGATGGTACTTATGTATTGCTCCATGACACAAAAATCCATATGTCCAAAGGTTAACAGAGAGAAGCCTCTTACCCCGGGACTCCTCCAGCTTCCATGTGATTTGCCAGAGTAACATCGTGTGACCACACATCATACTGCCACTTCTGTAGCCCAATAACACCACAAAGCACATTCCCAGAGTGCACTCCTACACGCATATTAATATCAACTCCAGTTGCATCTCTCACTTTCCTGTAGTTGGGAAGAAAAGCTATGTTAATATACATAACAGGGCCTTTGGCTTCTTTTAGTTACTCAAAGCAGCACTAAGAATGATGAAAACATTTACTTCTTTTTAGCATTGACTCCATTCTTTTTTATGCTAAGATCATTTATATATGTTACCTTTAATATGATCTGTATTTCTAATTATTTGCAGTAAGTATTAATTCTCAAGCCCACATCTGAAGTTCCTTCTTTTATACTCATTTGAACCAAGTAGTGGAAATGTTCAGTCCCATGGTAGAACCTAGGGACTATTTTTCTTCTACAGGCAGCCTTTGGTATAGCTTTTAATGCAGCAACAGTCCAACAACCATATTTTGGACATTTAGAACTACTATTATGCATCCTTCTATCTGAAGACCCTAATATCTACAATTGAGACTTTCTCTTATCTGGCTTCTGTCAGGTTCCACCACCCTGCTTGCAAATGGTTCTGCTCTGAGAGGAAGGATGAAAACCACAACACCTCAGGATGTTCTACAGGCTGGTGGCTCCGACTTTTTGGGGATATGTGCTCAGTGCGTATGTGGAGAATATAGGCTCAACAGCCTTCCACATGGCCGGTGAACACTGTATCCACTAGACCTATAAAAAAAGTGAGAGGCCACTCTCACTGTCCAGACCGCATCTAAATCTTTGACCCTTCCAGTGACTTCAGACAGAGCTGAAGTGCCTATTCACCTCAACTCAAATCTCAAAAGAGCCCTACACAGAAGACAGGCATTAATCTTTCCAGAAGAGGCTCTTCTGAACCACAGGTGGGTGACAAAAATCAAACCACCAGAACATTTTCAGACATATGTCACTAGGTACCCATATGAGTAAAGAGTTATAAAATTAATTCAGATATCTACAGGCTTATACAGTTCTAAGACATGGGAAGATCGTAACTTAACTGGAATTACGTATTTAAGCTCCAACTCATGTGGACCAAAACCTAATCAGTAATAAGGAAGACGTACACACATTTATCTTGGGGAAACTCAGGATGTTGATGGAAGGAACAGCTATAGAGTAAGAAACTCAAATGGCTCCTCTGTGTGTTCATACTTCTAGCAATATTTTCAGTCTCAATGATGAGAATCAGCAGCTCTGTGTCTTCTGAATTACAGAATTAAACTGGTCTGTTTCTCTTTTTTTAAAAAGAACATAGTACTTAACAGGCTTAATTTAATATTATAAATCGTATGTGTAAGGAGTAGTTCTCAAGTATTCTTTTTCTGGGAAATGAAAACAACAGGAGTATGACTGAAAGTATTTTTTTTCAATTGTGTTTTGAAGCTATTAAAAAGAAGAGACGAAGTTTTTTCGTTCCCTCAGTCTCTATGAAGTGTTTATTGATACCTCTTTTCACTTTGCCATTTTACACTGCTCTCCTGTAGCTGACACATTTGAAAATTAACTGCTTGTAAATGATCTTGTAAGTCATCAGCAAACGACAAAAAATTTTGCTCTACACAAGGAATATGGCACAAGCTTAACACTTTGGGGACAAAAAAACCAACGCATTTTACAAAACTGGGCAAAGTGGAAGAGGAACATTTGTCCTCTAGGAGTGCTTGTCGAAAGGCTGCCCTGTCATATTCTGGAGAGTAAGTCATAAAGTCTATTTTATAAGAAGCTCTGAGGAGTTAAGAAGGAAAACAAGTAGAATACGTTCCAGAACTGAATCTTCTCTTCTGTCTCACAAATAAAAGAAATCACAGAAGATTTTAAATTAGAAGTGTTATTCTGGACCAAATTAGGGTTTACTACTTCTCTCCTGTGCTCCCTGAACAATTGCTATGATAATGCAGGTACTGAATGTGTCTAAATGTAGGCTATCACAGCCCCCTAGGACACACGTCTTACCTAGACAAGTAGATCTGAAACCTCACTATTGTTTCATTTTCTGTTCCCACAGTGTCTCTGGTTTGCCTGAGCACACCACAGTCAGGTGTGTCCATCCTTGCTGGACAGTCCAAATACTCACCAAGACTGTATTTTCCCTGTTGCAGCCTAAAATCTGAGTTTGTAAGGATTCTCTGTTTTTCACAGGCATGATTAGCTTGCAGCAGCAACTTTACACCACACAAGCAAGACCTGAGGTCATTAGGAAAGCATCTACTCTCTTTATCTGAGCTTTGTTCATCAGTAATTCTGGACTAATGTATCAAACACTCACCCAGTCCTGTCTTACAAAAAATGCTTTTAAAGCTGGCAGTTTGCAAGGAAGTAAGTGCTTAAGGCTTACCAAATGTCTTAAAGTATGTATCAGACTTGAAGGAATTAAATCATACCTACAAAATACTTTATTTTGTATCTAGCTTTCAAGTCGATAGAACCATCTCATCCAACAGCTCCTTTCACTTTCCTCTGAAATGGAACTCATTTCACACTACCGAACCAAAGACAGCCTTTGAGTATCTGTATCTGAGGCATACGCACATTGGGAAGTTACCAGACAGACAAGGGGGTGGAGTTTGGGCTGAAGGAAAACAGCAGGTATATTCATACACAAGCATATTTCTCCTTAACAGATAAGCTCTAGCCTTAAAGCACCCAGCTAAGGCAGACAGCTCTCAACATCACAGGCAGCACTGGCATCTATGGCATCCCACTCCTGGGCAAGCAGGCTGCAGACTAAGAAAAATTGGATTTGTTCCAAAATAGAGGAGAGAAGCAAAGCAATTAATCAATGAGGCTACTTACATGTTTAAATAGGAACTATCTGTACTGTAGTGAGACTGAATTGCTCAAAATAGAGCTATACATTATTAGGAAACAAGACTGGGTAAATTTTGTACTACAGATCACTTGAAATTTGGCAGAATTCCTCCTTTTTGCTTCAAAGAAAACTGGAACTGAAACCATATTCAGGTGGTAAAATTTATATAGGACTGTTAATCCGAACAGCAAACTGCTTTAGTAACAGGCACCATGGGTCCAGTTTGCACCCCAGTGATTAAGTATACAAAACGTCCTATCTGACAAAACCCATATTTTAGACAGAGTCAAACATATATTGAGTGACACACTTAAAACAGCAAGAGTTTTACTCCTTCTTGTTTTGCAGGCCATAGAAGTATTTCAGGAGATGCTTCCACACAAAGATGCAGCAATCACATGTCAAAATATGGAGCTGATTAATAATCAGTAGCTTTTATTCACCTGCAGGCTGCAACACTTGACATAATACTTTGAAAGATTTTGAAAGCACAGGGTACAGATTCCTCACTTCTTACAGAGATGTAAAGTGATAATCCAGCATCTATCTATAGGAGTGCTGTAGATTCTGACTACAGTAATAAAGTCAGATCAGAACATGCTCTGTAACTAAAAGATAATTTTCTAGTCTATAAGGCTGTTCTTACCAAGGAGGACCTTATCAACCAGCATTAAAAATTAACATACTTGATAGCAGCCTGAGCAGAAAGTTATTTCAAAGAAAACCGGGAAATTCTGAAGTGTGAGGAACTGACAGATTGCTCTCTGAGCTCAAGTAAAGCGCTGCATTATGATGTGAAAAATTACATTTTCAGTTCTTCGTGAAGGGCAATTTATGACTTGATCTTAGCATTACTTTCCCACCAGTTTGTAACCTTCCATACTTTTTTCTCTTAAACAAAGTAAAAAAGCAAGAGGTTCACCAGAAACTCTATGCAAATACTTTCAATTCGTATTTATCACACAGCACAGAGATCTTTTGAAACATAAGCCAGAAAGCTCTCATTTTCACAGAAAAGATGGGGGGGGGTGGAAGAGGAACATTAAGCCAACTACGGGGAGTTAGAACTTAAGGACAGACATTCTTTTACCTACTGCTCTACTGAAGGTATGTTGCTATAGTTCCCAATATTCTGAAGAAGCAATTGCTTTAATTACAATAATGTTCTAGTGCATCTAAATGAAAAAAGAGAAAGCACTCAGTGAAAGCAACTGAGGAAACAACCAAATCTGAAGATTTTAATATTCAGCAAGGAGAAGTACTCCAAGTCCCATCTGAAAAAACAGATTTCTTTGGACACAATGTAAGGTACAATGATATCTGGATGAAGAGAAAATAATTTAGAAAATGTAGCAACCTGGTTCCTGTACTGAGGTTAGTTTTACAAAAGATCCCTAAAGCAAGGAGATCAAAACCCTAGTTTCCACAACTACTACGCTTTTTCGGTGAATACCTTAAAAGGAAAAGAACCACATTTGCATCAATCAACCTACCCTGCATCAAATCACAAGACCAGGCAACTGAAAGCTGAAACCCTCTTTGGACTATAATTACACATATGAGGGTAGTATTTAAGGATTAGAGGAATCAATTCCGTATGCCTGTGTAGCTAATCCGTGAGATCACGCTGTTCAACATAACTATGCATTTCATGATGAGGTGCACAGCACACATACACCTCACAAGGATGAGGGAATTTCTTACTCTGCTACCTGGACAACAACTGTAAATTGGATTTGGGCAAAACCATCAACATTGGAACTGAAAGTTACAGAGCAGCATAAAAAGTTTTAAAACCAAAGTCCAATTGCTTAAAAAATAAATCACACAGGTGACTACCAAATATCCGGACCTTGACACGATACAAATTTTTGCAAAGTGTAGCTCACGTAGATATTCTGTAATTCTAGTCAAAGGAAACTTAGCTTTTCTACAGAAAAGATATTTGTGCCATTAATGATAGCTGCTGTAAATAACCATTGATAGTATTTGAACTCCTAAAAGCTAAAAAGAACTTCAGGTATGAATTACAGACAATGAATATTCTGACTTTGGCTACAAAAAAAAAAAAAAAAAAAAAAAAAAAAGAAAAAAAGAGGTGAAATGTTTTTTAATCGCCCTTTCCCCACATAATGTTTTCTAAATAAACAAACAGAATCAGCCCCTTGCTTAACAAATAAACTACAATACTGAGTTGAAGTTTCTGGATAGGCAGGTTGAAGACCCTTCACCACAATGCACAACATCCAAACTAGTACCCTCACACTGAAATGTGTCCAGCTTTGGCGGTAGAACTCATTCAGGACAGGCAGCTTACAAAGGTTATTTCTGTGCTGCACTTAGTGTTCAGATAGTAGTTAGGTGAAGAGATGAGGAGAAATAAAGCTGCCCTTTCACAGGACTTTTTTGAAGTCTTACCATCTTCAGCACTGCTACAGTTGCCTATAATCCATTCCCAATCTACTCTTCAGTAATAAACTAGAGCATTCATCAAGTATGTCTGTAGCAGTATCCTCAGATGCCTTACAAGTGTTAACCCAACAGATACAACGATATTTCTTTTCCTCTTTCACAATCATATCAAGCCTCCTGTTATTACCTGAGTTACTTGAAATAAGTTACAACTGCTTTTTCCAAAGGATTCTCAAATTAGGATTCTCAAATGCCTTGTTCTGTTTCCAGAACAAGCCCAAGGATTATGGGGAAGAAATAAGGGACAAATAGAATAACCTAAAAATCTAAAATACTGCTGAGAAGCACAGAATTCTCACTAGTCCCTTGATGTGTTAACTAACAAAACTTTTTAGAAAGTCCTTACCTAAAAAATTAATTACAGAAAAATTGAAACTAAATCCAAACCTGGGGTCTACTAAGACATATATTTAATTGCTTATTTAACCACATGGGAAGCAGTCCTCTCAGCCCAGGAATCTATAAACCATGAGAAGTGTCTCTAGCAGGTACTCCACAAGATCACTCCACAGGCTCAAGACTTAAGGTATGTTAATTGTGGAGAGGTAACCACTCCTGACCACCACTGAACTCCAAACCCAGCAGAAGCCAGGAACTCTGGCCTCTCACAGAGCTGTTTGACTCTCTAAATCCTAAGTGATCTCTATTGGAATATTTATCATCTCGTAATCACAGAATAGTTGAGGTCAGAAGGGACATCTAGAGATTGTCCAACTCCTGCTCGGAACAGGACTAGTTAAAGTGGGTTGGTTAGGGCTGTACCAGTTGGATACTGAGTATCTCCAAGGCTGGAAGCTCCACAAGCTCCCTGGGCAACCTGTGACAGTGCTCAGTCATGCTCACAGTGAAAAAAATGTTTCCTGATATTCAGAGGGAACCTCCTGTGTTTCAAGATGTGCCCATCATCTTCTATCCTGTCACTGGGCACCACTGAAGAGTCTGGCTCCATCTTCTTTTCATTCTCCCTTCAGATACTTAAATGCACTGATGAGACTTTTTCCCCTCAGCTGTCTTTTCTCCAGCTTCAACAGTCCCAGCTGTCTCAGCCTTTCTTCATATGAGCAATGCTCCAGGCCCTTAAGCATGTTTACAGTGGAATGATGAGATAGCCTGGAATGACTCAGTATCTTAAAATATTTCTTTGCTGAGGCTGAGATCAAGATCACCCTGCTGGACTTTGTAGTGAAACACACCAGTCAGTGCAGGTCTGAATGTCTGAACCAGCAGCCCAGCTACAAACAGAAAAGAGACAGGATTTTTACTGTTGAATATTTAACAAAAAGTTCAGCACTTACTTAATGGCTTCACACATGTCCAGTCCCATTTTCACACAATTCTTGGCATGGTTTTGAAGAGATATAGGTAGTCCAGAAACACAGTAATAGCAATCACCTAGGATTTTAATTCTCATACATTCATTTTCCTGGAGGAAGAAGCAAGGTGAGATGGTTACTTTCAACTTGAATTACATAAATGAAGGGTTACTGTTACAAAGACTGACTTAAAGGATATTAGCAAAATCATTTTCCTTAAGCTTGTTTCAGTAGCCAGTATTTGGCTTGCTAAAAAAGAAAGGCTGTCAGAGAGGTTTATATGGATGATTCCTCCACCTATCATGGTCCTAAATGGGCGAACCCAGGAAGTAAGTTCACTGCAAAACACGTATCTGCAGTGTTGTTCACACTTTGAAGAACTGAGCCACAATATCGTGTACTCAATCTAAAGAAAGTCTTTGTTTGAAATACGAAATCAAAAGATTTAGTCTTCCACATTTACATCTTTGAAGATGTACTATGCAATAATTTCTGAAACTAGCAATCATCATCTTGTTTGTAGCTTTGGTACACTAAGGAATTGTAAAGATTTTTACTACTATTTTTTTTTTAAACAATGCCAGAAAATTTTTCTTATCTGCTTTACTGTTTATGATTTCACCTTCACACACATCATGAAATTAGATGCAATTTTTATCAAAATGACACCCAAACAAACAGAAGAAAATATTCCGATTATATTTGAATCTTTTCTTGAGTAATCAAGAGGCTGTGGTCAGTAACTAAAATCGCTTCACTAATGCTTTCTCAGAGAGAGAAAACACTTTTCTAATTTTTGTAACTGTAAAAAAATCTATTTAAAGAGCTGTTCATCAGCCATTAATCTTTATTGGGCTCCAGGAGCTGTCCCTGCTGGTCCTATTAGAGAGAGTAATCTTGATTTTCACAGATTGTCCCACTGGCAGGGACACACTGTTGCACTGAGACCAGAGTCAGATTTTTCCTTCACGTATTTCAAACCCAATATTCCCGCCAAACCCTCAGAAATGCTCTGTGACAGTAGAAGAGTCCCCAAGAAGAAAAAATATTATTTAAATGACATACTTATTTAAACTAACAGTAGTAGCCCAGTAGAAACCAACCTTTGCAATCTGGTCAAACTTGCCAAACAACTCATTTAGCATGTGCACCAATTCCCCCGGGGAGCAGTCACTGGCCAGGCGAGTGAACCCCACAATATCAGCGTACAAGATGCTACAACAGAAAGCAACAGAGACTCGGTCACAGTTTTCTTCTGCAGAACTCAGATTTATCAGTCAACAGCAAAAACTGAAAGTAGGCAGTCTTACCCAGAACACCGACTACTAAATGTAGAGCAATAAATGTAACAATATTTAGAGATAAACCTACACTTAAATACTTAGATAGGCATTATATTTATAGGTAATATATACCTGTGTTTACCTTTATAGGTATTATCTTCACAGGTTATTATCTTTATAGGTACACCTATATTTATAGGCATTCTATACCTGTATTTGTCACAGTGTACTCAAAACATACAAATTTTTCCTACTCACAAATCAGCACTATAGTAATGGCAACTATTTCAACAAACATGTCTCATCAGAAATTGTCTAATAACTTTGTGTCATCATAGACATTTTTGTCAAGATTTATCTGTCAGTGATATGCAGCATGGAAATCTTTGTTCACTTGTTACTCAGACTATTAAATTCAAGCTTGATTTTTCAGATATTCAAGCCACACACTATGTTTCCATTCACCAACAAAATTTGACCAATTCATAGAATTGGGCTACAGAAAAAGTTTTTGAGCTCTCAAGTGAAAATTAATTTCCTCAAAAGTCCTGCAACACTTGCTTTAGAAAAGGAATTTATCAGAATGTAATTCAAATTTACTTGTCCAATAAAAAAAAAAAAGAGGTAAAACAACTCATAAAAATGAAATATTTGAACTAAATGATGAATTATTTTTCTAACTTCTAGACATTTGTAATTAATAAATAATTAGATTTGCCACCAGAGTATTTAATCTCAGGTACTGTGTAAAATACATGACACAGCTGCCTCTGTTTTCATTATATAAAATCTGAGAAATTGCTCTAGTAAAAAAAATTGCAAATTTAGAACAATATAACTGACACGAATTACAATTTTGACTAGTTTACATGAATGCAGGATTCGGTAATTTGACCTAAAAAATTAAGACATTGTGAAGAAAGTCTCTTAGTGTGTGGCTTTTTCTAAACAACTCGTCTGTATTAGTACTTCTGTGAAATTTTTGGAATTGTTAGCTTTTGATTGAATGAACAGCTACTAAACATTAAGTTGCAAAAAAAACCATACTTGAACAATTATTTTCTTAATTTCTCTATTGACACTTTTCAAAATTTTTCTGAATGTTAGCGATAAATTTAATTACAGTACAATACCTTACATTGGTGTGCCTTTTGACATACAAATTGTGGAAGTTGTTGGTGTTTTCCAGCTGGCCTGCCTTTGGACCTTGCAACCTCTGAATGATCTCTGCTTTCATTTCCATGGCAATGTGAGCAGGCAGTAAAGAAAGTAGAAGACGCTCCTAAGATTTAAAATGGAATGTCCATAAATTCTTTAAGAAGAACAAAATTAGTATGGACACGATACTATACAAGACGTACGTTACTGTGGATGCTCTACAACGTGTCAGTGAGGCTTGCACTCAGGCATTTGCCTGCTGTGGCCTCCAAAATTTATCAATTCCTTGAAGAACGTGACAGAGATATAAACCATTCTGAAGCAATATCTAACTTCTTCAAGGTTGTTTTTTTTATATTAGAAAAACTTTAAGCTAAATTGAACATCTGAAGAAGTTATGCACAGTAATCCGTAGGACATGGGAAGTAAAGCAAGAGCTGCAAGGACTTCAGGGAAATGCAGTACAATTCAGGCAGGAGTAGGCTAACATACATTTTAAATGTACTCTAAATGTTTAGTCATAGTTTTAGCAGTCATTAGATGGAAAATGAAAAGATAAAATCAGCACACAATACATTAAAACTTTTGCAGATTGTTTTCATACATACTCTTCCTTACTTTAATAAGGCATTTGGCAAACTACAGGGTTTTTTTAAAACATCAACCTAAAAAGAAACTGAAAACAGCCTAAATATTTTTCCTTTTTTTGTCAGTAATGTACTCGTGGTTTTCTCATTGTGAAGCTCTTTTACATCAGTACATTTTAGTTTCCCCATTTTATGTGTTACAGCTTTTCACTGAGTTCCCACTTTCCTGAATAATGGGATCAACAAGGGAATAGCTCAGACTCTGAAAAAAACCACCCCCCCTCCTGCTTTTATCATGCTCCACCTCAAAACTGAACAGGAATTTCCGATTTTTGCATAGACAAACTGGAGAAGCAAATTCTGGCTAAGCACAAAAAAATCACCAGCCCGAATCAGTGAGGAGGGGGGAATGCAGATGCAAAAGCCTATGACAGAGTCAGAGACAGAAACAGCTAAGCCACAGGAAAGATGATGACCTCAAAATGTGCACGGTCTGCAGCTGCTACTCACAGTGACATGCTCTCTTTGGTTCACAACATGTATTTTTTGCAGAGTCTGAAGTTCTATGCACAAAGGTACCAGAAGGGGAGTAATCATTAGTCTAGTGCTTCGCCTGGATAATTACTCCTGCGCAGGTTAATGACCTTGACTAGAGCATGGCAATAACAAGGGTGTAGACTCTGGTATTTGCAGCCACCTCAGTTATCTCTCTCTGCTATGAGAAATGGGAAGACTCCCCATTTCTCATAGCATTTGTGGACCTGTTAGCATGCCATTAACTTCCATCAGGCCCTATGAAACTGATCCTGCGCACACTTTGTAAAAAAAAACGTTATTTTTCACTTTGGCGAGATCTAAACATAATTTAGATTCACATATGCATGGAATGTTCTTTATTTTGCACACTAATATATAACATAACCAGTAAGATGAGTCATGAAATACATGTTCAAGGTAAAGCATAATAGTATCTAGCTTGACTAAAGGAGGCAAGAATAAAAGATGTACTGCTTTTCCTACTGTTAGGAGCTCAGATTTGACACACTGTATACCGAGAACAACACATACAATTGACTTTTCATCAAAATGTTAATGTGGCTTTATTTCTTAAATGTAAGATTAACTTAGCATGTTTAAGCATTTTAGCAAGCGCACACTGAAGAGGCCAATGTATTTTCATTTCTAATGTAAGCCACTGGTCCTTGGTGGAAGTAATTTGCTAACTTATAAAGAACGCCTGCAAAACCAAGGGATTTTTTTTTCTATAATTAAAGCTAACTCTTGCAAATTGCTCTTTATATAACAGAAAGTTGTTGTTTAGTGATGCACAAGTCAGTACTTGTTAGTAATGATCACTAAAGAGTTAACAGAGGTGAGTACTTTTAGCCGCAATTTTACATCACTGCGCCCCTGTTTTACTGTATCTAGTCAATGTGAGCTAGTTTGCTATCTTCCTATGATTCCATTAGGATTCCATACATGCAGTGAGGCAGACACTCATGGTCCAGGTTACTGCTTATTTCTTTGAAATCCAGAGAGGCTGGCAAAAGGTCAAAGAGAAAAGCAACAGAAGTTTTCAAGAAAGCAATAGAAAAAGCAATAGAAAAAGTTTTCACAGGAAGCAGAGTAAAATCAACTACCAGTTATAGAATCATAAGAGCAAAGTGAAAACAGAATGCCTTCATTCTGTAGAAGAGAGCAGAAGAGACAGGATATATCCCTCCTTTTTCTCTCCAGGGCAGACCACTGCTTAAACATCCTGGTGAAGGTGTTCACCGCACCAGATCCTTCCTCCGAAGAACGTTTTCCTTCCTCCATTTTCACTGTACAAAAGAGAAGGTTACAGCCAGAAGTGGCTTTAGAGAACTGCAACTGGTGAAGCACGCTGCAATATCCCGTCACGCTCAGCTACACCTAGATGCTCCAGCCACCCACCAACATAGGCTGTGAGGGTTCACATTTTAATCGTGAAGTTACCACTTGTGTGATTATGTGTTAAAGACACGCATTACATTTCATGCATGTTGTTTATTTTCATTTCTTTTGCTAAAAGACAATTGTGAAAGAAGTCGCGTCCCAACTATTTATGAAAACCATGGCTGGGCTGCTCAGTTAGCCAAATACAAAATGGTTACAAAGATGTTTTTCCCTCTCTTTCCGCTAAAAGATCTGAAGATCTTTTAGCAAAGCATTTAAGAACAGCTATTTCTTCATGTTTTGTCATCACTGGAGGCTAAAAAGAGCATAGTGGAAAGATCAAACCCAATTACTAATCAGATTGTAGTGCCTGATGCTATGCACTGCAATTTCTGTAGACTGTCCCTTACAGTGTAAGGAACATAGCAAAACAAGGCTGTTGCTTATGATAGCTTTTTATTTGATGATACGTTCTGTATTATTCTCTCAAAAAAGATAAAAATTCTTCACATCAAAGCCCAGGTGAACTGACGCTCAAGACACTGACTGGGAGACAGAACATATCTATTTGTAGTAGACAGAGAAACCCCTCTCAGAGCCACAGTCTGTAAGAAAAAAAGCCAAAGTACTTGTGAATGCAGGTCAAGACGAAGCATTTAAAAGCCTTCAGACTAAAAATAGCAAGCAGTACCTGCTTCTGGTGAAAGAGAAACTGCTGTACTATAGCAATGAGGAAAATTCCTCACAAATGTCTTTTCCTGAAATATTACCAACACGACCTTACAGCCAGTATATGTAATTCATGCACACAGGACTATTTCCTCTCCCCTCACCACTCAAATCACTTGTAGATCAGATTAAGTCCTAGGGTAGAAGACGCGGCACAAAATCCATACCAAATACAACATTGTAGTGTCTTTCAGTACTCTAGGTTTAAGTACTCCTTTATTCTCTGAACAAGTTTTTCTAGATCCCAGTAGATTGCTAGCGAGTAGTCATTCTCCCTGGGTTCTCTAACTGGTGACTTCCAGTGGTATCTGTCAAATTATTTGAGATCCTGTTCTCTTGAATTCTCTCATCCAAGTTGATTTCCTTGTTAGAATTCTCCCTGAATTACACAGATGTCTTTAGCAGTCATTTCTCAGTTATGCATCACTCCTTTAAAGCCTGTGAAACTCCAGATGTTTGTTTAGGCAGAGGAAATAAGTGTATCTCAGTTAAAGAAGATAGCACTGTATTGGTCTTTCCAAGGTGGCAACTGCATCTGCAGTATCTTGCACAATGGAGGCCGCACTGTTGTTATGTAGAAGCAAGAAAAATATCCTCAAATGCTTGGCACGTTTTCTTAAGCATACATTTCACAAATAAAATTCTTCTTGGTCTGAGGCAATAATGATTGCTTTATTTGCTCGTTCCTGTTTTGTTATGTAAAGACTGTCAACCCTTTTACCATAAGCATAAATAATTCAAAGAATGTATAGATTTAAAGGCCAAATATTCTTCCATCTAGTCTTCTATCTTGAATAACATAGGTAACCGAATGTCATCACGGAGAAACAAAAGTACGTTTGGCACTTTTTTAGTATTTCTTTTTACCTTGCTGGCAGTATTCCCATCAGTATCCTAAAGCTACCCATTGGGAACTTTCTGGATTCTTACTGTCTGGGTGTTTTGGTTTTGTTTTGAAGAGATGCTGCACTATAGAAGTGACCAAATCTAAAATATGCAAACTTGGTAACTTTCAGAACAAAGTACCCAAATGCACCAGACATTCTTCCATTTTATTCAATAGTTCTTTAGATCACTGTAACATTTCTTCTTAAGAGTAAATCCTGAACATTGTTTTATAGTGACAGTGGGAATTTTTTAAACAAAGATTTGTGAGAAAATGACCATTTGCATGCTCTTTTAGTATCCGATGGTGCGTTCAACAGCTGTGTTTGGCAGAGATTTTTGAGTTCCTTATGCCTCCTAAGCAAGAGCTGAGACTGGGACCAGGGCTGAATAAAATTAGCTTAGCGCCTTACTCTCAACAGAGAGAAACTGTCCTTCAAGGCAATTCACACAATCTAACACTGAATTCCTGCAGGGGGCAAATGTGTGTCTCATGTCTCTGGAGGGAACTGCAGGTCCAACCTTTGATCTTAACGGAAGAAATGTCCACCTTCACAGCTGAGCTTCTGATACTGCAGAAGTCTGCAGAAAAACTGCATATAAGATTATAGGGACTTTTTTCTCCCAATAATCCCACACAAAGACATTTTTTGTCCCTTACATTGTCATTTAGGGCACTGAATATTGAATTCTACTTTTCTGTGGGTCTTTTGTCTTCAGATTCCTGTGGCATATGTTTAATCATCTATTTAAGAAGTCTCACAAATCAGGTCAGTAAGTCAGGAGTAAGAGCTCTAGAAGCTATTAGCCTATACATGCATCCAGTTTCACAAAGTTTACAAATCAACACGGATGAAATTCAATTTTCAGCTGTCCTTGAAGTGTATCAAGAAATAGCCTACAAGGAAGGAACCTTGTGATTCCTGATCACACAGTGATCAAATAGTCATGTGGCTGAGTGAGACTGAGATCAACAGGGTACTTGTTTGGCAAATTATGGTAATGTTTACCCAGATCTCATGCTCATTCTCTTCGATACAACTACTAGGATAAAAAGCTGTAAACCGTTGGGTTTTTTCTTAAAGTTAACTTGGACTCCTAACTGGGAGGGGAGATGTATTTTGAAAATTAGCTGCTATTATCCCCTTAACTGTAGTCTGTGTTAATAGCCTCTACCAACCTTATTACATGTACTGAAACCAATAAATTTTTACTCATACACACCAAGAAAGGTATTCAGTTCTGATTACAGAGACATCAAGAGATGGAGAATTCAGCAGCTACTTAGCTCTTTGTTCTAGTGATCAGCTGAATTGTCAAAAATGCGTTCCATACTTCTTACTTTGGAGTCTTGGTCCTGTTATATCTTTTTCAGCTCAAGATTAACATCCACACTCTTTTCCCGACAAAGTTAAACACCGATCAGGTAACTACTCCTGCTCCTAAGTACATTGTACATTATTTTCTCTAAACTCTCAATAACCTTCAAACATTTTTTGAAAGTTCATTTGACACAAATCCTAACATTATACTCCAGTAAAGACAGTCATATATATACAAACCTCCTCCTGCGTTATTCCCCTCAATACGCCCATGACTTACGCTGTGCAATTTTCTGCTGTAACATCTCTGGAGTTCCCTGTCTACCATGTCTCCAAAATATTCTTCAGAGTTGCAGTCTTTAAATTTTCTAGCTATGACCCAGACTCTTTGCTTTTAGAATTATGACTTCCCAGACAGTTACTATAAATTGCTTTGAATACAGTATATAAAGTATTCCATATCATGGTATTTACTATCAGGTCAATATTAGGCTTCTCTGAAAAAAATGATTGTCTGAGATTGTCTTCACATATCTCCTAGATCCTTAATAAACAATACATAATAGCATAAAGGATGAGGACTGGTTCTTGCAGGACACAACACACATGCCAAATCACTGAACATCTCCACTGACAGTTTCCAGTTACACCACTCACAATCCAGTAGACTGTGCTCTTTAGATGGGGAGCAGTGCCAGTGCTTTTAATCAGGATGCCCAGCATCACCGCATCAAACATCTGACTTGAAATCTACTGCTTTTGGAAAGTTACTTAACCCAAACCTGTTCCCCGTTAAAAACTGGAAAACATTTTCACATGACTCAATTTCCTACAAAGTTCTTGAGTAAATCACTGTATTTCTTCCCAAATATAAAACCATCATAGCAACTTCTTTTATTTCATACCGATAGTTTATACTCCTCCTATCTAGTGGCAGCCCCTTCCTTTGTTAGGACAGCTTTTTTCCCCTGGAATACTTCCAAAACACTGTCATCAACCTTGACAAAAACAGGCAAGGATTTTTCTTGACATCCAGAAGTCTCCTACATATCACAACTTTTGTCACATTGAACCATTTTTTGACATATGTAATTGCTGCTTTTGCTTTCAGTCGTGGCTAGTACAGGCTTCATGTCGCAGCTGACATCTTTTCTGATGACAGAATTATGAATTCTAGTCAGTTCATTAACAGCCTCCTAAAGGGCTCCCCATTGCCAGCAACATTCATCTAAGGTTTTTTTTTCTGGGGAAAATGAGTTCGTTCAAATCCCCGAGCACAGCACCATAAGACTCATGATCCAGCAGGTTGAATTTTCACAATTAGCAATGCTAGGAGCTCATATCAAAACCAGAAAATCAATGCATACCAGTGGAATGACAGCACCATTCTCTCAATCTTTGCTGCTTCACCAGTCATGGGACACGAACCTCCTCATGAAGGCGTTTTGCAGAAGACAAGCCGTAGGTGTCTGGGAGCTGTTCCAGGAGGGGCTGCCAGCAGGGCTGGGCCCAGCCCCATGGTCAGGCAAGCGCAGCAGGCCCAGGGTGGTCGCCAAGAACCCAGGTCACCAGCTCAGGCCATGATGATGAAGTCAGTTGCAAACTAGGTGCTGAGGCTTAGACCAAGAGGCTCATGGGCAGGCACAGGCACGGTCGATGTTTCATGGGGGCTGTAGCTGAGGCCAGGTCCAGTGGCAGAGCCACAGCTAAAAAGCAGCTCCCAGCAGAGGGGCCACATGGGGATCTGCCTCCATGGTGCCGTCTGGGAGCCTTCGCCCAGGGGAGAGGGGCTGCCCTCCCTACACTGTCCCCAAGCATCAGCCAAGTTGTGACTTGCTCACTTAGCAAGAATGGTACAACTGACCCAGGATTTCAATAGAAATAAATGCATTCATTTTCAGGCTAAATACACAACATTCTGCACCCTCAGTCTGCCCAGTTCATCTGCCGCTGAGTAACCCTGTGACTGTTCAGTTAGCATATAGCGAGTCACCTTCATCTCCAAATAACTCTAAAGCTATCTGTAAGCATGGCTTTGCTGCAGCGGTTTCAGTGTATGGGTTTGAAAGCTCATTTACATGCACAGGCTCACCACATATTTGGCAAAGACAAATTCCTTCAAGGAACTTAGAGGATGCTTAATGTTTATGCATAGATTACAGTTTGCATATGCAGTTTGTTTATGACTAATTTTGCAAATTAGGTTCACTACACCTTCAGAATGTGTTCCTATCTTGTGCCTGCTCTAGAGAGGAGTCATCAAACAGCAAAACAAAAGAGTAAAAACAGAACATATGAACATAACACAGCCAGAGCTGCTTAATTAATTGACACAGTTTCAAGCTTTGTTTTGGTCTGAACCTGTTAACTCTTTCTTTAAGTTGTATATGTCTCAAGATCACTGCTGAAGACAGAAGCAGCATTTTGCAAAGAATCTCTTTGATGAGGTTAACATGGTTATTACTATATCAGCCTTTAATAAAATATAACACCGCTGGCATTTGCTCAATACGATTCTTTCAAACAATAAACCCTTTAACTCCAGTACATCTCATTTCACAGAATATCTTTCATTGGAAGAGACCTTCAAGATCATCCAGTCCAACTCTTGACCCAACACGACATTCAGATCCGGCGCCGGGGGGTGTTGGTCCTGCCCTCCTCTCTTTAGAGCCTTTTAGAGCCCCTGAGGGCAGCTGAGCCACCTTATTTGCTTCAACCCCCCCCAAAAAAGAGCTCCTTGCCAGTCCATTTTGCCACAATCCCCTTCCCCAGTGTGGACTGACCTATACTGAAGCTGGTCTCGTCGCATTTTGATGAAAAGAGTTTTATGGTGTTTTTTTTCCACCAGAAATGAACCAAACAGTATGCAGCTCTCTCTTCGTATCTTTTCCTTCTTCCAAACCATTCATGCAACATGTCAGTGAAGATATCTATGCATCCCTTTCCCCAAAGACAGAGGTTTCCCACTCAGCTGCCCAGTTTAGAGCTAAACCTTGTGGTTGAAAGCATTAAATTCAAAGCAAAACCTAAAGCATTTCTAAGGCACAGTTTTGCACTTGTTTGAGGATCATGTCTGAAGCACCTCCATGCTCTTCTAGTTAGTGTAGAACTGGTTAGTTTTACCTCAGACTTTGCCTGCTGATGTTTTAGACATCTGCTTAGAGAATACCAAACAAGCATGCAAGAATGGACTTCCTTCTGTATTTCACTAGTAGTTTTCCAATATTTTGTCAGATATCATACAGATAGCATATATTCGTGTGATCAAATGTTCATCGTCACACAGAAGAAAGATCAAAACCAAGGATCAGTCACCAGCTAAACCTGACAGGAGCTCATAAACACTTCAAAGTGGGTGAGAGTAATAAAAATGAATTAAAACTCTCCATCTCTGCATTAGAGTAGTCAGGAGTAGAGGTAGATAACTACTCGCTTGGCCCACACGACAGCCTATTTAATGGAAGAAGAAGTTTATTCAAGTAGAAGCAAATTCAAGAAATTTATTTCATCCATATATAAATGTAAAGTGAACCTAGAGTAAAGATCTCCCTTACTTCTTGTGAAACAGCGATCATAAATTTTAATGATGCAAGCTGTATAATTTAACACCTTTTTTTTCCCCTGAGCAGCAGTTCAGCATCACCACTCATTCAACAGCTCACTTCCTAGCCTTGAAGACAGAGGAAGCTGACTCATCCTAGGTAGAAATCAGAGAAGAAGCAGATGTCTGGAGGGTAATACATTGTTAACGCATTCATAACGCAGACCTTTTGCTTCCTTACAATGGTCTAAATAAAAGGGAACATGAATGATTTCCATTGTATCTCTGTCTTCAGGAAGTTTCTCTTTTGCTTATTCACAGAATTATACATCTTGTAGAAATCTCACAATTGCTTTTTAATGAATATATTCACTAACTACTAAATATAGGAAGTTTTAAATGAAAAACTTTGCTCCCACAAAAAATAAAAAGAAAAAGAGAGTTTTGGAATACGCTTCTCTATTTTGAGGAACCTGGTCAGGAAAAAAACTATGGCAGATATATGCTAAACTATTCATGAATACTTATCTCTAAGCCTAACTATTTAGCATAAATAATTGCAAGGGTTAGAGATTTCAGAATTATCTTGATTTTATTTTCTAAAGCTCCTAAACATTTCCCATGTTCCTATGTGTACAATTTCAGAAGCAGTTTCTACAGCAGATTCCAGAGGTATTTAGCCATCTAAGGATGCAGACAGAAACTCAGACTTAACCCACAGAAAGTCTGGGATGGTAAATACAAGATTTCCAAGTGCCTCGTCATGTAGGGAAAGCCAATCCCAAGAGGAGGGGCGCTAACATTGCGCACGCAACGCACTGCGAAAATGAGAATCCTGGAAATGCGACTGAGAAAAATTAGAGCTGAATGGGGAGGCCACATAAGTAGGAAATGCCCAGGAAAGGGCCCACTTACAATTCTGTACTTAGCTCTGTGCTGCAAGGAGGCACCTTTATATGCTTGGGACTCTGTTGTGGGCAAAACAGTCTAGAGTCAGGGAATTTAAATTGAATTTATTTACTGAAAACAAAACCAAACCTCTCATTGCTGATGGCAGTTTTGGGAAAAAAAAAACAAAACTGAAGCAAAAAACCACTGAGACAAACACTTACAGAACCATCTATCCTCTAGACTTCCTGGTCTCAATTTTCCCTGATTTTGCTGTGGATTATACTCAGTTCATCAAAATTCCTGTGAAGGTGATTTAGGAAGCTGAGGTGATATCTGTGATGGTTTCTTTCTGCCACTGTGTGCTTAATCACTTCTGCTACTCTACGCTTAATGATTTCTGCTGTCCTTCTCCTCTGCATCCCTGCTCCAGCCTGGGACATTGATGTGCTGCAGTGTCCTTAGGTGTGTTCCTGCTCCAGCACAGGTTGTCCGTGGGACACCACCCCTCAGGGGTGTAGGTATCCTGTTGATGCAGAGAGTCCTCCACACACAACAGCTTGTCTCCAGCCTCCAGCAGTGCCTGTTTCTTTCTGAACTACATTTGGCAGGGGCACTGTGACCCCTGATTAGATAACATTTTGGTGCCCAGTTGAATAAGTTTTTCTACACAAAGCAGGTTTTTTCCCCCAGTTATTTTCCTGCATCCCACAGTAGGCTTGGAGGTAGTTTTGTCTGACACATGCCAATTCACAAATGCCCCCTCGCTGCTCACCACTGCCGCCCCCCACAACCTGCAGCTGCTAACACTGGCTTGGGACAGAGCCATAGCTACCAGTGCTGCAGAAACAGGGCGTCAGCTCCAGAAGTTTCTGTGTTTTAACAGAAAATCCAGGGGTTATACAGTGCTTTGCATGCATCTGGGAAAGAACAACCCCAAGTACCAATATAGGCTGCTGTTCTGCTAACTACATGGGCCAACAAAAAGGAGGCAGCCATCAGCAGAAAACATACAGGGAAACTCAAGCAGGTTTTATGNACCTGGTTGGGAAATTCATCCAGGTGTCAAGTTCACTTCAGGGCTTGGGGTTCAGACCCCAGCACTTCAGTTGGGTACTGACCTGCTGAAGAGCAGCACAGGGGAAAGGGAGCTGGGGGTGCTGGTGGACAGCAGGATGCCCATGAGCCAGCAATGTGCCCTTGTGGCCAAGAAGGCCAATGGCATCCTGGGGTGTATTAGAAGGGGTGTGGTTAGTAGGTCAAGAGAGCTTCTCATCCCCCTCTGTCCTAGTGAGGCCACATCTGAAATATTGTGTCCAGTTCTGGGCCACTCAGTTCCAGAAGAACAGGGAACTGCTTGAAAGAGCCCAGCGCAGAGCCACAAAGATGATGGAGTGGAGCATCTCCCTTCTGAGGAAAGGCTGAGGGCGCTGGGTCTATTCAGCTTGGGGAAGAGGAGACTGAGGGGTGACCTCATTAATGTTTATAAATATGTAAAGGGCAAGTGTCAGGAGGACGGAGCCAGGCTCTTCTCAGTGACATCCAATGATAGGACAAGGGGCAATGGGTGCAAACTGGAGCATAGGAGGTTCCATGTAAACACAAGGAAAAACTTTTTCACAGTGAGGGTGACAGAGCACTGGAACAGGCTGCCCAGAGAAGTTCTGGAGTCTCCTTCTCTGGAGACATTCAAAACCCGCCTGAACACGTTTCTAAGTGACCTAATGTAGGTGATCCTGCTTGGGCAGGGGGGTTGGACTAGATGACCTTTCGAGGTCCCTTCTAACCCCTAACATTCTGAGATTATATGATTCTGTGACCTGTGTTCAAAACAGTCCTCTGCCAGAAGATACCTCCTCTATCTCTCATCCCCAAGGAAAAATGCTTATCAGTGAGTATGAGGTTGTTTTGAGGTAGAGCCCTAGCAGCCTTTTCAGGTGTGAAGCTAATTCACTCCAAAATTAAATGATTTAAAAATCACTGAAGCATATACTGGATTTCCTGTCTCTGCAGCGCTCCTGGTGAATTCCCTAATCCCCAGGCTCCTGCACAAGGGATGCTGCACTCCTTCTTTCTCTCTCCTGGGCAGTACAATTCAATGGAAACATTCAGTGAATGTCTTTGAACACAAGAAAAGCTGTGTCCCAGTTGGTCTTCTTGTGGGATTAGGTCCAGACTCTAAAAGCCTGGCTATCTAAAAGCCTCACATGTTGAGGAGTTTTAAGTGGGTCTAATTCTTACCAGGTCTATATTTTATTTCTATTGCTTTGAAATCCCAGCTTTGACACCAATACCAGCACATTTGTACATGTGAATATGAATTAAACGCACAGCAAAAAGCAAATACCAAAGCTGCAGCTGACTGATTTTGGCAGCATTATTTCTAATGGCAAATATGATATGGATTATTTAAATCTATGCTACAATTACTGCACTTAAATAACTTCCAAGTTTTTTGAGAAATTTGGAGGTGGCTTGTCACTTCTTTGCCTAACATTCTTTCTGGAAATTTCCAGCATACATCATCCATATATTCCATGCCTTTATTTAGTTTGATAAATTTTGAAACTCCAGGTTTTAAACATGGAGTAACACACCTATGTATCAGAAAAACATGTTGACCAATGAGGACTGTATTGCTGTTCAAAGAAATAAAATTAAAGAAAACCAGAAGGCAATTTTGAAGACACCCCCCCTTTCTGAGTATACACAGTAACTGATAAAATTTTGCAATATAATCCACAAGATTGTAATTTACTATTTATCTCTGAAACCTCAGCAATACAGGCACATAATGCTGACTATTCAGCATACAGAAACCATAATTCCTGGAAGTGGAGGCAGAACTTAAAATTTTACAACTTTAGTGTAATAGGACTGTTCCAGTCCTCTTGGTGAAATTTTTTTACTGCTTAAAAACTCTTTCTGCATGATATTAGCAAAAGTTACAGAATATGTACTTCTTTTTCACACTACCATTGCTGTTCCCACCATTTACATTATATAATTTTGAAGACAATGGTAAAAAAAAAAGACATCTGTATGTTTTCAGACACTTGGAATAAGAAATGCAATTTTTTTTTTTTTAATTTTTATTCGCACACTACTGTTATTAATAAGCCAAAAGGAGGCAATTTCTTTTTCAATGCTGATTTGATAAAGCCTCCAAGGCACACCTTAAAATGGTTGTTGCCACATGACAGCCTCACAGCTGTGTTCAGCAGCACCTGCATTGCCACATCCAGCACAGTTTAGCAACATGCAAATGCCAAGTTCCGCCAAGAATCTACAGAACATGTGCTGTATATACACCGTCATGCTCTGATGAACCAGGGCCTTCCTACAGAAAGGGCCTACATAGGGCCTTCCCTATATATTCAGTGTGGGTCACTACAGAACTTGCTTGTTTGCAGTTTACAATCTCAGTATTAAAACCCACTTTTTTTCAAGGGGTGTGACTGGAAGGGAAGAAAAGAAAACCAAATGTTATTCTCCAAATGCCGCACTCTGAATCAAGTGGATGCGTCGAAACAAGAGCCACCAAGGAGCAGGAGGAGCCTTTCAGAAAATGGGAGCAAGAAGGGAGAGAGCACAAAGAAGTGGGATATCATTCTGCTGCAGTGCAATTAAATTCTGTAAAGTAGACTGCTAACCACGCATGAAGGTGACAGGGAGATTTCTCAGAGAACCAGAAGGGACTAGTTGATGTTGTTTCAATGCTGGAAGCCACCAGAAGCTGTTGAACTAGAAGGGCTTCCTAGAAGAAGGCTGCAGGAAACTGCTCTGCAAGGACTCAATGAGAGATTTATTTTCAAGTCTTGGTACTTCCTCTGTTTCATCGAGAATTCTGAGTTTTCCTTGGTTGGAGAGCTAACTTACTCTAAATAAGTTAACTGTGCTGTAAATAAAATTCAATTATTTTTTGAGACTGGCAGTTACTCTACCCAAGGACCCATATGAGTTATGTTCTGTCGTACCAAGTGTGGTTTAAAGATTGAATGATCCCTCTCAGTGATTCAACAAGGTTAAGCCTTTGCAGCTGCACCTACTCCTGTACGGATTGCAGCCCATGCAAGGAGCAAACTATAAATCATTTCGGGGCAAAACTTTTTTCATATTTGGGCAAGTCAAGAGAAACTTCCGCTGCAAAAGCTCATCCCTTAGCTCATAACAACTGCTGTTCAGAGAACAAGACTGCACATACACAAGGCAATTAATGCTTAGTTAATGCTTGACAGATAGAAGCAGACAGAAGTCTGCATCTTGTCTGCCTGGTGCGATATCAGTTCCTCTGCTGTTCTCTCACATACTTTTCCTTGCATAGTCTCCAAAGAAGCCTGGCACTTTGGTCTGAGACTGTACGCTGAAATACTGACAGCTGTTTCAGAGTAACCAGTCCGTCTTTCTTTGACAAGCTTACAGTTCTTCCAGCAAGGCAAAATTAATTGGATTCAGGACAGTAACAGCTACCCAGACTGGTCATCTCACGTCTTTCAACACAGCTTCTTCAAAGTCTGCTTTACTCTTAACTCTAAGGGAAAGATGACATTTAGATAACAACTTCTGCTTGTTTCAGCTAACTTTCCTCATCTATAGGTCCACATTTGCATTCTTCAGATGCTTGTTTCTAGTATCTAACAGCAGCACATTGAAAGGATGACTCTCCAGATGTACTTTTTCCATTCAAGTGGTACAGAAATTCAACAGCATCTGCAGTACAGCATTTTCATGTTTCTGTTTCCAGTGTAGAAGGCAGCAGTAAGCAGAAAGGAACAAAATATGGCCCAGGGGGAACTGGAAGACTAGCAATAAATCATGTTTCTTCAGTGTGATATAAGAAACAGAAAGGAAAAATGGCTGTGCCAGATTTAAAATATATTCAATTACCTAGAACTGACTTTTTTAGTTTATTTTTAAACAAACAACAGGAAAGCATGGGGCTACATCAAATGCTGGAGCCCAAGCTACACGGCAAGATACAGCAGTAAAAATAACGTTCTTCTCCTTCCACTGTAGAAGATCAGGTGCAAGACCATCTAAGAAACCTGAAGGTGTGCAAGTCCATGCGATCTCACGAGACGCATCCAGAAGTCCTGAGGGAACCGGCAGATAAAGTTGCTAAGCCACTATCCATGATAACTGAGAAATCATGACAGGTTGGTGAAGTTCCTACTGACTGGAAAAGGGGAAAAAAAACCCTTATTTTTAAAAAGGGAAAAAAAGAAGACCTGAGGAGCTACAGATCAGTCAGTCTCACCTCTGTGCCCAGTAAGATCACAGAGTAGATCAATGTGGTAACTATGTTAAGGCACACGGAAAATACGGAGGTGACTGGTGACAGCCATCATGGTTTCACCAAGGGTAAATCATGCCTGACAAATCTGGTGGCCTTGTATGACAGGTTTACAGCAGTGGTGGATAATGGAAGAGCAGCTGACATTATTTACCTAGGCCTGTCCCATAAGACATCCTCTAAATTGGAGAGACATGGATTTGACAGATGAACCACTCGGTGGATAAGGAGTCAGCTGAATGGTCTCACTCAAAGAGCTCGATATCCAAGTGGAGATGAGTGATGAGTGGCATTTCTCAGGGGTCAGTATTGAGACTGATGCTATTTAACATCGTTGTCGACGGCACGGACAGTGGGATCAAGTGCACTCTCTCCAAGTTTGTCGACAACATCAAGCTGTGTGGTGCAGTGAACACACTGGAGGAAAGGGATGCCATCCAGAAGGATGCTGACAGGTTTTGAGAGGTGGGTCCATGTGAACCGCATGAAGTTCAGCAAGGCCAATTTTAAGGTCCTGCACATGGGTCAGGGCAATGCCAAGCACAAATATGGGCTGGGTAATGAGTGGATTGAGAGCAGCCTTGCAGAGAAGGACTTGGGATTGCTGGTTGATGAGAAGCCAAACATCACTCCACAACGTGTGTTTTCAGCCCAGAAAGCTAACCGCATCCTGGGCTGCATCAAAAGAAGTGTGACCAGCAGATCAAGGGAGGTGATTCTTCCCTCTACTCTGCTCTCATGGGACCTCTCCTGAAGTACTGTGTTCAGCTTTGGGGCCTGTGGCACCAGACATGGATCTGCTCAAGTGAGTCCAGATGATGGCCACGAAGATGATGATGTCCTCCCATATGAGGACAGGCTGAGAGAGCTGAGGTTGTTTAGTATGGAGAAGAGAAGGCTCCAGAAGACTTTATAGTGGCCTTCTGGTACTTGAAAGAGGCCTACAGGAAAGATGGGGAGGGACTCTTTATCAGGGAATGTAGTAATAGGACAAGGAGCAATGTTTTTTAACTGGAAAAGGGTAGACTTTTATTAGGTATTAAGAAGAAATTCTTTACTATGAGGGTGGTGAAGCACTGGAACAGGTTGCCCAGAGAAGCTGTGGATGTCCCCTCCCTGGAAGTGTTCAAGGCCAGGTTGGATGGCGCTTTGAGCAGCCTGGTCTAGTGGGAGGTGTCCCTGCCCATGGCAGGGAGTTAGAACTAAATGATTAGAACCCAAACCATTCTATGGCTCTACGATAACTGCTATTTTCAAGCACTAGCCAGAAATATCTTTATGAAGAAGCCAGGGAAATGCCTGCTGTTAATTTTACAGTAACAATTGGCCCTACACTTAATATTCATGTTATTTCATAAACAAATATATCTGGCTACAGCAAGGCGAGAAAAAAAAAGAGCAACCCTGCACCTTATGAATTCCAGTAAAATTACTCTTTCAGTATTCTTTTCATCTTCTAGAAATGTACATAAACTACCATCTGTAGAGTTGCCTACTCAGGCTTTATTTCATACATAAATAGAGAGCTAAAAATACCTTACATAACAAATGAAATGTATTTAGAGATTTACGTTGCCAGCATAGAGCTGTAAAAGTTGACAGATCTCCAAGCTATGCTGTACTATGCAATACTAAAGCACTTCTGTGAGTAACAGTCTGCAGACTGATGGAATACGCTCCAAAAACTAATTGTTGTTTCTAGGACTTGGACGTTATTTTATGGTTGATAAGCACCTCTCACTCAAATCTATACTTTTTGGAGCAATGCAGAAAGCTCCTTTAAAAATAATCTGAGCATGAAAGAAAATTAAAGGGACACAAGAGGAATTTTAAAAAATACATTTTAAAAAAAATCAATGGGGAGAACTAATCAAATTAAAAATACTTGATGATGCAATGATATTTGTGGTGTTCCATGACTGCTTACTTTCTTCAAAGCCCTTTTGTGAGGGATCTTGCCTTCCAAAAATCCAGGCAGCCCATAACAAGCAGATCATCTGAACGCACAGGATCGCTGAAACCTTTAGAGAATTCTTAGTTTCTGCTTTACAAAAGCTGCCTCAACTTTTCTTCCATACCTCACCCTCACCCAAACGTGCCGTGATCTCATACTCTACTTCCACTAATACGCCCAAAATAGACATTGGGATTCTAAGTCCTCTGGTCTCCCCTGGAGCTCTGCTAAAATTGGCATCACAGTTGCCTCTCTCCTGTCCTGCAGTATCAGCAAAACTCTGGGTGAGAGACTCCACATAAGAGGCAAGGGCAGCCTTTCAGCTGTTTCATTTCTGAGATTTTCTAGATCTCTGCCGAACACACAGATATAAGGATTTATTACCACTTATTTTATTTGGTCTCTCTATTCCTTGACCTCTCCTCCTCATACTTCACCTTGAGATTAATGCTGTAATAAGTCTTCCATAAACATGGGAAACTCCTCTCTTCCACAATGAATGCAGAAGCANGAGGGAAGAGAAAACTACTTGTGCCCCAACTAACTAACAACAAACTACTATGGGGAATCACACAGCTTAGTTCTTGAATATGAACCTGTTCTGAAAAAGAAACATCAGTTCACTTCTGTACAGTTAAAAAAATGGCTTCATGGTTCTTTCTAATCATTGCTAAACTTACAGTAACATTTCGGTTTTCAATGTTACTTTGCCAAAAAGTTAAAAAATGTTTTCTTAATTTTTCAAGATTGTCAGTACCACCTTTCATCCAAGCAAAATTTCAGATGTTCTTGCAGTTGTTTAAAATTACTCTATTAACAATCTGTATTCATGAGAACAAGGTATTAAACATTAAGAATGGATTAAATCGAATGCCTTTCTATTCCAGCCAGGGATACTGAGGGAGCTGGCGCAAGCGCTCACCACGCCATTTTCCATCATTTGTCAGCAGTCCTGGCTAACCAGGGAGGTCCCAGTTGACTGGAGGTGCAAATGTGACACCCTCTATCTACAAGAAGGGCTGCAGGAGGATCTGGGGTACTACAGACCTGTCAGTCTGACCTTGCTGCCAGGGAAGGTTAAGGAGCAGCTATTCTTGAGTGTCATCATGTGGCATGTACAGGACAACCAGGTAATCAGGCCCAGTCAGCACAAGTTTATGAAAGGCAAGTCCTGCCTGACTAACCTGATCTCCTTCTATGACAAGGTGACCCACTTTGTGGACAAGGGAAAGGCTGGTGAGGGGTCTAAAGCACAAGTCTTATGAGGAGTGGCTGAAAGAACTGGGGTTGTTTAGCCTGGAGAAAAGGAGGCTCAGCGGAGACTTTACTGGTCTCTACAACCACCTGAAAGGAGGTTATAGAGAAGTAGGGGCCAGTCTGTTCAATCAAGTAACAAGTGATAGAAGAAGAGGAAATGGCCTCAAGTTGCACCAGGAGAGGTTGGGCATTAGGAAAAATTTCTTCACTGAAAGGGTGGAATCACCATGCCTGGAGGTATTTAAAAGACATATAGATGTGGTGCTGAGGAACATGGTTCAGTGGTGACCTGGCAGTGCTGGGTTTTTCTGAATGGAGAAAACTCATGACTATGTTGTCCTGCACAGGTATTGCCCTGCGTGGAGCTATCAGACACAAGACAAATGGGAACTTGTGGCAGTGGGGACAGAATAGCAACACTGCACCAGTTGTAACTACCACAAAGCGATGGGTACCGTGGAGTTACAGCAGACCTTGCAGTGCTGTTTGCTGATCTGCTCAGAAGCACATCTCAGCTTGACAGGGTAGGTACTGGGCTACCTCACTTAAACCTTTTTTTTTTTTTTTCCTCTTAAAAGGTTGGACCAGATGATCCCTGAGGTCCCTTCTAATCTGGCATTCTATGATCTTTCCCTGAGTGGTAAACAACCTTGCACCTGTGTTAACACAGGCGGGGACTCAGAAGTAGCTGCCACTGCACTCACTCTGCAGCTGATGCCACAATGTTCCCTGTGCCAAATTTACCTCACAAAATAAAAACCTCTGTGGAGGGCAATTTAATTACTTATTTTTTTTTCCTATGTGGGCTTTTCAGATTAAGAAACTGATTCATTCATTAAGGCTAGGTTAAGTACCTGACAACTCAAGAACACATTGCCACGGAATGAAAACCTTGCATCATATCATACTAGTAATTTTATTTTCATTCCTACTTCTTAAAAATTTGGTTTTTTACCTACCTATATTAACAGGTTGAAATTCCAGCATCATTTAAGATAATCCACTGTACTGGAGAACTGCAAGTGATTTTGAGCATTTCAGAAATAATAAAGACGACTTGTCAACTACTGCTAGATTGTTCGGTTACATTACCCGCTGTTTCTTCCTTCCAGTGAAAATGTGTCTCATTGCAGGTAAATGAGTAGTTGTGTTATTTTTAGGGGGAAGAGTTTAATTTATGAAATAAAGTTTAAGATATTACATCTGGAAAGGAAGGAAGGCAGTGAGTCACTTAAAAGATGACAGTGGTTCGCAGAGTCTATGCTTACGCTCAAGAAGAGACAGTAGAGTTTTGGCAATGGTCCTCTGAATCCAGCAGCAATGCAGCTCTTCTCTAACTGTAAGAAATGTGATATTTTAGACAAAGACAGGGCTGTATGGTGTATGCTGTTAGGCCTTTCTTTATTTTAACAATTAAGTCAGGAAACAAGACCACACTATAATGCGATTGTGGGGGTTAAAAGGATATTGAATTTATTTTGAAAACTTTCTATCTACTCCCAGTAGTAGCACACATTGCTGCCACTCCTTCAGCTCCCTCCATCTCTTACAAGTTCACCCCATCTCTCATGGCTCTCCATAGTCCACAGCTTGATTGTCTAATTGTCCTGCCTCCTCGCTTCCATAAGATCCCAAAAGGGTTGAAATCCTTATCCATTTCCATAGTATTGGATTTTTTTTTTTATCTTGTCACTGAGGCACTGATCACCTAGTTTACTCTTACTAGTATAGAAAACAATAGCATCCTTTTTCTGGAAGTCACTGTACATCATCACTCTGACGAACAGACGTGTATCATGTGGCTTCTTTTCTCATAATCTAGAAAAGTCACTCTCTTCCTCAAAATGGATGGCTATTTGCCTGCACATACTCATAACACACCCTTTCTATTTTTACCAAAAGTTTCAACAATCATCGAGCTGACTTGATTTTTTTTTTTTTTTAAATATTTCCCTAACAGTGTATCATAAATTCTGCAGATCTTACAACTGCCTGCATTTCAAGGCACCCCAAATGTGCAGTTCTCCTTAGCTGCCATCAGAGTTTCCAGAGATTCACCTCCTGCATCCATGTTTGCATTCCAGAGGTATTACACTACGGCACTGCCACTTTCTGTTCTCTTAGGTGCATCTTCACTCCTACTGTTCACATTTGTCCACTAATTCACCTTCAGCCAGTCCTATCTATAAAATGCGAATGCATGCTTTGCTCTGCAACAACGTACTTACGTCTTTCACAAGCTGGATAGTCATTTTAGCTGAATGAAAAAATTTAGGAAGAGACTGTGGTACAAAGATTTATGTGAGTAAGTTACAGTACATCTATTTATAGCATTGCACAGCCTTTTAATGACAGTCTGTTGGCATAATTGAGAATCCTTGCACAGAGCTTGGACGAAATCACTAAAAGCAACAATAATATTTAATTGCATTTTATATGCAAAAATTAATAGGACTTCAGCTGACAGCAATATGTTATTCATATGCTACTGATTCTAAACTGGGTTGTGACATATCGTTTGTTCCTCAAACTCATTGAAATGCATACATTAATTTACAAGAACTCTAGAAAATGCATATGGGGAAGAAAAATTAGCTCTACAGTTCACACAAAATGAGGAAAATGGCATAGAAGGCAAATATTAATAGAGCCACAAAAGCTTACACATGAAAGAAAGATTTAACATAAAAAGCTAGTATAAAAAGAAAAACTAAAGCTTGTGATTTTGTTTAAATTATCTTGTTAGAGGAATAAAAAAGCCCATACATTCTTGGATATATTTGCAGAGTATTTGCATGTCACAGTAACAGTCCCAGGCACATTAACACTTCCGTCTTCCAGTTTTATAACTACTATAACAAGCTCAACATATTTTTTTTTTGTCCCTACGGTACCAGAAAACAGATGTTCATTCTTAAATGCACTGTGGCCATGCAAGGATGTATTTTAAAGTAACCTGGAAGAGTATCTTAACACAATGGAAGACTACTGGTGCAAATGTTTGTTTGTTTTTTTTAAATATGGAGAGAAAATGGAGCCGTTAATTTAAAATTCCATTCTTCATGGATAAATTTTGTCCAGCAATCTCTACACTGCAAAATTAGAAATGAGCAGTTACTTATCTGGAGTAAACCTCTTTACTGTAATTGTACTTTTAACGAATGTTGTCGGTGTGGATCGGATTACAGCTCACATACTCCCTATGAGCACTAGGCTTTTTTTAAAACTAATTAAAAAAAGAAATGTAGCCCCAGTTGTTCCAGCATATCAGCCCTGGGCTGCCGAAGGGTTTCCTTCAATTCTGTAAAGGGCATTATTAAAGGTATCTGTGACAGACTGACTCATGCACAGGACTAAATGGGACCTATCAAGCAAAGGGAATTTAACAAAGCCAAGTTATAATCTTATATTTCCTCAGTCCTCTCACATTTGAAAGATCACAGTAGCCAGTATAGCTTGGAGTTGGGATGGAAGGCAGGTGTCAGAATCTACTCTGGCATCGCATGTGTGACTGGAGAAAGGCGGGCTTCCAAACTGACATCCTTTCCAAACATAGAAATAGAGGAGAGCATAAAATCATTAAAAGGCATTCTCTGAACAATAGAAACAAAGGACTTTTGTTACTGAGGAGTTTAACCAGAGTTAGCGGGGCCAAAGGAAGATTCAAGAGCACTACAGAAGAACGGCCAAAAACCTAGGTTACTTCTTTCATTCCTGTCAACAAGAGTGGGAAATGCAAAACTATTAATTCTGGGGTATGAATCAAAGAAATTGATACAAATCAATGTCGGAGTAGAACAGGTTTTAGAGCAAAGTGGTAGAATGAGCAGGAATGAGTATTAGGCCAGGGTTTTTTTCTGATACAAATTTATTCATCACAACTAGAAGAAAGATGGACTGTGGGAAGCCACAGGAAGGTCTCAGAACACCGAGGCCATGGTTTCACAGGACACAGTACCCAGCATACCCACCAACTGCCACCGTGAGCTCCCTTCCAGCCTCCCCCACCACTGTCAGCCATTACTGTCCCCACACCTCTTCTTTGATACCTATGTTTGCATTGGGCATGGGTGGCAGGGTTTTGACAGAAGTAGAGCTGCAGAGGCAGCCTTTCCGGGAAGAGGTCAGTGGCTCTGCAACAGACCCACTGCAGAACACAGTTGAGCCCATCAGCAAAGCTGGTGGTGTCTCTGGGAAAATACGTGTAAGGAATGGCAGGAAATGCTGGACAGAGAGCTGAGGAGGAAATGGAGTGAGAAACAGCAGATGGAACACCAAGGTCAGAGGAAGAGAAGCTCTATGGCGGAGCAGATCTCCACGCTGCAGCCCGTGGAGAACAATGGCAGAGTAGATGGGCATGCCTGGAGGAACTGCGGCCTGTAGAGAGCCCATGTGGGAGCAGAGAAAAAACATGAGGAGGAAGGAGCAGCAGCAGAGAGCAACTGCTGTGTACTGATCACCGTTCTATCCTCTCATACTGCTTGAGGGGAGGTAGAGGAGTTGGGAGTAAAGGAGTGAAGTTGAGCCTGGGAAAGGTGGGAGTAAAACTGTGGCTTTTATTATCGGTATCTTTTGTTTCTCACTAGCTGAAGCTATCTTAGTTGTCAAGAGACTAAGGTAATTTTCCCAAACTTAAATCTGTTTTGCCCACAATGGTAACTGGTAAGTGATTTCCCTGTCTTTATCTTGACCCACAAGCTTTCTCATCCTTTTTTTTTTTTTTCTCCTTATCTTTTCCCCTTCTCCTGCTGGGGTTGGAAGGGAGGGAGGGAGTAGTTCAGTGGGAATTTGGCTGTGGGCTATAATTAAACCACCACAATATTACACTGTTTTCTAAATACTACATGAATCTTCCTTTTCAGTGCTGCAAAAATGTTTGGGTTTGTCAGCCATCATTAAAGCCTGAAAATTCATTATCCAGTGTAAAGATCCTATTAGAGTAATTTTCCACTAATTGGAAGCAAAAAAAGCAAAAAATTTAAAAATGTACAGAGATTTGTAACCGTCTTACTGATTGAACAGTCACATGTGATGACCTATAATGAGAAAGCTGAAAACTGCTGAATTTGAAAAATCCAATGACAGTAGCAAGGGAGAAGAAACTATAAAATAGGCACATAGTAATCTGGGCTTTAGGCTATTTGAGACTGACTTATGTGGGCATCTAATGAAACTATGCAGGCAATGACTACAAAAAACAAAAGGAAAATATTTTTTAAACCATATGCAGCTGAGCTAAAAAAGTGTGCTATAGAACCTGTGGATGTCAAAAATGGTCAATTAATGCAACAACATCAATTCTGGTTCATAAAGCAAGTGAGCCATACATTTCCTTGTGCTCAGATAGATTATCGGGGAACTATCACTGTGTGCATAAGATTACCTTTCCCACTGTTTCATAGGCATGAACTACTGGCCAGCAACAAAATATTGGAAGAGATAGTAATTTCCTTTGTCTCAGAGTGGCTGCCCTTATGCTCTTTCTTCCTGTCAATCTCTTTTACTCTGCATTTCAACGATTTTCCTCTTTTGGTCTATTTGGAATACTTTAAATAAATGCAGTTGTCCTCTGAGCCTCACATGTTGTGGTTTGAATAGTCTCCATGTCTCCTTCTTGCCCCTTCTAAATGCTGTTTTCAGTCAGTTTCCTCATTTTTATGTGCTTTCCCTTTTTGAAAGGCAACATTATTTTTGTGTTGGCCATTTTTTTTTTCCATTTTAACCATGCAGGGATGCTCACATACAATGTTCGGGACCAAATCAAGGCTTACTTTCCTTATGAGGTTTCTCCAATTAGCTTAAAGAACTGAGAAACTGACCCTAGTAAGGTTACATCTGCACGCCTATGAATGTTGCATCTTAAAACCTACAACAGACCAGTGCCCAAGACATTTACCCAGCCCATAGGAATGTGACTAAAACACAGGCAAAGATACCCTCATCTCCCCAAGCAGTTCCTCAGCCTCAATGAGAGGCTGAGAATACAGAATAGCTGGGACTTGACTTTAACTTTTGCATTTTGGTGTTTTCAGAAGAGCTTATCCTTCTTTGCATAGTCAATCTAGGGGAGAGTGGGAGGCAGGTTGTTTTACATTTTCGAGGTTTTTATTGCATGGCTGTTAACAACCATCTAAAAAATGGGAAGGGGGGATAAGGAAAGTGAATAAAGTTTGAATAGAACCAGCATATTAGACACTCACAAATGTTTACAAGCACTAATCTGACTAATCACACAAAAGTAATACAGTAGTGGGAGCGAAACTGGTACGTTCTCAAAGAGTAAATCAGTTCTGGTATTCATAGAATGAAAGATCTCCCAGAAAGACTGCATTAAAAAAAACAACCCAGTACTATAAAAGAAGATATACATTAGGAATGTAGGAGAGATATACATGAGGAATGTCCCAAGCGATGAAAAGAGGCATGGAAGAAGCCATTTTATTGTCAGAAAGAGATATGAATGAAGGAAAAAGAATCATACTTAAAAGTATAAAATGCCTTTTGAGATGGTTTTAACAAGAATATCTGACAAAGACTAAGGATGACACCAGCGCAAATGACAGAGGTAAAGGAACACTTTTTGTTGAAGTTATTTACAGGATGGTTTGGGGTATTCAAAGTGATCAATCTGGGAAAAGTCAGCTGCAATTCTTTGATCCATCAGATTTCATTACTTCATTAATAATAAGGAAATCCAAAGCACTGAATAGAAATAACAGTGTGTGAGAAAGGCAACAATTAGTTTATTAAAATGCAGAGTGGCCACAAATGCATGTTAGCTGAAAGTAGAAGGTTCTTACACGGTTGAAAGAATAAGACTTGAAAGAGCCTTCAAATACAAGCAGTTGCAAGAAAAGCCCTACCTGGTGTTAAGAGGGAGGCATCTAAAAAAGGCTGGATAGTGTACTTCCTTGCAGTTCCAGGGTATAAGATTTCAGGGATCCTGCAGTCTTCCCAGTGACCAACTAAAGGACATTAGCATTGCAGATTTTATTTTTTTTTTTTCCTAGAGCAGGGTAATATACTACACAGATAGCTGAATAGTATTAAAAATATTTAAGACATGAAAGCATTTCAAATTACAGTGAAATGCCTGAGGTGATTTTCTTTTTCTCATTTTTAGGAGGAGAAAGATAAATACTACATAATTCTGCTAGATTTTTGGTTACATCAAATAAGCAAAAATAACTTATTCTTGAATTAAGATCTTCTGTATTTTAATTAAGCACATGGTGGTTTATGTAACTACACTCTGAAAGCTAGACTACTGTGTAGAACGGAGTAGTGAGACATCAGTTAAATAGTACAGACAGTTCCAGTCCAGCATTGGTAGACAACAGAACGGATTTAATTGCTGATTCTATCTGACCTCCAGTATTTTGATTTTTAAACAAACTTTGGGAAATGCAAAGGTGAAAGGACAAAAGCACATTATATTCCAAGGTCCTCTGAAATGTCAAATTGAACTTAGCAAGAACCATAATGCTGCCAAAGAGTTATAACATTACATAAAATCACATGGGCCAACTGGGGAATGTATAAAAAAATAAAATATCAGAGGTCTAGAAAACATGGCCTACAAACCACAATGGAAGAAATTGGGCTTGTTTGCCCTGTTGAAGGAAAGTTGGGGGGAGAAAAGGCATTCAAGCGCAGGGAAGGCTGTAATAAAGAGGAAAGGAAAGAACCTTATTCACATCTATTGTAAACTGCATGCACAGGTCTAGACTGCGTTGTGGGACATTTAAGCTGGGGAACAGTGAAAATATTCCCAAAAGATAAAATATGAGGGTAACAGATTGTCTAGGAAAGGTGTAGGAGCTCCAGATACTGAAGAGCCGGTTAGACAGACATCTGTTGAGGTTGTTTCAAGTACAATTGATCCCACCACCAAGGAAGGAGAAGGATTAAATAACTTCTTCACGTCTGAGATTTTTTTTCTACATTTTACAAAAACATTCTAAAGTAGAAATAAAGCCTTCTGTAAATTATATTTTGAAAACAGATCTAGTAGGGTCTACTCTACAATTCTGCCTCTGCTCACGAAAATGGGTTCAAAGTTTTAGTTACACACAAATCCCTCTTTTTGAAAGGAATAAATTAGTTTCACAAAATGGGTTTCAGTAGACACGTAAGAGATGAATGCAAAAGTGGTACATAGTTACATAGGTGGACTTTCGTTTTCTCTCTCCTCTTTTTCCTCTTTATTTCTTCTTTGAATCTCTGTCATCAGAAAACACATTGAAACTGGAGGGAGTTGTAAAAAATTCATTAGTAACTCTG
The DNA here is from genome assembly GCA_013396935.1 of Baryphthengus martii. Taxonomy (NCBI): domain Eukaryota; kingdom Metazoa; phylum Chordata; class Aves; order Coraciiformes; family Momotidae; genus Baryphthengus; species Baryphthengus martii. The sequence goes on along the minus strand of VWZK01005430.1, from coordinate 300,791 downwards.
ATAAGGGTTTAGAAATGTTAGGTTTCAGTGAAACGGGGAAATACAGGGAGAGGAAATTCAGGCAGGGTGTTTACTTTCACCACTACAGCCTTTTAAAAAGGTTAAGCAGATTTTTATCAAGATGTCAAATTTATTTTCAGCTATGATCATATACAATACTTCATTTCAACAAGAGCTACCTCAGGAACTAAAGCAGTTGTAATGCTTGAGCTTGTTTCCTTTACTACTTCATTCCGACTTTTTGGTTTTTTTTAAATGAGAGGACATTTGTTGACGATAAAGACAACTGTTCATGTGATAATTCAGATTTATACAAACATATGATTTAGTGTTATTCAACACTCTGGTTTAAAAATTAGCACAGTAGCACAGACTGAATGACTTGCAATCCAACTTCCTGGTAGATTTTAAAATGCAGTTTACTGAGACCCATATTTTTATGCTGAGTATTTTGAGTACCATGTCTGAGACACCACATTTCACTCTCTGAAAACATGTATGTTTTCAGATGTAATGCTTTTAACGAAAAACTACTTGCCTCAATGTCCATATTCTTTGAGAGCTGTTGTACATAACCATGCTGTAGATACGTATATGCCCAAGCATCTGAGGTTGGACATGAACTTTTTTAACTCTAACAGTATCAGCATGCCCATATCACTTCTTCTTCCCCCATATAATTTGTACATTGCCCTCAATCTGAAAGACTCTTTATTGAAAAGAAAAACAAAATATAGCAAAACATAAAATAAGAATCAGCAAGGCACACAGGCTGTGAACATCTTTCAGGGCATCACAGCTCACAGAAGCTCTACAAACTAGGAAGTAGTTTTTCTTTCTCATTTCAGTAAGCACCCACATGCATCATTCTTCCCAACACTTCAAATATAAAGGGGTTGCCTGACGAGAAGCCCGGTGACCTATGGGAAAAGACTGTCAAATTCCTAACACCGCCTTTGAGTGCAAACTACTGAATCCAATGACCACTCCAAGAACAGGTTTTCCCTTATAAAGGAAAAGCCAAGAGATCTTTCTGAGAAATCACACTGTATTTAACAAGAAAAATAGCCACTATGAAGAGTTGCCTCTGCTGAAGATGAATGCAGTCTGTGAAACCAAACCCACGAAGAATGGAACACTAGGAAAAACTTCAGTTGCATTCAGTGTTTGACCCTGCTCTGAGAAACCTAGTCTAGTGGGGTCTCATTATGCTGACCTCCACTTTTTCTATACTTGCAGCTGAACCATCACTAAAAGCAAAGCTTATTTCACTAAAAGGTTGAGGAGGAAAAAATAAGCTATTACTCAAATGATTTTTCCTTTCACACTAATCAAACTCAAGCTTAATTCCCACCACAAATATCAGACTTTTTTTTTCCAGTGGAAAAAACCAAATGAGTCTGCTAAGAAAGAATCATGCAGACAGATGAAAAAATCCCTGAACTCCCTAGGTTTTGCAAGTGCAAGCTCAAAATAACTGTAAATGAAATTTTCCTGATTAGATAAAGAATAGATATATTAATTCTCAAATAAATTTTGGAATCAAATATAGAGTAATTTCCCGTGGTGGGTTGACCTTGGCAGAGCACCAGGTACCCACCAAGTCGCTCTATCACTCCCCCCTGCTTCCCTCAGCACGACACACGGGGAGGGAGTAAGATGGGAAGAGCCCGTGGGGTATGATAAAGACAGTTTAGTATGAAAAGGCAAAAAGCAAACTGCGCGTGCGCAAAGCAAAGAAAAACAAGACCTTATTCTCTCCTTCCCCTCAGCAGGCGATGTCTGGCCTTTCCCGGGAAGCAGGGCTCCGGCACGCGTAGCGGTTGCTCGGAGGACAAGCGTCTTCACAAACGGATGACCGCGTTCTCCTCCTCCTTTCTCTCCCTTTTATACTTGAGCTGACATCACATGGTGTGGAATATCTCTCTGGTCAGTTTGGGTCAGCTGTCCTGACTGTGTCCCCTCTTAAGATCTTGACCATCCCATCTCACTGGGCTGGGTGCGGGGGCAGATGTTGGAAAGCCAGCCTTGGTGCTGTGCAAGCGCTGCTCAGCAGCAGCCACAACACCAGCGTCTTATCTGCCTCCCAATACAAAGCACAGCACCATAAGAGCTGCTCTGGGGAACATTAACTCCAGCTCACCCAAACCAAATACACTTCCTCAAGAATTACTGCATAGTTAACACATCAATCGAAAATACTTTATGGACTCTTGATCTTTTAGCCATTTGGGTCTTCTTCATTCGCACAATTTAAACCCCCAAAACTGTCAGTTTCCAGACCATAAGACACAGAGTTCCTTCCAATTCCTTTGTAAGGAAATGTAGCCCAATGCCAAGTTTCACAACAGTGTGCAGAAACAGATGAAGAAAATTCTGAAATCATCTGCCTTGTCTGTGCTGGGACAACCAAAATTATCTTAGATGTGTCTTCCACAATACTCTTGGGGTGAGAGGATGAGCAAAAAAAAGTAAGCATCAGATTTTCCATCAGGATTGCCTTTGCAGCAAAGGACAACCAGAAAACGAGATAGTTGTGTGTCCAGCAAGACAATATTATCCTGTAGATCCACTGCAGACACTGTTTGATAGGTATTACGGTATTCTCATGTCTCCTTCTGTCTTTTTATTTCCTTGAATGATCTGTGACCTCCCAAAGTTGGAGGAGACTCACCCAAGCTAGGTGGGAGACCTCTGTGGCTGGAATTTCAGGAGGCCAGAAGCAGTGAATAGTGATGAACATCTTCCTTGTTAATTTCACAGGAGACTGAACACTTGACTGAGAGTCACAAATTGGCTTTGAAGATGTTTCTTTCTCCTGTCTAGATGATGGATTTACATAAAATGTCCAAGAAATAGTTAAAATACAATTCATTGGAAGATGAGCAGATGAAGCACCATAAAAGCAAGGGCAAACTGTTCCACAAGGGAAGGCAAGTTGGGAGACGAGAGTCACCAAGGGCTCAGCAATAGCTGGGGACCAAGAAGCAGGACTCAAGATCTCACCAACACAGTACGAAATAGTGTCAGAAAGTCAGGGTGAGGATTATCGCTGGAGATGGTAACCAGGGCATGCCACAGTCCAATGATCTCCAGTCAAGCCCATTGTGACAGGTCGGTTTGAGGCCAAGCCACAAAGTTAAGTCTGTGGGTCAGGGTCCAGATCAACAAGCTAGATGGTAGAGGTATGACTCCAAGGTAGCTGCAGTGTAGCTCAGGTGAGACCCAAGGGTGACAGCCTCAGCAAAAAAGCAGCTCCTAAGGGAAGGAGTGAAGAGAGTACTGTAACTTCTTAAATCTTCCTTCAGAACAGCTCATATTAGCAAACTGGCCTTGCACACAAGCAGCTAACTCCTAGAAGGTAGCAGAGTGGACTTCTAAACTTATCATCTACCACTTGGTATTTGCTTTTGTTTGAAACGACCTGGGAATAGTATATTTTCCAGAGTTATCTTTTTTCCTAGGTGTGTTTCCTACAGTCTGAAGCGTTTGAGATTCAGTGAAATACTAAATGGAGGTAAGGGTTTGGAGGGAAGAGGAAAGAAAGCGAGTATTAAAAAAAGCGAGAGGTAGCTGATTTACAAATACTACTAGAAGTAGTATTTAGCTATGCCATTGACAAGGATATGAACTTCCAGAAAAATCCCAATTTTGCCTGATTGCTGAGAAGACCTTAAGACAGTGAGCACACCTCTCTCCTTATAATCTGTGCACACCAGAGCAAGGAGGAAGAATACAGTGACACGAAAGGTTACAATGTCCCCAAAATAAGTTTTTTAGCATATGTACCCTGCAAGTGTGGATGTTCATATGGCCAATGACTTAACAAAAAAATATTAGAAGTTATATAAAGGAGGCACTTAGAAGGATTGCTAACAATGCTAGAAAAATACAGAACTATTTGTGAGCAGCAATACAGAAGGTACTTAAAATACCTAAAGGAAATTAATTCAGAATCAAAGCATCTATTTAAAATATGTAAGCATATATGTTGGAAAGAAATAATTCTGGCAACAATATAGAGTTCATGGTACTTAATACTACGAGCAGGATCTCCCAGCATGATGCTGCTGCTAACAAGGCCAATGTGACTTATAGATTTGTAAAAAGAGCTCTTTATGGATCTTTACCTCTTTATAGGATATTCACCAAGAGCACTACTGACAACAGTGTGTTCAGGTCTGTCTGCTATAAAAATGATATAAGAAATAATGAATGAGTTCAGTAAAAGGGCACAGGAATGATCAGATGCCTAAAAAATCCTCATTACAGGGAATCCTTTCTGATGTTCAAGCTAACTGCAATATTATAAGGATTCTTATGATATAAATGAGAAATTATGAAAAAAAAAGTAATATTGAAAGAGGTCTCTGGGTTATCAAAATCTATGTGTAGTTTCCATAGGCAAAACATTCTGTCATTTCTACTTGTAGAAAATAATTTTTAATGTAGAGAAATGAAAAAGACATAGCAAGAATAGTAAAGACAAAGGGATCCAGTGGATTTAAGTAACTCTTAACTGGAAATCAAACAACAATTTAAAAAGGGAGGCAATTAAGTATGGGAATAATTAGCAATTGAAAACATTGGACTTGGTCTCAAAAGACATTCGTTTTCTAAAAAGAATTGATGTTAGCTATTAATTTTAGTGATGGGGCTGACAAAATTGCAGGTGGCATGACAAAAATTAATATTTGCCTGCCAGCTGTATATCTCATCAGAATTATCAGGATATCTATCAAAACGCTGCAATTAGTATCTGCTTAAACTACACATTTCACTCTTAAAACAAAGCAGCATGACTCATGGGTTTATCTGAGGATGTTAGATGTAATAAATTACTGCAGATCAACACACAGAGAAGCAGCTATAATCTCATCTACTTCACTGCAAAACGGTAAATGACCTTTTCTCTTTATGAAGTCCTGAGGTAGGAAAAAACACTACATGCCAGAACTACAGCGTCTCTATCGACCTGCACAGAAGATTCTCACACAAGGCATCTTCTAAGCCATTCATTTCGAAATAGTGGGCGATATGAGTGTCTTCCTGTAGATAACTAGACTTCCAATAATGGTATCTCTCTCCCTAACAAAGAAATATACATTCCTTGGGGTGAAAGGCACAGTTTATAACATTTCAAAACATGACAAGCCTTATTTCTACATAGGTAAGAGGCCTCTCATAGCTCCTACAAACAATTTAACAGAGCAAAAACTGGAAAGTAGCTTAAGAAATGTGCTCTTCTGTCAACAGGGTTTCTCTACAAATTTCAAAGTCATTTCTCACATCCCTGAAAAACCACCGAAAGGGCAGTATCCCACATCTGATGGACCTCTGGAGTTTTCCAGAGGGGTAAGCTGAAAAGCCCCACGCAAAGAGGACGAACCAACCACCCCTCTTTACTGCAGGGCAGAAGCTCCAAAGCAACTTTTGAAATAGTGAGGTATGATGAAAGACTAACTCCAGGACTTTAAACAAGGTGCAGGTTGCTCACGTAGTACATGATCCATTTGCCATCAAGGAACTGAGTCTCTTTTCTACTTTACAAAAATTCTGTCCAGCAAGGCATATACAAAGCCTCTGTACCTCCTGTCACTACTCTAGCTATTGTGTTTTGATCTACAGGCCTTAGTCATGACATAAAAGTAAAGCATAGCAAGTGATTTGGATAGTAAAAGCCCAGGGTACCTCCTCTGTCAACATGTGCTGTGCAAAGAATGTTCCACAGTCACTTTTTGAGGCTCACAAGTCCTCAGGGAGCAGGAAATCGTTTTTCCAGTAGCTATTACATTGATTGGCTAGCCTGTTGTCTCAGACATTTTTTCAGAAAACACAGTAGTGTGTCTAGCACTATGAAAGCATCAACTGAAGCAGCATGAAAGGGAATTAAGAGATGAAAAAAAGGCAATTGCAGCCACACAAACTGAAACCTGCCTAATGAATTCATTGCAATGTTTGCAACACTAAAAATAAGGTCTGAGAATTATAATCCAATGGGGATGTGCAAAAAGAGGAAAAAAAAAGCAAACATCTGGGAAATATCATATTTTTATGGTATATCCAAAGCAATCAAAAATAAATCCATCCACTTTAATGCTTTCTAGGTGCCTCTCACTTGCAATATCATCATCTCTGCCACAAATGACACATATTTCTTTGGTAATACTGCAATGAAATACTTGTTATTACCAAATGTAGAATGTATTAAACTTGTGTAGTACCTCCCCCTAAAAGAAAACACTACCATTCACCTTTTTTTATTCTTGTTACCCCAGCGGATAACAAAAGCCAGCATGAAATAGGCTATACTGAGATGCCTCCAAATACAACTGAAGTGAATGAACAGTATATTCACTACTAAAGCAGAGAAAACATCAGAGATAGATACATTTACTGCACATGCAAGGATGCTATTAAGAGAACAAGTCTATTTAAAGAAGTGGAAAAATCTTTGGGGTAATCCAGTAGCTAATGCAGAGTCACTACGAATGATGGGTAAAGTTTCAGTTATACTCATATTTCCAGTTGAGCCCTGACGATTCTCTATGATTTTTTTTACATGCACTTAAATACACCAATAGTTCTCTCACATCAAGATATTTTGGTATTAAATGTATGTTCCAGGAAGTGTAAAGAATACTGTTCCATACTGTTGTATTAAACTTTGTTGTAAAGAGCTCAAAACCAGAAAGTATAGCCTGGGTGCACTAGGCTTTGTAAATATACTTCTAGTAGGAAAATGGTGGTTAACTGGAACAAGCCGACAATTGTATCCTGAATACATTTCATTACCAGACCTCATCCAATTCAGAACAGCAGCTTCTTCTGAAAAAAACCTTTTGAAGACTGTCCTTGTTAATAATTGTGAAGGTATAGACACCTTGGTAGAAGAGGCAGCAGAATACCACATCCCAACATCAGTGCAAAAAGCTAAATACATTAGTGAGAGTAAACAAACATAAGCATAGAAAACGAAATCCCTGTATTTTATCACTCTGAAGTGTTAGTTTCTAAGGTCAAAAATAACTGTCTTTGAAACATCAGCATCAACAGAATAATATAAAAAAAAATTATAATTGTAAAATGATTGACCTGCCGTGCTGTTATTTACTTACCCATTTTTTTCTGACAAACAATAAAGGTGCATCTAACACAGTGATTTTTCAATGAAATCTTTTAAAAACACTCTTCCACATTAGATTAGAGACAAAGAATAGAGAAGCATAAAACTGAAAGTATTCTACTTTAAGCTATTTTCTATTTCCTCGTCTGCTAAATCAAGCTTACTACCTTATTTTAAAAAGCTAATGCTAAATTTCACATGTATTTTACTTACTCCACACACAGCATTGCACCATAATCACCAGTAGTGTTTATTAAAAACATCATAAGGGATCATAAATAGAAATAACAATAATAAACAACTGCTGCAAGATGAGAAGGATAATCTAGACTGAAAAAGCAGGAAGGTATCTTAAACATTTTATCATCTATTTTCATCAGTAAATGACTGATGTACAATGTAAAATTATTATATCGTTAGTCAGATGAAATTTATCAGCAAAACGTGCTTTCTAAAACATAACATAGCTCAAAACATAAACTAAGACTATCAACAGTAGTGCCCAAAGCAGATTGCTAAATTCTGGACCCTTAACAAGCGACCAGCTTGTTATCAACTGTCTACACCAAGTGTTTCTGTATCTGGAAGATTTTTGTACAACATTGTTACTTTTAAATCTATAATATGTACCAATTTGCTATTGAAAAATACTGTTCACATGAAATGGCTCGGCATGAAAATAATAATAAGCAATTCTAAAATGCAGAATCAACAGAAGTACTTCTAAGGCTCCAGGTAGGAACCATGAACCTTTTTAGCTGCTTCTTGAAATCAAAGTTTCAGATTTTTGTATAAATACTGAATCTTGGGGGAAAGCCAATTGCAAACTCTTAAACAGATAACAGAAAATATTCTTCTTACTGTAGTATCATCATGCTTATGTAATCTATTTCAGCTTCTTCAGTGATTGGGCAATCTGAATGTAATGAAGTGACAATGGCTACCTATGTAATTTTCAAATCATTCAACTTTTGATAACAATCATACACTCCTCTTGCAACCTTATTTTAATTATTCCCATCAACAATTTGCAGCAAAAACGGCTGCATCATTTCTGGTGTTACATTTCTGTAAGCAAAGAGTCAGTATTTATTAGAAACTTGGAAGAATTTCAGTAGTACCTGGTAGGATTTTTTGTTGATATAAAACCCGTTCATTTGCCATTAAAAGAAATGATTCCATGGGATGCTTACCTTTTCATTTCTCGCTAATGGAAATCACAATATTCCTGCATTTCACAGCATTCTGCTATAGGAAAAACATTAAAGAAAACCACAGATTCCCTGAAAGATTCAGGTTGGAAGGGACCTCTGGAGATCCATAGTCCAGCATCTTGCTCCAAACAGGGCTAACTTAAAAACTAGATGATGTCGCTCAGAGCCTCTGTAGCCCAGAAAATATATTTTTCACCATTAACACCACAAGCTCTGTATTCAACAGAAGATCTCCAGGTTTCTCCGAGCTTTTCTCTTCCTGATTTTCAGTAGTGGCAGCAATTGCCTGGTGGCCACGTGCCTGTGGCCTCCCTAGGTTGGCTTTGCTCTGGCAACGCCCGGGGCAGGGGGCTGCACCCCTCTGCAGTCACTGTGGGGCAAACAGCCCCTCCAGGGTAACGGGGCTGGGGGAGAGCAAGGAGAAGGAGGCAGGCTGGGACAGGAAATCTTACTGATAAAATCTCAAGTAGAATAAACGTGAGGAGAAAGGGGGTCCAAACCACCAGTATTTCGCTCCTTCTGATTAAGAACTCGGGACAGCGACACCTTGCTGTGACATCCTTGCTTCCTGCTCAAGTAACATCGATACCATTCACCCTAGGGCCCAGAGGGACATATGAAGGGTAGCATTCAAAATCTTGTTTACGGACAAAAAGGAAATAAACTTGACACAAACATACACACACATAAAAAGCTAAGAATTTCTCGTTAGTTTATATTTAGTGTTAGTATTATCGAAATTGTAATAGTCTAACCCGAGAATCATTATCACCCCTGCTCTAATTATTGCAGAAAAATAAAGAAAACCAAATAAAGAATACTTATATATTAAAAAAGTGAAGTCCCAACAGTAATAAAATAGTTTAAATTGTTACGCATACACCTCCTAGTTTCTAACCCTTTTTTTGATAAAAAACTCATGCTTTAATGGTTCCTGTGGGTCCTAAGGTTGAGGGCTTCAGCCTGACAGTAGTGGTGAAAGAGGACTTTGGGCAAGTCATGAGTCCTTTGTGAGGAGTATGATGCTGATCTTGATGTTGATGGTTACTTTTTCCTCAATCCTTGGGATAATTTTTGTATATATAATAACACACATTTATACTTTGGTCTTTCTTTGCTGGTCTGTAAGTCCATGCTATATCCAAATTTTATAATACGGTGTTTTGTAAGTGTTAGGATTTTGTTCCTTCTAAGAAACACTGTTGTCCAGGTCTGCATTTCTTTAACTGACCAGTGGTGAACTACCTATAGACCTGGGTACTCCAGTGCCAAGTCTGTGACCCATCTCTACTGGCATGCCTGGATTCCTCTGCACTGCCTTCTGTGTGTCCCCTTCTTAAGGCTACCACTATGATGCCAGGTCTGTATTTTTCCACATTCTGTTAAAGTTGTAAATATCTCATTCGTCACCGAATATTACCTATATAATAACTATGTTTGCACTATGCCGTAAGAAAAAAAGATTAATTCACTAAAATCGTGTTGTCATTTGAAATGTTGCTGTTACAGCTAACCAAGTAAAAACAAAGCTCCAAGGAGGTAAAAAAATGCAGACAGCCTTAACCCTGAGGCCTTACAAACTCAGTACGAAGCACATGGCAATGGCAGTACTGTACTGCAGGGCTACGTGGTTACGGAAGACTGAGGATAATATCAGAGAAAAAGGGGACAGACGAAGATTTTCTGCATAACAGTTGTAGTTGTATTTATGCTTTTCCATATTAATTAGATAATGTGGACTGCGACTGCAATTATTATTATAACTGAAATATTACTAATAATTGTTCGCTGCATTTTCATTATATTGTTAAGCCTTTAATTAGACTAACAATAGATTCTGAGCTCTGTATTTATAGCATGCTCCCTTTTGTCCATAACAAGAGTTGAAACATAACAATTTGTCCAGTTGAGTCTTGAAAATCTCCCTGCACGCAGATTCTACCATCTCTCCAGGTAGCCTTTCCTGATACTGAATCCCTTTCTTGGGGAAGAGTTTTTACCTCCCTCCAGACAGGATTTGCTATTGCAGCTCCTGCCTATTGCCTTTTCTCCCTTCACTGTGTGCCTTTGAGAAAAATCTGACATCTTCTCCCTAAGCTCCTTCAGGCCGTAGGTGGATGTTAGTTGTCCCCCTCCAAGCCTTTTCTTTTGCAGGCTAAACATCCCAAGTTCCCTAAGTCTCCATCTGCAATGAGCTCCAGTGCTACCCCTGTAGCCTTTTGGTAGACTCTCTCCAGTTTTGATTTGCATGCCCTATCCATCTTCCACATGGTCTACCATGCAGAACTTGGCACAAGTTCTTACTCAGAATATGCTTTAATTCTGGTAATGGCATGTCGATTAATAGAAAGGATTGGCACCTCATCCATGTGTATGTGTATGAACACACCTGGAGTACAAAATGGATTCTAAAATTTAAAAGACTAAAATAAAGTTTTGTTTTTCCTGTTTACTAGCTTGAAGCTATGTAGGGGGAAAAAAAAGGAAAATGAGGAAGCCCTTAGAAAGTCTGGTTTTTATTTTTTTAAGATATTAGCATCTTAAATTTTAAAATGCATTAACTGAGCTTACAGGAATCTACCTTTTATATTTTAATTCCAAATAACCTATTATTTCAAATGTTTCCGTTCTTTGCTAACAGCCTCAAGTCTCAGAAACGTATGAGGCTTCTCTGTTTTAGACGAATTCAAAAGCAACTTTGAAACATTTCAGTTCCTGTAATGAATGGTATTGCTTCACCATATTTCAGTGAAAAAATTAAAATCCCACTCAATGATTTGAAACCTCATTCACTTTCATCTGCAACCTGAGTGTGGTTTCGAAAACCCTCATTATACTGCCTCGTTCTCAAAGCCAGCATTTCAGAGAACCCACCGAACACCAACACCTTATAAACACCTCACTGCAATGTTGTAAGAATTTCTCAGTGTATATTCCTGTGTCTCATGAAGCAAAGCACCAGAAGAGCGAAAGAAGAGCAATTATGCTAACTGCTTGTCAGCGTTAAGATCTGGCACTCAGTGTTAGTGAGTCATTACCCCTACAAACTGTCAGCCAGACTTGTATCAGTGAGACAAATAATGTTATGAGAGGCCATTTTAAATATATATATTGAAATAAGGCTGCACATTAATAGAGGTTAGAATAATTTCACATTCCTCTTTAATGTACACTGAAAAGATTCAAAAGCTGCATGAAGAACACCAAAGTGGGCATTGAAAATACTGCTTTTTTACCACAGGAGTTTAAAAGTGACTCTCACAACAAGCTACAAGCTTAAGTATGATTCCTATGCAATAACTCACATGAAAATTAAAGGCGCTGACCAACCTCACCTGGGCTTCCACCTTCACCCTCCGTCCATGGCCCAGGAGCCCCTTTTCAGTTCAGCTGCTGTCTGAGCTGTAGATCCTGGCACGTGGACAGACTTTCTGCTTAAAATCAGACCTCTCTGACAATTGCTGGACCTGATCCTGGAGCTGTGGATTGACCTCCTGGCTTGGCCTCAGACCCACCTCATCATCATAAACTTGGCTGGTGTTCTGCACTGTTGCTCGACCCTGGGTGCCAGCAACCACGTTTGCCCAGCTCACCCAGTGCTGTGGGGACAGGGCCCTGGCTGGTGCGGCCTGCGCCCTGCTGGGAGGTGTCCTCATCCATGGCTTCCCAGCACTATGGGAGCAGCCAGCCTTTGTTGTGCCCTAACAGAAATACACAGTGGTGTTGGTACAATATGTCAAAATTGTACCTTTGTGTTCTGGTGATACTTGGCGTATATATATACACACGCATCTCTATTTCACCAGATACTAATGTATGCTGGTCTCACTTGAAAATAATGAACTTGTTCTTTCTCTTGAGTTCTCTGGCATAACTGTTGAGTGGTAATTCAATATACTTATCTATTGATAGAATAAAAACGGTATTCTCAAAAAGCCTATTCAAAGACACAGGAAAAAAAAAAACAACTGAAAAACAATAGTTGGCTACATTTGTATGAGCCTACTCTCAAACAAAATAAGAGAAAATCCATGAAATACTTTGGAACATGAATTGTACATCTTTCAAAAACAATTATAAAAGACATGAGGTCCATGATTCGGAAAAATTTGCAAATTTTATCCGGAGCCCCAGTCATTTGGAAGCACAGCTACAAACTGCACTTGCATAAGAATAGCCTGCGTTACTTCTCATCCCAGTAAATTACATTTTTCTTGTTAAAGAGATGTAGAATCAAGGGTCATGCTACAACCTTTCACAGGCTAATAAAGGCTTTGATCAAATCCAGTATTTCTAAAAATATGCCTGCTCATACTGTTTTAGTGTACCCCAATCCTCTAAAAATAGTCAGCAATATGATTGACTTGCTCTCTGGATACTAACAATGTGCATGTTCTTCTGAGTCTCCTTGGCAAAACAAGCAGTATTAAAAGACAGACTAAAGTACATCATCCCTTTCTGAACTAAAGTCTCCAAACAAAGCAGCATGCTAACCCCGGGGAAAAACTCCAACAACTTATCAAATTAATCCTCATTTACCTTTTCATATTTTAATAACTAGCATTCGTAAGTGTAACGATAAGGAGGCTCACCTCTTTGTACCACCAGTTGGAAAAACTGTCATGTAAGACAAAGCACATATTATGGGGATGAGAGGATAAAGGCTAAAGAAATCTACATAATAAGATCTGATGAGCTAATGGTTCATCGGAGGTCAAAAAGATCATTAACATTCATAGAACATTTTTGTTTAATGAGATATTGATCCATCTGTTATTAGTCCAGACCTGCAATATGCTACTTAGAGCTGTGTAGACATCTTAACTAATCTGATATATTTATTTCTATCAAAACATAAATATGACAACATACATACATATATAACAATGTCTTTCAATCTTCTGTAGCAACAATGCAATTTATCAATGAAAAATTTTCCATTTTGCTAGGCTCCAGCATATTAGAAACACAACTCCTACAAACCGCAAGGAGGAAGCATCTGTCAGAGACTTCCAAATCTATTTGCTTCTTTTTGTTGTCAGGTTCTCAACCATTTCTGCAAGACCTTCAGAAGTGCCAGGAAACCAAAACTACTTAATTATGTCTTTCCATAATCTTACCATAATCTTGGTAGCATTTGGCAAATAATTCATATGTACAGAGGCCACCAGCTAACACTATGTCTGTTCTTACTACTGCCTTCTACAGTTCACCTGACAGTGTCCAGCAAGACACCCTCCTGCTTTTTGCAGATACACCAATGCATTTACTATGCCTGTAAGAAAAAGCAACCAATAGAAGATACCAGACCCTGTACAACTGTGCTCAGGAAGCTAAGAGCTCAGGTCTCCCCTGAATAAGGGAGACATTGATGTCTGCTAAGAATTGCACTGCTTGATTATGATCTGCATATATCCTTCTGGCAGCTGAGGTCTAAGCACAGGGAACAACATTAACCATCTTCTAGAAAGTCACCATGAGCCTAGAAGTCCTTGCATCAGCCCCACATCACTGAAGACTGCCCCATTTTGAAGAGATACTGCTCACAGATACCTGGCATTGGTTGCTCTGTACTCACAAGGTATCTCACTAGACTAATCTGGAGATAACTCTTGCCCATATTCTCAACAGATAGTAAAATGTGTATTGTGTACTATCAGTTATAGCGTCTACTGATGAGCTGCACATAGCTCATGGAGGCAGAGATGGAAACTCATAAATGACTGCTCTTAAACAATCTCTCCTGCAATATTACCTGATGCAGATTTTGTATCTAACCATCAAACCCTCCCTTTACTGTAAAATGTTCTCCTTAAGACTACCTTTAAATGCTTTGTAGCCACTTCAGCCAGTATGCAAGCCAAGTGCCTAGCAGAATAAGACTGTCTCTCTGAACACATATGACCTGTTAAGTCCTAATATGTACTCTCCATGTGCTGCTTCTGCAAAAAAAAGTGTGGTGATTGACCTTTAAAACCTTCCTTTAAAATGGCTACAGGTATTTGTGAGACAGACATGACAATTAAGGTCTGCTGGGACATACAAAGTGTATATCTGCACTTTTTGTGACAACAGAAATGTCAGTTAAGGCTCTATTTTCTGACCCTTAACAATTCATAAAAGTTTGAGTCTGGTGACCTTCAAAGCAAAATACACCTATCTCCATTACTATTTGATGAACTAATTTGTATTTCAAATTCTCTTAAATGAAGCACCTATCTGTCAGGATGACAGGCACTGTACAGAACTTGTAAAGAGAAAAAGAACTATATAAAGCAATCAGAGAAGCCTTTTATTCAGCTGCTACAAGAAATGACAGATAGTTGCATTATGCAATTCCCCTAGCTTCTCTTAACGTACCTGACCCCTAGAACTATATCACATGATTCATCAGTATTGTAGTTTCAAATACTTTTCAAAAACAGTGCAGTAATATCTTCTCACAGTGATTTTGCAGTATTGGGTCTTGGGCCTAAGGACTAAGATTCTCAAAGCGCCCGTGTACATCTCACAGCTCATTGAATGAGGGCAAGAAAAGGGATGGTGTGCAACCAGAATCTATATGGTATTTTCAACTTTATCATAAAATATATTCTTAGGATGAATGAGAGAAAACACGTATTTCACAACACAAATAACTGTAATACCTTCTTATATTCAGACAGCAATTGTGCACAACCTGCTTTAAAAGTCTTTGCATATTTCGTTGAGTGTACTTTAAGTAGTTCATTAAGTGCTCTTGCATTAGCAAACTGGATTATACAATGATGAATGGGGGGATAGTGAGAAAACAGCAAAACAGACACAGACACGGGTGTGACTTTACCTGTTGTCTCTTCTCAAACTCTAACTTGATACGGGATTTGATGCAGTTGCACGTGTCCTGATACGTCTGCTGCAGCGCAAGTTCCATCAGGTGTTTGTGGTATGCTCCTGCCAAGTTTCCGCAGATAAAAATGATTACATTTGCCAATATCTAGGGGGTTAAAAAGAAATTAGAAGTGTCAGGGAATTTCTATAAATAAATTAACAGAATATAATCTTAATCTGCAATGAAAGATGGCTGCAGTTACGTATTTTGGTTTTGTTTGGTTTCTAGCAAAGATTCACCTTTCAAAAAGCCTTCACAAGCAGTGCAAAATTCCAAGAAATAATATCATTTTAATTTAGGATTAAATAAGAATAATAATGAACAACATGTTTGCCTATTCAATGAGTTATACATTTTCTGAAAAAGAAAATCAGCTATATATTCTACATGCACTGCTGAGTATTTATTAGGTGGGATAATAACCTACTGAGGTAAAATAATAGCCATGGCTCCTAATAACAACATCGGAAGTCATGTTACTGCAATACTGTTTGGCAAGATATTTTCTTTCACACTGCCATACGGTTAAGGGGTGAAAAGTTTCACCTACATCACCAGCCTGATCTGTATTTTACCTCCACCTGACACGCTACTGTCAGTCAGCTATAAATACTGATCTCGGTGATGGTAACCAATGTTTACGTAGCAAGATCTGGCATCTGTATACTAGAATATACTAGAATATGGTACATACTATATACTGTATATTAGAACATCCTATACACCTCTATATACTAGAAAATACTTTTCACTACTACCGAAAAACGGCATTGGCCTAAACCACAAAATCTAATCTCTAAAATGTAAGGTCAAACACAGCATTAGATGCTCAATGTACACAACACCACCTGAACATGAGAAATAAGTTTGCTTAAAGAATCAAGTTTTATTTGGTAATTGTCTGGGACATTTCAGAGAGTCAAGAGATGAAAGAAGGGGGCCTTTCCTGTGCTTGAACTTCAAAAAGGACAGCATACTGTGTGGCAATGCTAGCACTTTCAACGGGCCTCAGTTTATTGTTGCAAAAAAGAAAAAAAAAAAAAAAAGAGACCCATTTACCCATGCTAGCTCATTCAGAGAAGAAGAAACAGCAAAGTAATGAAACCAATTCTTAATTCAATAAAAAAAGGATAATATTAAAAGAGGACTGAAGTTGAGATAGAGCTGCAAGCTGGTCAGAGCAAGTGTCTATCTGTAAGGCCCTAGCTACATGATGTTATAGTACTCATGGTCTAGAAGAGAAGGAGGAAGAAAGGAGGCTAAAATCTCATTAATTCTCCACAGTTAATCTAATCATGAGGTTTATGACAGAGTTCCTCAGTGATCATTCATCGGTTGATTTTGGTGTACCTACATACTCAGCAATCTTTTGTGAATTGCTACTACTGAAAGAGCCAGACGTGTCAAAAAAAGGGTCCGACAGTATGGCAACAGTGGCTCAGAGAAAAGAGATAAATCGTCCTGTTGACAGAAATCCACCTCCTTGAGGAACACATTTTATTCATAAAAAAATAAATGGAGTTTTAATAGTCCTTTTATAAATGCACACTTTAAAATGAAAGTTTTAAAGAAATGCTTTTAACTTCCTCACAAATTATGACATCATTACATCTTTCTCCATCTGTGATATGTCTGAGAGCTCACCTCTCACGGTTCCACAAATCTAAAAGCAGGAACTATACATCTTTGCCATAAAAAGGATTGATATTTTCAATTTGATAAACCTTCTATGTCCTTAAAACTTTAAAATCTTGGCATTAGAATGTTTCTAAAAGCAACATCTGAGCTCTTAAAAATTTCTAAAATACATAAGCGTAAAAACAAGGAAAAAAATCTACATATTTCACTTTCTCCAAAGAACCTCTGTTATGACATAGAGGGATAAGAAATAGTTGAAATGACACATTTCACAACATCCAATAATGAAAAAAAACAAACAAACATAAGACATGACGGTACACAATAAAACATTTGAACACAAAATACTTTTACATTTCTTTGTAAATCACAACTGCTTCGTTCTGTTTTGGTATCAGAAATGTCATGGTACTCTCAGCAGACACGGATTAGTGAACAAAGATCTTGTCTGTCAGATGACAGTGCAGGGGTAGGGTGTTGCAACTGGCAATCATTGCTGTTTTTTGAAATTATATTACTGAATGAGAACAAATGCCTGAATATAAAGAATTCTCAGCACAGAAAACAGTGGGAAGGTTTAGTAACAAAATGGACACGGAACTGAACTAAAATCAACAGTGTGCTGTCATAATCTCTATGTAAAGATCATTGATGACACAAATGAACTAAATGTATTGTCCAGCTTTATAAAGTATAGACTATTTAAAGCAAAACTTCAGGAACATAACTAATCAAAATTTAAAAAAATAAAATACTGTGATGGGTAGATGGAGGAGTAAATTATGAGTATCATCTTCATAGCCATAGAAAAATAGATTACAGTTTTATGACTGAACTAGCTGAAGTGAGAAAATACATAGAAACAAGTGACTGACAAGCAAGGAAGCTAATTAACCAGGCTTTTGAGATTCTCAATGGAGTAATTCAGCCCACATGAAGCTTTGTGCTGGCTTCCAGTACCTAAACTAGGCAGTTCAAAGACAACTCAGATATCTCAGCCGTTATCATACTTAGTGTAGATGTACCAAAGTGTGTAAGTGAATATGTAGATAGAAACTGTGTTCAGAACATCGTTAATTCTTCGGCTAGTGTGGAGTTCATTCAGAAATATGTCACTAGGGTATTAACTGAGAAAAAAAAAATGCCGAGAAATGGATGAAGTAGTTTCTAACTCAGACCAACAGAATTTTTGCCTGTATGTAGCCTGGCTTGAGTGGAACATGGAAACACTGAGTCACACAGTGGAAGTTTTAATCTCTCTGTACAGTCAGTTGGAGGGGCAAGTCCATCTCCTTGGCCATCTGCACCCCGTTACATACATATTGTGTACACTGTGCTGTTTCTGCTTAATCAATGAATAAATTGTCTACAGAAGTTGATCTAAATACGAGCTGAAAAATAATGCAAGGAGCACCAAGGCACAACTGGGAAGTATCTCTAGGTACTCCAACTACCAGCTGGTTATCTCTAATCACCTACGGAACATTAGCATGCCTGACCTCTCTTCCATCTCTTTTGACCTACAGAAAACTATATGCACTTCCAGGCAATGGGTGATACTCTAAATTGTAGTTTTACATTCAAGCACTTGTATTTTTCAGTATCAGTGAATGTAAAGTAATCTGATGTGTAATGCTTAGCTATCAAAACATACTGTATTTAAAAACAAATTAAGACAAAGTTAAGTAGCTATGACTAGACTAATTTCTCAAGAGAGTACTAAAGTTCACTGAATTGCTCAAAAATATAGTGTATAAGTTCAACTGAAGGAAGGTGCCTACAAAGGTATATGGATACAGGGAAGTACTACACTATATAAAAATAAAATAATTACAATATAGGCTGAACTGAAGCATAAACCATTTGTTAAGTATCTTGGTAACTGCTGTGCAAATAATATAAAAATCAAGAATTCTTCACAGAGTTTCCCTACATGGAAAGACTCCAGTTTATAAGTTATTTTGTCATATTTCTTTCTTCTTAGATGTTACACGGATCAGCCCTGCAATTCTTGCATGAACAGAACTTTAACCAAAAAAACCCCAAACCCAAACAATTAATAACTTTTTCAAGAGTTAGATTCTGCTTTTCTTATGGATAGGAAAGCTGACAAAATGTAAGCCGAGGAGTGAACAAGAAAGGTTATTAATTATATCATCTGAGTGAAAATTAACGGGAGAAAGGAGAATTCTTCTGTTACTGCAGTTTCTTCAGCTCTGCAAAGATGTATGGTCACTCTCCCCATCTGATCATTCATATGATGCTTTGTGGTGTGACTAGCCAAGGTAGGGAAGGAGTCTATACTTCTTTGGAACCTGTACAGTTCTAGACTCAGATCAAATTCAGCTAGAAAGAACACCATTGGGTAGAAACTGAAAAGCAGCATTTAGAAATGCTTATCCACCACGTAAATTAGGCATTCACATATGGTCTCCACATATTATGCCAAATACTATTATTTTAAGTATATGTGTTCAGAAAGTTCTCCAGCTATGCCATTCAACAGTCTTGCCCATGGAGCTCTGTCCAGGCATATGATGTTGACTATTTTCTTTCATATTTCCAGACTTCTGGAGGTCCAAAGTCAGGAGTTCCAACATTTTAATACATTTCAGTGTCAGCAATATCTGTAGCTATGTGATAGCTCACAAGAAGGCTGACAGAAGTGAGAAAAAGGAGACGGTTTGCCCATATGCCAACCAGTGTTTCAAAAACAAGCGGTTTGGGGAATAGTAAAATTAATGAAGTCTGGATTCCTATGGATTTGCATCCTTTTACCCATTTATGTCCTTACTTATACAATATTTCCAACTCCTCAAACAAGCCAAAGACTATTACAGCTGGCCTAAAACTTGGCTCAAGTGGTGTCTGGTCTGCCAGCTACTGTTAGTGTAACAACTGGGTTTTTCCTATATTTGTCTTAGTGAGATCATTAAGTTGGGGTCCTTATCGTGAAAGCTCTTGCCTTCCATAAATGAATGGAGTAATCTTTTGGATTTCTGTTTCTGTTTCAGGACTGATGGTACAAGTTCATGAATTAATGTTATTTGGATACAGAACATGATAGGTTGAAGGACAGAAAGAAAATGAACAACTGCAGACTTACTTTTTCAGGAATTAAGAATAAAAACAAATTCCTTTAATGACTGCAACATTATATTTAATACTCTGAAAACTAAAAGGTATTTAAATCCTTAAATATTCACTAAGGCCACAATAAGAATACACTACAGATGAAGACAATAAACAGAAAGCTCCAGTATCCTTCAGATGCTTTGTCTGTATCAAGGCGAATCTCATTTTTTTTCAGAAATTTAAGTAGAAAAACAAATTGTAATTTTGCAATTTCATAACAATCTACTTTAAAAAAAAAAAAAAAGGAAAAAGAAAATGTAAAAAAAATACTGCAACAACCTAGGAGTTCTCAGAATAACTGAGAATCAAGAAAAAAAAAGTTTGAATTACTCACTATTCCAGACATTAGCAAACTGCTCCACACTTTCAATGCTAAAGTAAACTTAGTAAAAATACTCTTTGTGGAAGGGGAATTGATGTCATTTTACAAGCCAGGAAGTTGTACTATTGTCTTCTAATTTGTATGTGCAGTTATCTTTGTAGCTTTTGCAATCAGAGCACTGTGGATACCAGCAGGATACTCCTTTTCTGTAATATCTATGTTATTTCATGTGATTTCTTTTTAATCACTCTAGATTGAAGTTTCTCACAGCTCCAGGTTGTTCTGTGGAATGACTGGACTTATTTTATTCAGCTCTGTGCATACACAGAACCTATCTATATGCCGGTGGAGATGAAAACAGATCATAAACCGTAAGCTCTTGAATCAAACCCAGGAAAAACACACTAGAAATAAGAATCAGAGTTACAGTCCCTTTAGATCACTTCTATGTAATACACCTAATCAATATCACTCACTCTGATTAATGACTCTTCGTATTTTGAATCTAAAATAAACCAGAGAGGAACTCACACTCTTTTCATTCCGAAGGAACCAGGCAGCCACTACATCCCCCTTTCTGCCTGCAGAGAGCTCTCTTCTGTTTACATGTGCCTCTGGGATCATTTTCTTTCTTTACTATTCAAACTGCTCAAATACATTTGAATATATAATTAACTGAATCAAACAAACACAAAACAAAAATTCAAACCTATTCAGTTATGTATTTAGGTAAAACGAACAGTAACTTTGGACTTGGCTTGAATTTTGGAAGGAACAGATAGATACACAGAAAATTCTGACCTACAGAATTGGGTTAAACTTATCTCAGAATGTCTTCAGATCCAACGTTTTTAATGATGACACTCACATGTGTCTGTAATTTTTTTTTAAGACATTGGTTACCATTTTGAATTATATCTGAGGTCCCCAATCAGCATTTGGGTTAATTCTTAATTGGAAGGCACCTAACAGGAGCATTTACTGTCAGGAAACCTTCAGGTTCAGTTTTCTGGTGTCAGGCAAATGCTATCAAGAGTCAGCAAGCCAGGACACAGAAAGTACTTAATCTGGTTTACATTCTGGAAGGAATGAAGTAAATACTAAAACCTCTTCATGCTGCCGCTACCAACTCATTCCACCTTTACACAAAAGATGCCATTTCCTCTCCTTCATGCCTTAAAAATGCCAAGATGTCATTAGTCAGGTTTCTATTCCAAAGCCTTAGTGTGAAGCATGTTGGATACTCTGAACCATTTTTTTCTTATTTACATAGTTTGTGGGGATATATTCTGACTAACACCTCACAAGTTAGCACAGTACCTCACACTCAGACTAGTATTAGCGGCAACCCCTACATAGCAGCATGTGGTTATACATGACAGACACCTAAAATACTACACAGCATTATCAGGAATAGGCTATTACTCTTAAACTAGCTGAGAGCAGTGATTAAACAAATGGAGTTTCTCATCTGGGGAAGAGACATTTTCCATGCTTCAACACTTGTTCTATTTGGTAAGTCTGAATTTAAGAACCTACCATTGATTCCTACTTTGTGTTCCTTGTCTTCTAAAGAACCATTTATCTGTGCATGGACTTTCCCACCCAGCTATTCAGTTCCCTGTAAAGTCTTGGGCAAAGGACTCTTTCAAAGGCCTTTTCAAAATCCAAGATGAGCTATCAATTACATCAGCCTCAGCCACACATTTGCAGATGCCTTCAGACACCTTCAAGACATTTTTAAGGAAAGACTTTACTTCTTTCAAAACAGAATGTGTTTATCCCATTATCTGCTCTTACAGCTTCAGTTTTTGCTTCAGGAAGATAGAGAATTTACAAACCTACATTCTCCCTGACCCTTTCTAGAACCTTGGTTCAAAGTCTGTGTTCATACTTGCTACTTTATGGTCTTCAGGAACCAAAGTCTACTTTAGACCAATCTATGTATTCCTTCCTTCTCTCATCCCTTTGAGAAGGATTTTTAATGTGGGAATTTCTTCAGTTTCTTCTTCACAGAAGAGGGAAACAGAAATTATTTCTCTGTGCTGGCCTTACTCTCCCTGAACAAATGGCCTTATGGACTCTGTGGAAGTCCTTTTGTTACTCAACCACTGAAAGAAGGATTGAGCATGGCAAGGAAGGGGAGATTGGTTTATTTGATTCACTGCTGTGGCTCTAGATGGTATCTAATATAAATTACATATTTTTAGATATATGTTCTTCAAACTCCTGTTTGACCTGTGCAACTGCATGCAGAGACATTCTGCATTGATTTAAAAAAACATTTGCACAGATGAAATGTTTTCACTTTGGCTGATTAACTTCAGTGGAGCAAATAGATTCTAAAACTTGCTGCTAAAGCATGCCAGATCACTGCTAATTAGCAGGATGCCTTTTTCTAACAGTAAAAACTGCAGCTACAACAGGCACAAGACACAAGGTGAACTGAAATAGCTTCATAAGCTTTTTTAGACTACTGTGCGTCTAAGGCAAACGTTATTTTAATTGAATTACAAATTTAAACTGTTTATGACTATGTAATACCTAAAGTAAAAAAAAAGAATTTCCATACTATCATTTTCTGACAGATTTTGGAATATCTTTATTGCTCATATTTTGATTTAGTCTTTCCTGGGTTCAAAATATTCTCCATAGTTGTTTGTTTGCTTTTTTTTGCTTTAGGGATAAACTCACAAATTCTGTGCACCATACAAAAAGCAGGTTTTAGGTTGTGAATTCATGGAGGGAAAATAAAATTCTGGCAGTGAACATGATAGTGTCTTCTCTTCCAACAAATGTATTTTAAACATTAAACTGGTTTAAAACTGTGAATGTGAAGGTAAATACAAGTCCACTAAACTGGCAATAATGTAATTTCCATGATAACCTTGTCTAGTATTACCTACAGCTCTGACTTCTTAGCAGATTTTGTATTCAACACATTTCTTACAGATTGGTTTATAGTTTGCATACTATAGTTTATATATTTGATATATACTTTAGAGAAGACACGCTGTGAGTCCATTACTGAAATACATCTTGATGCTTTGCAAAAACTGACAGGCCTCCACATATACAAAGAGAAGTTACCAGTAATATGAAAGAAAGAATATTCCACTTTCCAGATGACTGCAGTCATATTGCTAATATATTTATGAATTTGACTTCATTCCCAGATTTAATTGAAATAGTATTGGAACGCTATGGATTAAGTAGAAATAGTCCCATGAAACTATAATTTCCTTTTTTTGAATTCTGAAGTACACATAGCGACAAAAAAATAAAGAAAAAAAATTCCTTTCTCTAATGTTTTTCATCTCCTGCTTATATTTATAAAAGATGCCTGTTTTGAACTTAGTATGTTCGAAGTGAATAAAAAAATTACATCATAGGTGCTCCTAAGCAGCAATATGAACAATGTAGAAAGTGCATTTGACTTGTGGGATTTTTTTACTATAGGGCATGACTCCAGTTTTTATTCTCAGTAAGTAAATTATCCTATTACCACTCCCCTCCCCTTAATCCTCCTCTCAGATGTCCTTTGGGATGTCACAGAGAACATGCTGGGATGCTACTATCCTCTCTGGGACACAGCTGTAGCTGTACATCATGGTCAGCCACTTCTGTTTTGAGATAATACAGTTTGAGGTGTCCAAAACACTCTTACAGAAGAGTTCCTCCAGGATCATAAGTATAGTTTAGACTAAATCCCACTGCTGCCATACCGGAAACTACCCAGGATTGCAAGTGCTTTATGTAGATGGCAGCAGTCTATCGAATACATCACTGTGTAAAAGCATAGCATGACCATACCTCAAGTATTATTACACATAATAGTGGTCTACCTCTCTCAAAAGGGACAGAACGAGATAAACAAAGATGTGGAGAGAAGAGCCATGAGGAATATCTTTCAGCTTGGAAAAAAAAGACCGTATTGTGGAGTCATTATTGACACACTCCGGGATGGACAGAGCACTGAGTGCCCAGGGATTGACTGTTCACTGGTCTCATAGTAAAAGAACTAGAGGACATTGATGAAACAGGCATATAGGACACACAAAACGCGCAGTTCCTTGGCATGCGATGCTGAGGAAGCTGAAGTGTGTATTAACCTTAAGTCAAACAGAAAACTTACCAAAGAATAATTTATCAACTTCTATTAAAAACAAATATAGTACCTCTCATCTAGGAATTGCTGGGAGGTGGGGGAGCAGGCTTGGAAATGACCATAATACTCTCACATTGTTGTTTTGTATCTGTTTTTCCCTACCCATTCCACTACTATGCTGCTGACAGAATAGCTAGATAGACCTTTGCTCTGGCTTAGTAAGGCTGTTTTTCCTGGTCCTTATCTTCTCCCAGTGTGCTTGGTGACCAGGCTGCTCTTCTGCTCGAGCAAGCTGTTCCACAGCAAGCATGCAGGGTATCTCACCCAACTGCCTATTATAGGCTGAGGGCACCCTGCAGCACCTTGGACCAAAGAACTACAGCTACAGCTTCACACACACAAGTGCAGTAACAGTGAGGATATAATAAGGCACCGTGCCAGGCTAATGAAAATGTACAGATCCAACGTTCCAGCCAACTTCAACAGCAGTACAGCTGGGCAAATGGCACTCTTGCAGGTTTGTGCCACACACTGCTCTCTTGCTGCTGAACAGTAAAACTGCTGAGCAGTGAGAGAAATTAAAAACCGGCCTCTCTACTTTCACTCCTCTTACTCACCAAAAGTAGTGATCTGACAGAATAGGTGCAGTGGTTCAGCACCCAGTATGTCCAGAGTGTGCCAAACTCAAACGCTAAAAATTTCAATGCTTTTTCCTTGGAATTTCCTGCATTTCGAGTTCAAAAAGAGCTTTTACAGAGTACTGCAAAATGCCACAAAAGCGTACAAAATTACTTTTGTCTTGCGTTCACTGTAATACCGGAAAGCTCATCATCTTTAAGTGTTTATCTTCAGAATTTTCTGGAGGTAAAAAATATTAACTGTTGCCTCTAAACGGAGGTAGAACTGAGGTAACAAAACTGCATTTGAAGTATATGTAGACATCATGCAATCACTTTTCCCATACAGGTTGCTTCAACTTTGTGTTACCTTCCTGCTCCACAAAAATAACAGTAAGTCTTTGGAAAGTGAGCCTGAAGTAAAATTCTTTTTGTTTACACACAGTATCAAAGCTGTACTGCTACTAAATGAAGTACCTTTATGTTTTGCTTTCTTTACAGATAATCCAGGCATTCAGCAGGTAAAAATAAGGGCTCTGAGGTACATTTTAAAGGGAGATGAGTTACAAGAGCAGTTT
Source organism: Baryphthengus martii (assembly GCA_013396935.1). Classification (NCBI taxonomy): domain Eukaryota; kingdom Metazoa; phylum Chordata; class Aves; order Coraciiformes; family Momotidae; genus Baryphthengus; species Baryphthengus martii. Next base: position 275,182 of record VWZK01005430.1, on the reverse strand, counting down.
TAGCTGCAGATAGTAGGCAGGGAAATGACACTACCCAGTGTTTGTGATGGGCACACACCTATTAAATATCAGAAGAGAGGGGCCAAATATTGGTCTACTCAGATTTTAAAAATCAATAATTGTCAAGTCTAGTTGAAAAAGACATCGTAACTTCCTCCATGTTTTTCAAATACTGCAAGTTTTACTAGCATTTTTCAACATCTCTTGTTAGTGAAAAATTGCTGTAGGTGTTCAATAAATGATTAACTGAATGGAGCGCAAAATAAGATTTTTTTTTTTAAATAAATGTGACAATAATCAAAGAATAGTCAAACGAACACCTTAGCAGGAATTAAACTAGTAAGAAATAAAAACAGAGTCAGAACAGTACACTAACATATTTAATGACTATGCATTAAAAGCAAATTAAAACTGATTCTAAAACCGTATCAAAACAGATTTAGCTGGGTTTAATGAATTTTTATTAAGTACTCCACCCTTTTGTAAGTTCTTTGTGTGCCTGTCTGCTATTTTATAGTGTGGGCACTATTATTCTGGTATTCAAATGATCCTTTACCAGTCCTTCAAAATTAATTTAATATTCAATACAGAGCTCATTACAAGCAACACGCTTATGATCAGTTTGAAAATACTCAGTGGATAAATCCAAACAGCCACCAGTAGTCAATTAAAAACCAGAAAATTGGAAAAATATAATAATGCAACTCGCAATACAACACATTATAATTTCATACGGTTAAAAACATACCTAAAAATAAACAAACTATAGCAGAGTAGTTGGACGTCCACTGAAAATTTCTACTATGGATGAAAGAAAAGATTTGTCTTCTAACACTAGAGATTAGTATCAGATAGATAATTAGGGATTGAAGTACAAAGGGAACACAAAGATTAGTGCAACTAAATATAGAGAACAAAGTGAAAGAAGATGTTGGAATTATTGAGAAATTATCTCACAATAGAAGAAAATGTAAGACATTTTAAAATGTAAGACACTATTCCATTCATTATATTAGTTTCTATATTACTCATACCTCGGAAAAATACTGAAAGCAAATCAACTGCCCTAAAGACTCAGACCAAAACATGATGCTGGCCAAGGTGGTTATAAAAACACCAAGACTGTCATGGATATGTTTAAGAAAATGCCTTATAGTCACAGACATGGCCGTGAGACAAATCCTGGATTATCAATGTCTCCCAGAAGTAATACTTTGTGGCACATAAATATTTTTTTATGCTCTCCACATTTGATATTGATATTCCTGCTTTGGCAAGGGGGTTGGACTAGATGATGTCTAGAGGTCCCTTCCAACCCCTAACATTCTGTGATTCTATAACTATGAGCTTATTTTAGCTTGGTATTTGAAATATCAAAAATACTACATCTCACCACCCATCAAACAATCTCTGTTCTCCACAGGACCTTATTTTTCAAAGAAAATTAATGAACTTACATCCTTGACAGGAAAAAACAGAATAAAATTAGCAAGCTATTGAGCTGTCAACCATCTTGCTCTGCATCATGTGATGGGGCACAGCAGTGCCCACTGGCTGGCAGGGCAAGGGACCTGGAGAGGGTGGTGCCCGGCAAAGACAGCGCCCTTTCCTCGGCTTTAACACTTCCCCTCTCTCCTCCTGTGAGCCCCAGGCAGTCTGCCCAGATCCCCTGCCAGAGTGAGTCTCCAGGCAAGGAAGAAATTACAGGCTGCACAAATAGCATATATTACAGGAACTGCAGGGAAAAAAAAAACAACAACAACAACAACAACAAAAAACAGAACAAAACACAAAAGGGAGAGTAGGTGGCAAATGACAAAGTTTCATGTACTGCATTTTAGATGAGCCATGCCTGTTACTGCTGTTAAAAATAAACAAACACATTAAATACTCCAGATTTGTCTCCTATCTAGCGTGTTTATGGCAGTTACAGGAACTTCTATCATATCATGGGAAATGTCTCCATAACTGAGGAAATTTAAATCACATTTGAATAAAGGTGTTTTGGAAGCAAGTTAACTGCATGTCTTTTAGCTTGTCTGTGTTGTGCTCAGTTGCTAGTTTTTTGAGGAAGTACTGCAGCAGGGAACTATCAAAATAGTGTGTGCCATTACCTGACACACAATGATATCGTCTTTAATTAAGGTCAGAACGACCTAGATCATAGCAAACACCTCCAAGACTTAATTGTGATGTATTCACAAGGTAGAGTCAAGTTCCCTCTATGTTAAGAGAAACAAATCAATTTGGATTTAAAAGTGCAAGTATAGGGGCGTCAAAGTGAGTACAGAAAGGCTCTTTAGAAGCTCCATGGCAGAGGGAGCAGAAATAGATTTTTCTTTTCTTCTTTTTGTGCTGCTTCAAAAGTTGTCAAAGGCAATCACCATCAACACTTACTGCATGGGAAGGGAGCTAGAAACCTTTATGAGAATTGTCAGGTGAGGAACATAATATTGATCCGAGCAACACTCACAGGTAGCTGCCTAAGATTATTTCTCTTTTTTTCCCCTGGTTATCAATAATTTCTATGTAAGTCTCTATTCAGAGCCGCAATATGTTCTTCTTGTGTCAGTCTTCAGACCAAAAGGCTCCCTCAGCACTGTGACCCACTGGTCGTGTGCCCCACTGTAGAAGTATCAACTCCCAAAACTTCACAGTTCATTGCAAGGCAAGAGGAAATGGTACCTAACTCACAGGGAATCAAAGTACTTTATAAAATATTCATAAGTGGCTTTTAGGCACACAAATACATTTGAAAATTTGGTCGCGGTTCATTTACATTGAAATAGCCTATTTGCACTTCAGTCACGTCTGGCAGCCAGCAACTCAGGAGACTGTTTTATTCCAACTCGTCTCATCCTGTTTACTTCTGCCAATCACTTCTCCCTCCTTGAGTTTGTATGCATCTTGTGAAGCAGCCTCAACCATCTGGAGCCCATGCCTTGCCTGTGAGTAAGTCAGTGAAGCAACTTCTTCTCTCAAAACCAAGGCCACTGAGATTCAGCTCACATGGTGGAAAATCCCCAGTCTCTCACAAGTTTTCTAAGAACCACCACTTCTTAGTCTGCTTACCAACCCAGCCCTGGTTCAGCGACTGCAAGACAGACTTCGAAGCGTGTTTTGTTGGGTAGCAACTTGTTTTCACAGCCATGGCAAGAGGGCTGCTAACTATTCTCCATTTGTTATGATGGTCTTGCAAAGTTATAGTAAGATGGTCCATAACAAAGATGGACTGTCCACAGGAACTTTTACGGGCCCNATGGTCTTGCAAAGTTATAGTAAGATGGTCAGAACTAGTCTGTGCAACCAGATTTTACAGTATTTTAAAGTAGAAGTCCATAACAAAGATGGACTGTGGTCCACAGGAACTTTTATGGGCCTACGGTAGGCCATGATACAGAGTGGGGGAGCCACTGCTAGAGTGCAAATTAAAATTGATTCAGTTAAGCTATGGCAGCAGATGAGCCTTGAAGCTCCTTCTGGGTTTGTTATTTGTATATTATTAGCCTTTACTTCTGCTTGATCAGCACACTTCAGACCCTAAGGCTCTTTGTGGCCCTGGATCAGTAAGGGTTATAACAATTTCCAGGCTCAAACAGACGATAAAATGCACCTCCTGTTCCAGGTGAAAACTAATTAAATTCCCCGTAGTGCAGAAGGAGACAAGAAACAAAATCACAATAAGGGAAACCATTGAGTTATATTGATTTTTAGAAAACTTCAAGTAAGCAGGATGATTTTTTTAATGTACTGCATGAAAGATCTTAAAATAATACATCATAATGTTATCCATCAGCTCTGTCAAGATTAGACAAGAATATGGCCAATATTTTCCACTCTAGATCCGAGATCTTCCTTTGCAATAATCTTCCTCAAAATAAAATATTATAGCATGTTACAAACATTATGCAGCATGTTTGAGGTCAAACTGTATGAAGCTTAAATATTAAAATCAGCATTTAACCAATAAAGAAATGGAAGAAAGAGGCATGTAGCAGAAAGATGATACTTCAAAGGACTTCAAATAAGTAACAGGACTCCAAGAGACAAAGCCAGAGATACAAGTCAGCTCTTCTGCATCCCAAAGCAATGCACCATGGCACTTCAGCACTGATAAAATGTTATCACTATCACTAGAAAATACAGAAGTTTAAAATAGTCATGTGACTCAATACAGCTTTGGATTAATTTTTTTTTATCCAGCTTAAGAAACTTCTTAAAAAGCTGAATAGAATTAACTTCTGTTGAATAAGGGGAAAACAAAACCACCCAAAACGACCGAACGGGCAAAGCTGGCTGCCACATGATAGAGTATTAGTCATATTAGCTATTTCTTTCCGAAAGCTTACTTATGTAAATGTAAGAGTGCAGGAGACTTACAAACTATTAAAAATGTCTGGAGTTTAAAAGAGAAATTACTATTTTTCCATGTACACTGGGGTTTAGCACTGTCCCTTACCTCTGCTATCTCCCCCACCCTAAAATGCTGTAAAAGGCAGTAAAAGAAAACTGAGTATCAACACTTTCCATCTGTGTAGGAAGTACATACACCACTTGTTCGTCTAAACCTATCCTGTCCCTCCAGACAGTCTGACTCTCAGAGGCAACATGGCATTCATCATGTGGTCTATGTTTTAAGCTATGAGTAATCAAATTTGATGGTCTGCTGCTCACTTTATGGCAAAGTGCATGAAGTTGATGAACAAACACAATGCACAGAAAGAAGACTTCTATACTTCTGCCAGACTTCTAAGAAGGCCCTGTGATATTCAGATGTACTTAATTCCAGCTGGACTCATCAAACTAAAATGAAGGTACTCACATGCAAAGCTAACCAAAAAACCTTGCTAACCACAGCTGAAACACAACACTATAGTCCAAAGCCTTTGATTTGCTACTAAAATCACATGTGTAGGAAGAGGGAAATATATGTGTGTATACTTATTTACAGTATTTTTTCTTTAAGATATGATTTTGCATGTTCTCTATACACACACATACATGTCAGGACCTCATATAATAGGAAACATTTCACTGTTAAAATGCTGAATGCCACAGAATACACCATGAATTTTACCTGAAAAAATACGGTGAACTAGCTGGTATCCATAATATGAACAGATCTGCAAGCCTGAGTTCAAGTAAATATGTATGAGGCTCAAGCCATATACGTTGCAGCTCTATTTTCATCCATGCCTTGGAAGCTTGTTAGGGGAAGACTCTAATATCTGAAACATAACACACCTTTGAAATACTACTTATTGCTCTTTTGTGAACTGGGTTTTTCAGGATGAGGCACAACATCCATAATGCATTCTGAAAATTTTCTTATCAGCAGCCACAATTATGCCTTCTTTTGACATCCTGATAATGAGACAGCAATTGCATTATCATTCAGATACACTGCAATTTTTCTCTTCTTTTGAATTCATGTCCATTTATATGTCTTTTTGGTGGATACATTTTTTTAAAGAGTGTCCTGGTTTTCTGGGACAGAACCATAGGCTTGCCATGGTCTGCAGGCCATCAGCAGTTTGGAGTCAGCCAGTGCAGCTGACTGGAGCTATCTCACAGGTCTATCCCAGATCATAAACCAGATAAAAGGGGAAGTTTGCTGAGGATAGAGGGGCTTTGGCTCTGCCTCTCCCTCCCCTGTTTATTGTGACTGCCCTACCTTCGCTGGGCTGAGTATAAATTCGTATTGGTATTAGTTTGGCTGTTTCGTTAGATCCAGTTTCATTTCAACCAATGGGTTGTCTTTTCTCAATTCCCCTTCTCTGCTGGAGAGGGGCACTGAGTAACAGAGCAACTGCTATAGTTCATCCCTTGATAAGAGGCTACATGTAGACAAAGAGGAATGCTGTTATCTTAGAAAAAGCAGATACATAAAATTATCTCTCCCAGTCTAGGAAAGAATTCTTTGCTTGCTCTTACATACGGATTTTCATTTTCCAAATCCCAAATAATATGGGGATAGAAGCATATATACTTTTTTTTTAAGATTCAACAACTCAACCCTTACGTTAGCATTGTTCAAATCATAACAATTACGAAGAAAAAAATAAAAAAAAAAATCAATAAGCAATGGCCTTGTAAAACAATCTTAACTGCCCAGACTTTAATGTAATGCAGTGTAATCAACATGAAAAGTGGACATTTATTTATCTTATTTTACTCTAGTAAACACATAACAATTCTTTTGAGTCTCCTTCACAAACCACAGAATCATGTGCATTTTTGTTAAGTAAAATATTCTAAGTCTTCACTCCCAAATTTCATGGGTCAGGTCACAGGTTCTTAATTCCCTTCACTAGTAACATTTCAGCTAATTTGTGCTTGCCTTGAGGATCAGGCTCATCATGTTTTTTTCTCTTTATTCAGGGTCATCAGAATTTACAGTAACCTACTTAATAAACAAGCATGCTATGAACTATTAATAGGTTTTCTGTCTTACAGACTGTGCTTTCATATTGTGCAAGGAAAAACTTTCAGATCATGGAAAGACAGTAAGAAAGATCAAAGGTACAGAATGGCTTCTAAATAACGAAGGATAAATAATATCAAATTCTTCAGCCTGAGAAAGAGATGATGGGGGAGGGGTGACAGAAGTTTATAAAATCATAAATGGCCTGGAGAGGGTGAACTGAGATCAATTGTTCAGCCTTTTCCAGTGTGAGAATTCAGGAGACTCAAACAGATGACAGATTTGAAATAAGCAAAGGATGGTTCTTCTTACAATGCAGTTAAGTTGCTGAACTCTTTGTCACAAGATGCTGATACTCAAGATGCAGTATATTGAAGGATAAAAAAAAATAAATCTCTGAATTAAATTTGAAAAAGGCTCAGTTATTTCATAAAAAGAAATAAGAAACAAGTTTGTAAGAAACAGGAAATAAGAAATAAGCAAAACCAGATTACAAATCAGGGCGTGAGGAAAGTAGAATGAAGAAATAAGTGATGAGAGAAAACATTCAGCAATTTGCAAGGAAAACTTTGAATTCAGAAGGCTAAAATCAAATAGCAGACTTGTGACTTTTGCCAGTTTATAGTCAAAATGAACCAGTGTGCCACTTTCAGAGCTATCAACATGAATGTCAGCAGTCCTAGTTTTTAAGAAGGATTTCTTTTTCCTTCCATAATGCAAAAGAAACCAATGTAACTGCTTACACTTCAACTGCAAAAGAGCATCAGATACAGAGAAGCATCACCATGAAGCAGTTAAGTGCACAGGCAAACAACCACAGATCTTCCAGCTCTTGCTTTACCTCTTTGTTCCTCAGTTCCGTAAGATATTCCATTATGCCTCACACCAAAGCATCCAAATTGTGCCCAGTGTTAAAGAAAATCTGGAGACCCCTATCTTCCTGGCATTCCTTTCACAAACTAACAGGTCCTACTGATTTTTAATGAGAATGGAAGGAACTGTGTTGGACACTTTAGGGATGGAAAGAGTTTTCATTATTATACATCCTTTTTCAGAAGCATTATTAGTTGAATTTGTTTCTCAAAAAACCCCAATATAACAACCTTTCTGGGCTCGCCTCTGCTCTTTGTCATTACATTTCTTTCAGAGCCCATGAAGAGAAAAAAAGAAAGCACACCACCACCTGAATGGATGTTCAATGTCTCTCTAGGGACAGGATTGTCTGCTCTGGCATAAGAAAAGCCTTTCCTCCAACATACACAGTCTCTTCTCTCTGCATCCCCACAAGGACTTCCATTCACTGCCTGCAGCAGTTCTCTGCTCTCAGGTATTCTATCAGTCCAGTAATTATGGAGCAGTATTTTCACACTTACTCTTTAACTTTGATACTGTTGTGCTTGCTTGGAACTCTGACACTGATCAGCAAATGGAAAGTGAAAAATTAGTTACCTCATCCCACATGTGAGGGGATGGGAAGGAACTGCCCCCATATTATGTGAGCATATGTCACCTCAAGTAGTTCCAAAGAGCAGGATCCCTTCTCTGAAGAATTTTGTAGATGTAAAAAGACCACAACCACACTAATAAAAGAAACAATTGCATGCAGTTTTCAAGGAGAATTATATGGATTTATTTACATAGCACACATTGTTATATTGATTTATTTGGGCAGAAAATAAGTTTGTGACCTAATTTTGTTGAGTGATCAAAAGAGACTGCAAGTCGTATAAATCATTCATCTGTAAAGATACTAAAGTTAAATTTTCATCAAGAACACCAAGAAAACTGCTTCCAGTGCAGAAGCCATAACACTGTTTAAAAATATTCAGAATGTTATTTGAAAATATGGGGCTCTGGTTTATTTTGAAGGTTGCTTAATCTGGTAGCCTGACAGAGCTGAAGCTGCTACAGCACCACATCCCCACACCGATCCGGTTATGAGGCATGTGGGCACTCATACATACAATTCCTATGTATATAGCTCCATAGCCAGCTACACAGACCAACACAGACTGAAAACACAGCACTTGGGCAAACACAAGCTGCACCAACGTCCTGATCCTGCTCCCATCTGGCTGACCACGATGAAAGAAATTTAGCACAGAATCCACACATAGATACATTACATATCCCTACAGTACCTGGTCACAGATACCCAGTTTGTTCAGTAGCTGGGCCCTGGATTACCATCAGCCTCAATTCTGCACAAAGAGGTCTCTCTCTGCTCCAGCTTGGACTCCCTGCCAAACTACACAGCCTCTCTCCAGTATCCAATCCAGGCTTACAGCCTCATCTCCTACTCACCAGCTAGTCTGGCCTGGCCACTGATCACATACTCCGACACACACACTCCAGCAATACGTACGCAGCATTGTCTCTCCAGCGGTTCCTTCTATCGAGCCCCTCTGACCCACGGCCTCTTGCCCAGTTGTTGGTACTTAGACCCCTTCAGTCTCTCTTTCTGCTCTATCACAGACATGTGGGATCCTGGGACCCATGGTCTTCATTCCATGGTCTCCCCACACACGTATACATGCACTCGCACACAGAATACGTGTATCACTTCATTTCGTTAGAAATGGAACTTGAAAAAAAGATAGGACAGACAGCGTGGGACAGGCACAGGGCATGGCTAGATAACTGTACTGACCAGCACCCTGTTAACACACGACCAACCCCTTTTATTGCCTTATCCCCATATATTCCCACACTTATTCCTCCCCAAAACCACTATGATCCCTCCCTTTTCACCTTTGGTTCCTTCCCTAAACAACCCAGAGTAATTCTTGTGCAATCCAAAAATATCCCTGAATCCCATAGATACCCACAGCCTGCTGGCAATGATCACTTCCTTTTGGAGGGTGAGCTGGGGAGCCGCTCCCATTGACCCACTTGGTTGATGGTTGTCACACCTAGACACTGGCGCTACTGGCTGTCCTGTGACAGCCCAGTGAGGCCAGGATATCTTTTTTGCTCTGAGTGGGTTATTAGGGCTCCTCTGTCATTGCTTCCCTGATCTTTAATATTTTTGCAAATTAGCTTTTAATTAACACAGACCTAACAGTCTATCCAGGTGATTCAATCTGAGAAGGATCAGTGGAGTTTAGAAAGTACAGACATGGACATCAGAAGAAGGCCGCAACAAGGAAAGTATCCAAATCTCTTGTGAGAGCAGGGGCATGTTTTTTTCCAGAGAGGACCAGCTGGATAGAGCTGCCATGATTTCTTAGCCCAGTAGTAGTGTGAGGAGGGTTGGAGTCTCTGCTGGGGCTGCTCCAGCAGGGCTGAACATGGCTCTCCAGCACACCTTTGGCTGCCTAATTGTGATCTCCTCCCATCAGAAGAGGGAAAGTGGCAGAGCTTTGCCACTTGAGACTCAGCATCAGTCTCTCATCCAAGCCCTGCATCAGGCAATTCAAACGTAGAGCTGTGTTTAACACTGATTTTGCTGAGGAAAGGGGTGTCAATAAGTGGGATCTTTATTTGTACTCTGCTCTAACTGAGTAGGTGCTTAAAAGTTGCTGACAAAGCCCAGGACTGTTGACACAGGTAGGTCCAGGGAAGATTCAGAACCTGTTTACAGGTTGCAACCCCACTGTGGCAGGCAGGCCAGCTCTGCTCGTGTGCAACCCCATGATTTGACTCAGGAATATTTTTAGATAAGGCAGCAAAATGGAAGCTGAAATAATGTACCAGAGAGAAAATAACTAGATAACGATTTAGGGGACTACGTGTGTAGCATGTACAAAAGACTCTGAAGTGACTCGGTCAATAGCAATAGCAGTAGAAAGGGAATCATCTCTGCATTCAGAAGTCATCAGTGCAGCATCAATAAACTGAACTAAGGAGAGAAAGTTAGCCAAAAAAAACAATAACCTGTGGATAGCAGGAAAGAAAAGGTGTCATTGTTGATGACTGAACAGGAAATGAAGCAAAAGCTTAGAGCAAATAATGCAGAGCATTATTGAAGTTGCCTTATTATCTACCTTTTAATTTTTCAGCATTGCCCTTCTCTTACTTATTCGTATTTATACTTTTGTCACCACCTCTGCACAGATAATCTCCATCTGTTTCTTCTTTTTCCCCTTATCCTATTTGCTGCATGTTCCTTTTTTTTTCACATTGTGACCATTTCTGAATTTTTAAGACTTTCAAAGTGTTATTCTATGCTTAATTCACTTAAAAGCAGAGTGGAATCCAAGACAAGCCCTCAAGGCCTTAACAAACCTGAGTGGATTTGATGCTATGAAATTAATTAAACATGATGAATGAGTGGACCTAAATAGCATGTTAGTGCAAAAGAACCATAGTTGAAATGCCATTGCTTCTGTGGCCTATTAGGCTCAGAAGACACTGTCACTACAGCAACTGCCTCTTCCAGGTGTCACGCGGGGAGCATACCAGCTCCTCTCTCTGTTCCTGCCCGCTGGCCTGTGCAAGTTCGCTGGAGCAGGCAGCCAGCCTGGGAGCATTTATCACTATCACTGTGGGCTGTTCTTTCCACAGGCCAAGTTTTAATGACTCTTTCCACAGGCCAAGCAGTATGTAAGCATCCTAAGCATCTCTCTTAAAAAGAGAGTGCAAGTGTGCGTGTATGAAAAGGCCAGCGACAGTCAGCCATCAGAGATCATCAGATAAACCTCAACAGACTTCTGGCAGAAGCTGAAATTCAATCTCACCACCTACATATTAGAGAAAACGAGATTATTGCACACCTCATATTTGCATTCAGAGTGTGAAGCTCTCCCACTCAGGCTGTAAACTTCCTTGAATAATCCAAGCAGCTTCACTAAAAGTAGGTATGAGAGTAAATGCTCATCAGGACAGTCTCTTCTCGTCTGAAAAAAAATTGGGCAAGATCTCATCTCTATGAGTCTTGGAACAAAATGCAGGAAATCGTGCTAGTAAAAAGGACAGCCAAATCCTGCTTGTGGCTAGCCTTAACCAAATGTTACTATGATAGGGCCATTGCTGAACTAAGACCACACAAAGTGAGACAGTATTCAAGACAAGGAAGATTATTCAGAGGCAGCCCTTAGAAATCTTCTAAAGAAATAGAGCAAGTCTCTTCAGAACAAAACTTGATTTATCTCTTCAGAGCAAAACTCAGTTTTGGCTTCTAGAAGACAAGAGTGCGTCCGTGTTGAGGAACTCAAAATTTCGTGCTTCAGAGTTTGAGCTGCTCAACTGCATGGGAACTGGTTGTAGTAATTTCCCCTGGTTTAACACTGGTCAGATGAACTTTTAAGTTCTTTTCTTCCTCTTCTGAAGTAGCAGATACTGGCAACAACTGTAGGAAGGACAGGCACTGCGATCTTGAATAGCTAGTCTTTTGCATGCATGCAAGTCTTCCTACTTATAGGATCAGTGGAACCAATTATTCTTGCTTAGGAATTAAGGAGAAAATTTTGTTTGGTTCAGATTGGCAAGGATGTGGTGGGCACCCGCTTCCCTCTTCAGCACTGAGAAAAACAACTTCTGGGAATATTTATGGTGATTTTGCTTAGGTATTTGTTTCTTGCCCTGCTGAGTCCTCAATTACTGACCATCTATCAGTCTTAGTTTTGTGAATCTATAGTTAGTTGAATCTTCTGGAGACCTATACCATTTTGGCATTGATCAAATTATCTGTTAAAACAGTGTAGAGGGCTGTGTTTTAACCGTGCTAGTGTATAGCCAAAGACATGGGAGCTGGCCTGACGTTCAGGTTGAGACATACATCTGCACGCCTCTGTTTCCAGAGCAGCATAAGTGCTTTCACGCAGCCTGAGCTTGTAAAGCCCGTGGACCTGAGCTAGCTCGGTGCAGTGCCAGCTTTCTTACTTCAAGCCTGTGTTCTTGTAGCTTCTGAGCTGACAGACTGCTACACATCTATGAGAAAATACATCTTCAAAGGGACAAAGAAAATAAAACTGCAAATAGATTCAGGGATGTAACTTTCGGTCTGATAAACCACAGCCTATGCTGGTTTCATACTGCTATTACTGAAGCTAAAACATATAGAATAAAATCAGTGACAGTGGAGGATCCAAACATCAACCGTAACTAATACTGTCACACTCAGAAACTAATAGAGCTAGCAGAGTCCACGCAGCTGACCTCTTTGCAGCAAATACACAGCGTATAGTCCTTACAATACCCAGAACCTGTCTAAACTGACAGCAGATAAATATGATTGATTATACATAATTAGAGAGAGGCATGGGAGAGCCATGATTCCTTCTCCGGCCCACACAGTACTGATGCCATTCACGGGTGTGCAGGAACAGATGTACCTTGAGAAGGGAAAGAATATGTTGCACCAAAGGTGCAATCCCTGGGAAGAATTAAGAATTACTTCAGGGTTTGCAGATGATGTCACCCAGATGTGTCTCTGCCGGTAAACCAAACAAGACTGGAAGGCAATTCTGAGCTCTATGTTCACCACTCCACTGATGTTCAGCTATTATCTTGCTCACTAGCACCATTTGGACTTGGGCCAACCAACATTTTCACAGCGTTTAAGACGAGTTTTAGGGGACCGCACACATCAGGAATTTTTTGGAGAAGGCTGACACCTGGCCACCTGTTTGGGGAAGGGAGAAGGGGTGGGAGTTTAAACAGGTGAGTTTAGGCTGTGCCACCCAACTCCAGAGCCATTTACTGGCTTCCCTTCTACCAGCAGCGTAGCTGAAGCTGCAAAGAAAAAAAAAATTAAAAAATGTGGCAGAAGTTTGTGCTACCTCGGTTGCTTCTACTTGCTCCACGTGCTTCCACAACACCAGCACCTGAAGGCTGCAGTTAATAATTAAAAGTGAAGCAGCTCTGTCGCCAGTGCTTTACAGAAACACTCTGAAGACCAGTTTGTGGTAGAAGTGGGCTACAGGGAACAAGGGCTATCCAAGGACTGACATGAGTGAGCCCTGGCAGAAATGCACGAAGTGCAAATTTTGGAAGGTGACTGCAAGAGGAATGACTTCTCCTGCCTGTCCAGTCCAGCAGCCTAGCATCAGGGGATGACAGAGGCTCAGAGGACAAAGAAAAACATCACAAGCTATTGCATGTGTCTCCAAACAGATGGGGGTTTGAACCACGGCAACTCTGGGGAGTCAGCAATTTGGGGAGGGCGGCATCAGTTGGATTCTGATTCACCAAAGGCTTGTCTATGCAACAAAAAGTGTTTGTGCTCCTGATCCCTGTTGCTTTATACCGCACTAAAAGTGGCTGAAAGGATGGGGAAGTATATTCACATCTTGATAGTGAAAGGCATTTTTCTTCTACTGAATTCTTGAAAATAACGTACAGAGATAGATGATAACTCTACAAGCACATAAAATGACAAAGCATCATGTCTAGAGTGAGTATCTCGCCCAGAATTTTATGCTTCAGCTGCAATAAGAAAAGAAGTAATTCACAATAAATTTGACAAATAATACCATGCTGTAAAGGTACAATGCAACTGAAAAGGGTAGGCAATGTCTCTGAATGTGGAAAGAAAACAGCAAAACTAACCCAGCTGAAGAAATTAAAGATTCTTTACTCTAGAAAAATTAACTGGAAGGACAGTATTACAAAATTCTGAATGCACAGATTTATCCTTTCACTGGTAAGCTATTTATGTTAATGTCATCCTTAAAAGGATACGGAATACAGAATGCAATTCCCTTGCAAATGGAATTTTGTACAGTGAGAATTTAGTTGCTGCAATGTTATGTGGGAGAGGAAGGCACAGCCGGCACAGCACGCTCCTTTCTGTTCCAGTTCAGAAGTACTGGAATTTCTAATCACCTGTTTAACTGATTTATGCCTGTGGAGGTATAGCAGCCTTAGGATTGAGCATTCCAATATAGACATTTTATAAGTTAATACACTAAAGGACTGTGGACTTGTTCGTCACATAAATTTCTATTTTTGAACACTAAAACTGCTAAAAAAAATGTCATTTTTAGGATAAGAAATGTAAGTTAAAGTAGTATGAGAGGAGGTTGTGGTGACACCTGTGTTGGCCTCCTCTCCCTTGACAGGACAAGAGGTAAATGGCTGTGCCAGAGGAAATTCAGATTAGATAGTAGGAAGAATTTCTTTACTGAAAGAGTAGTTAAGCATTGGAACGGGCTGCCCAGGGAAGTGGTGGAGTCACCATCCTTGGGAGTCACCATCCTTGGAGGTGTTCAAAAAACGAGTGGATGTGGTGCTTCAGGACATGGTCTAGTGATCATGGAGGTGTTGGGTACAAGGTTGGACTTGATGAAGTTGGAAAAGATCTCCAAGATCAACGATTCTATGATTCTATGAGTACTTCAGCATTCTACATATCCTGAGTAATCAGGTCTCCTGTTTCCTTCTGGCGAGGGCCCACATTTTCACTAGTCTTACCCCTGATGTACCTATAGAAGCTTTTCTTGTTTCCCTTGACATCCCTGAACAGATTTAATTCTATCAGGGCTTTAGCCTTCCTAACTTGATCCCTGTCTGCTCAGACACTTTCTCTGTATTCCTCCCATGCTACCTATCCTCGCTTCCACACTCTGTAGGCTTCCTTTTTGTGTCTGAGTTTGTTCAGGAACTCCCTCCTCATTCACACAGCCCTCCTGTTTTTATTGCCTGACTTTCTCTTTTTTGGGATGCATTGCTCCTGAGCTTGGAGAAGGTGATCCTTGAATGTTAACCAGCTTTCTTGGGCCTCTCTCTTCCCTCCAGGCCTTTACTCCATGGTACTCTACCAAGCAGGTCACTGAAAAGGCCAGAGTTTGCTCTCCGTAAGTCCAATGTAGCAAGTTTGCCGTGAACCCCTCGTGCAGTCCTAAGGATCTTAAACTTTTACCATGACACTGCAATTCTCAGCTTTTGTTGAAATTTCCATCATACTAAGTACTGCAGGTCTTCTCTCAATAGCCTTAGGGTCTTTCTGGAAGGTGATCACATTCTCCATGTTAATGCTTGACTACTATGAAATGCAATTATTCATTCTTATCTATCTATATCTATTTATATATCTATATACCTATCTGTATCTCTATCTATATCTATACTCTTGTAGGCAAGTGGGCTCTTCAGAAGCATATCAAACTGCAGACTTTGTCAAATAATGAGTGAAACCCAAAGTATATCTGCAGATCATAAAAATTAGTTTAAAAACCATAGCAGGTGGCATTTCAGTATCTGCCTAGATTTAAGCATAAAAACAGGAGTAAAGAAACATATGCAATAATAAAAAATATGCCTACTGTATTGTGCCATGCAGGACATAGCATCCCCCTCTCAAACTGTTTTGCAGCTGCTGCACAACATGGTGAGCCAGATTGCTGCTAGAGTGGGGAAAGTGAAGGGAAAAAGGGATGAGGGATGGAACAGCAATAGCTACTGCTACAAGATATACAGCTTCCCTCCTTCAGTGGCAGTCCGTGCCCTCCACCCATTCAGCAGGGATAACAGCAACTCATTAAATGTGCAGGAGAAAGCAAGAGTTGTTTAAGCTTGGTTACCTTTGTGAATAATCAGCTGATCCCCATCTCCTTCAAAAAAGGGTATTCAAGGGAGAAGGATCAATTCAACCCACAGCAACAGCTTTTAGCCATTCAGACTACAGAAATTCCTACGGGCTTTAAGCTTTCACTGTGTAGGTATAGAGCCTCAGGGGTTATACAGTAATGAATGTCCTTAAAGACATGGTCTTTTTTCCCAGCCTTTATTTTAATAAACATGATTTCTTCTTGTACAGCACGATAACAGCATAAACCAACTTCTATTCTATTTCTGAGCCCTAGAGCTGTACATTTTCTTTTATTAGCCAGTGAATACTGATCCTTTTTCTTTTCATTTTTCTGTTATGCCACTCTTATATAAAACATCTTTTTGTAAATATCACCACCTATTAAAGACGCTCAGTTAACAGATGAGTTTAAATGAGTTGTCTAAACAAAAGGTATATGCATATATCATGCATTAGATCAGAACATCTAAATGTGTATTATAGATGCCATATCCAAGTTGATCTTTGAAAACCTGGTCCACCATCTGATTCTAACAATTACATATTTCTCAAAGGAGAAGACAGGGTTGAGTGCTTATGGGTAAGAATCAAGGGGAAGGCCCACAAGGCAGTTATCGTGCTGGGCGTTTGTTACAGACGGCCCAGTCACGATGATGAGGCTAGTGAAATACTCTGTAAGAGGCTGGGAGAAGTTTCATAATCGCTACCTCTTGTTCTCACAGGGGATTTCAACTTCCCAGATGTGTGCTGGGAATATAATACAGTAAAGAGGGAACAGTCCCAGAGGTTCTTGGAGTGCGTGGAAGGGAACTTCCTGATGCAGCTGGTGAAAGAGCCAACTAGAGAACCCTCCTGGACCTGCTGCTTCTTAATAGAGAAGCATTTGTAAGAGATGTAACAGTTGGAGGCCCTCTTGGCCTTAGTGATCATGAAATAATTGAGTTTTTGATTCTTGGAGAAGTAAGGAGGAGGGTCAGCAGAACTGCTACCTTGGACTTCCATAGGGCAGACTTCAGCCTGTTCAGGAGACTGACTGGCAGTGGGAGGCTGTCCTGAAGCACAAATGAGCCCAGGAAGGCTGGGCACTCTTCAAGAAGGAAATCTTAAAAGCACAAGAACCAGTCATCCCCATTGTTATAGGAGACCGCAGCCTAGCTGATGGTAAATGCACAATATCTTGTGGATGCAGCCTTCAAATTTACCAATTCAAAATGTTCTTCAAAATAACAAAATTTTCATTTAGCATTTGTTTTTGTCTACCAGGACAGAACATTATTTTAGGATTTATTCAGGCTACCAGAAACGAACCGATCACACAAGTGAAGGCCAAACCCTACTTACATAAAAATTAAGAAGTTGTTTGTTTTTGCTATATGCATTCTTGAACAGAATCTCTCTCTCTATATGTGTGTGTGTGCGCACATGCATGCTACTCAGTTACAATTTTGTGCCTCTCTAAGAGACTCCTTTTACAGTGCTGCAAGGAACTGCCAAAAAAATCCTAAAAGGTAAGGAATGCTAGTTTAAAGAAAACATGTTAACAAAGTATGAATGACAGTTTGTAGTGATTTAGCCAAGGTTTGGAAAACATTTAGCCCTATTACAAGAGCAAAGCAGCTGCTTGTTGAGAAAGCAAAACAACAATAGTTTTTAAAAGGCTAAAATTAAAAAAGCACAATCCTCATATATAACACAGGGAAAAAGAAAAACGGAAGCTTATACAATATTTAATGATTTTGGTTAGCTCTTCTTTTTAAGAAATTAAAAACAAAATGACCTCTAACCATAGTATCAAACCATTAGAAGATCAGAATGGTTGAGTAGTTGATAAAAGAACAGGAAAAACACAAGTATTTGATTAGAATCTGTTCTGGTTTGGAAAGAGAAACAGGTTATGTGTTTACAGCAAGGGATAGCAGTGAAATACTTTCCCTTCTGACCAACTGAAAGGGATGTTAAAGCAAATGGAATATCCACAAGTCCATGGGCCCTGATGGGATACGCCCGCAAGTGCTGAGGGAGATGGCAGAGGTCATTACTAGGCCACTCTTCATAATCTTTGAAAAGTCCTGAACAAAAGGAGAGGTGCCTGAGGACTGGAGGAAGGCCAATGTCATTCCAGTCTTCAAAAAGGGCAAGAAGGAGGACCCAGGTAACTACAGGCCACTCAGCCTCACCTCCATCCCTGGAAAGCTGATGGAACAGCTTGTTCTTGGCACCATCTCAAAGCATGTTGAGGAAAGGAGGCTTATCACCAGTAGTCAACATGGATTCAACAAGGGGAAGTCATGCTTGACTAATCTGATAAACTTTTATGCTAGCACAGCTAGGTGGTTAGATGAGGGGAGGGCAGTGGATGTGGTCTGTCTCGACCTCAGCAAAGCTTTCGATACTGTCTCCCACGGCATCCTCACAGACAAGAAGTACGGATTGGATGATTGTGTGGTGAGATGGATTTGGAACTGGCTGAAGGACAGAGCCCAGAGAGTTGTGGTCAGTGGAGCAGACTCTGGCTGGAGGCCTGTGACTAGTGGTGTCCCCCAGGGGTCGGTACTAGGTCCAATGCTGTTTAGTACCTTCATCAATGACCTGGACGAGGGGATGGAGTGTACCCTCAGCAAGTTTGATGATGAGACAAAACTGGGAGGAGTGGCTGAGACACCAGAAGGCTGTGCTGCCATCCTGCGTGACCTCGACAGACTGGAGAGCTGGGCGGGGAGAAATTTAATGAAATCCAATAAAGGCAAGTGTAAAGTGTAAAGGGAAGAACAACCCCATGGATCAGTACAGGTTGAGGGCTGATCTGTTGGAGAGCAGCTCTGGCAAAAAAGACCTGGGAGTCCTGGTGGACAAGAGGATGACCACGAGCCAACAATGCGCCCTCGTGGCCAAGAAGGCCAATGGCATCCTGGGATGCATTAGAAGGAGCATGGCCAGCAGGTCGAGGGAGGTTCTCCTCCCCCTCTACTCTGTGCTGGGCAGGCTCCACCTGCAGTACTGCATCCAGTTCTGGGCACCCCAGTTCAAGAAGGACAGCTAACTACTGGAGAGAGTCCAGCACAGAGCCACTAAGCTAATTAAGGGAGTGGAACAACTCCCTTCTGAGGAAAGGCTGAGGGAGCTGAGTCTCTTTTGCTTGGGGTAGAGGAGACTGAGGGGTGACCTCATTAATGCTTATAAACATGTAAAGGGCAAGTATCAGGAGGACGAAGCCAGGCTCTTCTCGGTGATGCACAAGAACAGGACAAGGGGCAATGGGTACAAACTGGAGCATAAGAGGTTCCATGTAAACACAAGGAAACACTTTTTCACGGTGAGGGTGACAGAGCACAGGAACAGGCTGCCCAGAGAGGTTCTGGATTCTCCATCTCTGGAGACATTCAAAAGCCACCTGGACACGTTTCTCTGTGACCTACTCGAGGTTCCTGCTCTGGCAGGGGGGTTGGACTCGATCATCTTTCAAGGTCCTTTTCAGCCCCTAACATTCTGTGATTCTGAGCCACATGCCTTAACGCTGTAATGAGAGTCCTGTTTTCTTGCAGCAGTCCTATCTTCCAGGCTCCCAGAATCTCACAGAACATCCTCCTCTGCTTGGCAGTAGGATGCTTACCTGGAAAGAGGGGTTAGAGTCCTGGATTCCAGACTGTGTGCCTTGTAAGCATTAGGATTACAAATTTCAACATGAAAAAAACCTCAAACCCTACCTACACAGTTACTTTTTCATAAACTGAGACAGAATACGGGACTCTTCTTCCTCCTCCTTGTCACAGATCCCTGTGCCTTAAATTGCCCACAGAACTGCAAAGGGAGACTAACTGGGCATTTTACTGCTGAGTTTGTGTCTCCGTGTGGAGCCCTGCAGCACACTAACCCCTTTGTACACCTAGCACCCTATTAGCATTTGGCACCACTGCAGCTGCTCCTGGCACCTTCCTCTGAGCTTAATATCCACATTGCAAGAAAGATGTTGACAAAGCACAAGTCAGGATTCAAAGAACTGAGAATGTGATGAAAGGCTTAGCTAGCGCAAAAGCAGGCAGTTCATTTATTTAACTGACAAAAAGGTTATGAGACAAATTCATGATAGTCTCGGAGTACTCTCACGGGAGAAACAGAAATTGGATATTATTTGGTCTGTCAGTCTACTGGCCAAAAAAAATGAGAACTAGAAGATAGATGACAAGGCTACACAAATTCCTACTAGGAAGGAGGAACAGAATTTTAAAACTGACGGTCAACAACCGTGTGGAATATCATTTCCATCACAGCCAATTTTTAAACCAAGGTGGACTCCCTCCCCTTAAAAGACATGCATAGGTCAAACAGAAACTAGTTCATGGAACCAGCAGAGAATGTGTTGAAGGATCCTTTATCCCAGCAGGAGACTTTTATCACAGTATTTCTGATTGCAACCGACACTGAATAATCAAGAACATGCTAAGCGTTTCAGCTTTACAAAAGCTAATTTTGGGTGTAAAACTTTAGAGAGGACAACAAAAGGAATGACAAAACCAGTCAGATAGGTTTTGCCAAATCACAAAATAAGCAAATTATTCTGAATATCGATTTTTCTCCACAGATAGACTGATGGTATGATTAACTTCAAAAACGCTATGGGATGCCAACCAGAGTTCCTGGAAGATGCTGAAAAATTGGAGAGGGTTCAGCAAAGGTCTACCAAAAGCATTATAAAGCAGGAGAACTTGACATAAGAAGAAAAACTGAAAGAATGAGGTTTGTGCAGCCAAGAGAACAGAAAGTTCAGAGAAGATTTATCAAAGTCTTCCAGTACATAATAAGTAGTTATAAAGGAGATGCAAGTACTCTCTACAGAAGGATATTTGCTGTACATACAGAATATATATGCTATAATATCCGATGTTTACGTACAGGTAGATTGTTATACCACTTTCTGCTTCTTAAGTGCATACTACTGGTTTCCTTTAAGTCCTCTAGAAAAAAACCCAAATCTATCCCAGAAGGAAAATGCACTGTTCATTGCTAACATTGTCATGTATTTTCTTCTGTTTTGTTGTGACAAACCAGCAGCCCTGAAATCAAAATAATACAGTTTTGTCAAAGCTAAGCGTAGCTCCACAAGCCAGATTTACTCTACTTAGCTCTGAATGTGTTTCTCTAAACTTTCAAATTTCAGTCTACTGGTAGTTCCTCCTCTCTGGGCTTTAGTGACCAAATTCTGCAAAGCAGCTTCAGTCCAGGCCTCACCTATAGATACATATAAACACCCATACCCTAGCTGTTTCTTTTTTTATTGTTGTTAATTACACACACTTAACCTATACCAGCTTGAGGTGTATCACTGACAAATGTTATTTCCCTATTTAAAGCAATCGGTATCTCTAATCTAATCCTTTATTTGTGGTCTCGATTTTCAAAATTAAAGAACACAAAACAAAGTTTTTTGCTTATACTCCAAAGTATAAACAAGAGTAATCTAAAAGTGTAGAGGGCAAATGAACTGCAGCAGTGGCATTTAGTCCCTTTCACATATTCATAAGAAAGCAATACACTCAGTACTTTTAGCAACTGCCAAACTATTCAGAATATTTAATACATTTTACAATGATAAAACAGAAAATTAATAACATCCTGGAAATTAAACACTCTTAACGAATTTCCAAATTACTCAAAAGACTTCCACACTCTCTGAATGAAACAGGAATTTACTGAAGAGATGAGAGACACTAATTGTACATCACAGCCCGTTATTTCTTTCTTTTGATTCTGGAGACATGATGTGTTGAAAAATGTAACATCTTCTGAAAACACTGTTTTATATGTACCAAATTTTAATGGTCTAGAAAGATAGGCAGGGAAAATAAATAAATAAATTCTGCAAATGGCAACTTTAACCCCAAGGGAAGGAATAGCAAACATTAATACTATTTTTACAGCTTATCGATGCCCAGAATAAAAGCCAAAGGTTGATAAAAAACCCAAGAATATCATTCTCCCTGATTTATTTCACCACACTTATCAATAACTGTATTATTGACTTTATAAAATACTACCTTGAAAGCAGATGACCACAGTCCTTGCTTAACACACAACACAATCACCAACCTCCACAAAAAACCCACAGCTAATCCCAATCAGCAAGACAAAAGCAAACTCACTTGTCTCAGCATTTAAAATTTGTACACTGAACTACATCTTAGAATGAATTTTGTTTATGGTAGTTCAGTTTCAGTATTTCATATAACACAGATCTGCAGCCATGTTTGGAAATAAAATATATTTTCCTGAACAATAACTTACAAGGCATGACTTTTATAAAATCACTGTAGTTTTGAAGTTGTTCTTTGAGGCAGTGTTTTTCAAAATAAGGCCCAAGTAACTTAAAAGGTAAGTAGAAACTATTTGCTCCATTCTTTATGCTATTCAAATCAGTATGATGTCTGTATTTCTTGTTCAGCTCGTCTGTTTATTAAAATGTACTTACTTACACACTTCAGCGTCATTTTGTTGTAAAAGTTAAAATAATTCTGTTTCCCTAAAATGAAATAGCTATAATAAAAAAAAAAAGAGTGTATTTGCTTTTCAAAATGAATTACTTTTTTTTCCTTCAAAATAGATTTCTATCAACAACAGCTGGGATTATCACAGTACTGCAACAAAAACTGTAGTATTTCAACATTTAACGGATCTTCAGCAAAACAGTAAGGAAAAACTACTCCTAATATTTTGATTTTGAAAAATTATTAATCTGCAGTATGTCATGTAGTAAAGTATCAGAGCTGAGGTACAAGCCAAGACCCAACCACAAACACAGATGGGTTCCCTAAATGTCAAGGCGTCTGGAGCCAGCCAGTCTCCTTCAATGAGGGGGCCCAACCAGGAGAAGGCGTAAAATTCTTATAGATGGCTGAGAATTACAGGAGTACAAGCTTTACAGCAGACTTGGAGAGGGCAATATCTTCACCACAGATCTTTAACCCAGCAGACCTTAGAGTATTCAAAGGAACAGTGCTTTATCTGAGTCAAAGATAACACTGACATCTGGAAAAAAATCCTTGGTCTTGGATTATTACCTTATTACCATGTACCAGTACATAAAGGGTGGCTACCAAGAAGATGGAGACTCCCTTTTCACAAGGAGTCACATAGAAAAGACAAGGGGTAATGGATACAAGTTGCTCCTAGGGAGATTCCAACTGGACACCTGAGGAAAATTTTTCACCATGAGAGCAATTAGACATTGGAATAGTCTTCCGAGGGAAGTGGTGGATTTCTCAACTTTAGACAGTTTTAAGGCTCAGCTTGTCAGGGTGCTGGGCCATCTCATTTAAACTGCATTTCTTTAGCTTAAAGAGTCGGACCAGATGATCCCTGAGGTTCCTTCCAACCTGGTATACTGTGATACAGTGAAGTGAGGCTTTAAGGAGGTGAGGATTGTGTTTTGCATATCAGAGTGATAATGTATCTACTGCAATACAGCTGCATCACATAATTTTGCAAGCAATGTTAGTTTTTATACTGGTAAGCACTGTGTGGCTGTAGATTCCATGACTTAAGCACATGATTCAGCAAGACATAACATTACTAACACCTCCGTTATTAGAAAATGAATCCCATGAATTAAGTCTGTACCAATTCAGGAAAAAAGATATAAATAAGTTTATACTCCCAAGCACCCATGAAGGCACTCCTGTCTCATTTACCAGGCTATTCAGTCCACAATTAATCATTAATTCCACAAAGCACCTACCTGCCAAACCAAGTGCTCCTTTACAACGGCTGTACCTGATAGACAGACGCTCAGCACAATCGTATGAGACGCAGAGGTCAAGACGCTGGCAACTATAGCGTCCCTCATGTTGAAGGGCAGCATGGTATACACCACAAAAATAATGAACAAGAAAAATGATACCTGTGCAAGACAGTAAGACAAAAAAGAAGTATGTCAAATTCACTTTGGAATAACATTTTAAAATAGCATTTAATTTTGAACTGTCTTCATCATAAAGTTGCACGTGCAGCGGTTAGCAGAAAATCAATTTAAGAAGAATTCAGTTTTGAAAGTGTTGGAAAATTTACATTACTTTTAAGAAGTGCAGCTTCAAGATACTACATCATGGTTCGAGATAATATACTCCGAACTTTTCAAATTTAACTTCAAATTTATCTTTTCAAATTTTAATTGTATTGACACTCTACATACAAGTAGAATGTAGCTCTCCTGAGACTGGTAGTTTCTGATTGTGAACTGCATTACAAAACAATTTGCCAAGATCCTCCACAAGACCTAAATTTCAATGCAGAGAGATTTCATTCATCCTGATGCACTGAAAATTCGCAATTTAATGTAACATGACATTATGCAAAAAAGCTCAAGTTCAGCCAAGTATTTTGGTTCAATAAGCTGTGTGTATCTACATTACATATGTCAAATTTCATTAAAAGACTACATTTTAAGCTAATACATTTATTTGGACATAAAAAACTTTGGATGATCACAGCCCATAATTAGAATTTACTGTTAACTTCTTTGAAAGGGTACTAGCACCCACACTTTTTGGAACAAAGTCTCCAAATGCAGAGCCCAACCTGTAACAGCAAAAGGCATTCCTTTACTATACATATAAAAGATTATATATTTGATGGTATGCATATGTTCTAAGCTTCACCACATATTTGAGAAAATGTAACTAGATTTGGAACACAGATTTTGCGCACATAAGTAAGTAGGTAATTCTGAAAACGTGCCAGTTTATGTCGAATTATATCTCTATGTCAGCCTTTCCATCAGTTTAAGGTGACTTGCAAGCCTATTCATGATCTAACAGTTGTATACACCAGTATTTAACTCAGGAAGCTCCTAAGCAGGTATGAGCAACAATAACGTGCTGCTCACTTCTCTTGTCAGTTTGTTTTCTTCACATCTGTATGTGATTACTCCAGTCAAAATTTCACCCTAACGTATATGTATGTACAAGACAGTGGACACATTTCTCTTCATCATGGAGATAGAATTGGATGGAGAAGGAAGTCCACTTCAGTTCTCCACTCATCTTTCTCTAATTCCTCCATTAAGATTAACACAGTTCCTTCCTGATCACTCAAACTGCCCAACCATCCCACACGCTCAAGAGTCAAAAAGTTCAATGGCATGAAATGAAAGGGAACTGCAAAGGACAAGAAGCATAATAAGAAAATAAAGTAACAAAAAGGCAATTGGAAAATTTTGCTTCTCTACTCTTCCAATCTATCAGCTGATAGCACAAGAAAACAAAATGTTTGACACTTGTTTATATTAGATAATTTTCTGGGCTTGAAAGTGGTTTGACTTTATAGCCACACTAAATGTTCCACTCCACTTGTGAGGTACATGCTAGGTACTTACT
The DNA here is from genome assembly GCA_013396935.1 of Baryphthengus martii. NCBI lineage: Eukaryota > Metazoa > Chordata > Aves > Coraciiformes > Momotidae > Baryphthengus > Baryphthengus martii. The sequence goes on along the minus strand of VWZK01005430.1, from coordinate 249,921 downwards.
AAAACTCATTAGTGGATATAAGATACAATATGATGCTGTTGCTTTTCAACTCATTAGTGGATATAAGATACAATATGATGCTGTTGCTTTTCAACTTTGACATAAAATGGACTACTAAGCATATAAAAAAGATTTTGATACATTGCAATGCTTTTAGTGGTGTCAGCTGTATCAGCTGCAAATCTGTTATTCTGCTGTAAAAAAAGTATCCTTTCTTTAATTTACTCCACTATTTCCCTTGATCAAAATGCATGGATAATTTCAATCAACCTGCAACAAACACAGTTTTCAGAAGTTTCAACCCCTCCTGACGCTACGTATCCAGACCTCAAATTCTCCGTTACTCAACATCAAACAGGCTGAGCTGGACAGGAACTGCGTTAAAGAACACTTCGTAACAAATCGACCTGTCAGTTCCTGTATTTCTATCTTGAAATGTGGGTCTGAGAAGGCTGTGGCAAAGCAGAATTGCTATCAGTCATGCTAAGACAGAAACTCTCATACAAAACACAGGTGGGAATGGCTCCTGTCAATAGTTCTTGATTCTCAGCCACATGCCTTTTCTTTTACTGCCAGTAAAGGTCTAATGACCCAACGTGTTGAGAGCTCCATTTATCACACAAGTTCCCCAAGTACCCTGAAATGAGATGTTTACACACCCTTCATCTTGATAGAAGACATACATAGTATGTAAGGCTTGGGACTTCTCAACTTATTTGAAAATGTCGCCGTATTTAAGTTTGATACTATAGCAAGCTGATACTCAAAGCATTCCGAGCAGGGTGGATCTTCAGATAGAAAGCCGAGACTGAGTCACAGTCTGCGGAATGGTCAATAGCCCTTAACCCTTTTCATGATCTTTTTGTAAAGATTAGCAGAATATTGCTGATGCAAACATTAAAAAGCAGTCATGTCAAGCTCTGAAGGACCCCACGATCCCACTGCAAGAGCTGCTACTACGCGTCACTGTGTGTCTGCACTTGGCGTGTGTACCCATCAGGAGGTACGTTATTAGTTTACAGTGCGCTATTTTTGGCACTATTAAAATACAAAAAGCAGCCTGTTCCACCGAAGAGTGTCATCACCACAAAGCCTGTCGCTGTTTTGAAACTGTGTTGGAAGCAATCTTCGATGTGAGTCATCACTACAACCGCCTAGTTGAAACATGCTTTTTATCCTTATCTGAACTTAGATTGCTTTAGGAATTTGATTCTTAAGAGACTTTTTTGATGAGCTTATGTTATCCATACCTTTGAGATGGGAAGTATTTGGGCATTGATGGTAATGCATCATGGGATGTAGCGTTTGCTTTTGCTGAACACTAGTGTAACATCTTAGAGAAGTATGTGGCTTTCCCACTTTGATTGAGGAGTATCCAGGACTCTTGCCCATTATTCTTGACTAACAGAGCTTAGCAAATCCTGCATGTGTTTGCTGCTCTTTGTATGTCTTCTCCCACACTTTAGTGTCACAGTTTCATCTACTGTATAAGCAGTTCTTTTTCTAAGTGATTTAAAGGATGACGAGCTGCCACAGTGTGGCTGTCTAGACAGCTATGTAAAAGTATTTTTCTGCAGATTTCGTGCAGCTGCTTTCAGAAGAGCAGTGAAAGTTCTCACACAGATTGCTGTAGTGATGCCATTAGAGAAACATGGACACTAAATCATATCACGACAGCATGGCTTGGGATATCACTGATGATCACAAAAACATTCTTGTCCCTGAACACAATATAAAACTATAGGTAAGCATCTTTATGCATCTTGCAAAATGCAAAGATTTCAGCTGCAGAAGACCGAGAAATAGTCCTTTCTTTAAATCATACCCATTATGAATATTTTTAACGATGGCATTCTCATCCTAGCATCTTCATATGTATGTTTGCAACTTCAGCCTCTGACATATACTGGTGACTGTGATCTAGCAGAACTGGTATGAATTTGGTAACATTTGGTGGTTCACAAACCCTACTGTTGGAAAGGTCACTGCACTGTGATGGCACAAACTGCAGCGAATCGAATCTGTGGACCCAATTCATTTTTGGAGCCCATGGACCCAACCTGTCCTCAGAAACCTAGTCTACCTGGTGTCGCCAGTTTCTACCCCTGAATGGCACTGCCTTAACTCTGAAGGGTATCTGGAGTAGAAAGCTTAACATATTTTACACATGAAAATTGTCCTTCCTAGCATATAGAGTACCACAGGGGATTTCACCTTTGACCCTGAGAACAACTGTACAAACGGACAGTAATCATTCATTTCATATGAATTACGTTCTAACAGTCACTCACAATCTCCCAGGTAGACAATCCTTTTAAGATTGTATTAAATGGTTAATCATAAAGGGTTTGGCATATATAAAACTCACTCAACGTTACTCTGACCAGAATTTCCCCTTGAGGAGTATGTCATCTCAGCACTGAAGCAGGCATGCAAATCTACATGTGCTGTTTCAGCACAAGTTGGGGGAAAACACTGCTTTGGACACAGACAGCAGTAATGAGGCTTCAACACATAAAATATCTGTGGTTCTTTCGGACAATTTCTTACACACAAGTGTAAAAACAAGAACTGAAAGCCCAAAGAAACTAAGAAGAGAAAGCATTGTAAAACCATCTACTAGCTGGAAGGAAGTCGAGAGACCAAAGTTCACCTTTCAGCAACAACAGGATAAAATATACAAGAAGCTAAGTTTTAATTCATACAAAATCAATGTTTCTCCCGTGTCAGGTATATCATAAACCACAAGAATAAAACAGACTTTTCTTGTGGTCTTCTCCACAAAAATATGACCATAATAAATTATCACTTCACACATTTTTATCAGACATAAGCTTTTATTTTCCAATAATTATAATTGAGATAGTAAACAACCCTGTAAATCATGCTTTGTTTTTGATCATGGACAACTCTCAGAATAATACTCCCTTTCTTTTGTGCAGAGATCTGGGTTTAAATGACATCAGGAAACAAACAGCCATTACAGCCTCGGCCAAAAAATTAACCACAACCATTAGCCAAATTGAATAGAATCAAAGCAAGCTCACTACAGGAAAATGGATATTTTAAAATAACTATGCAATAAAGGACCTTCAAATGTGCTGCTAAAATCACAGATTAGTATGACAGTAAGATGAAAGACTCCAAAAAAGGAAGGAAAATTCACAATTGAAATAATCAAGATATAATCTGATTGCATACTGTCTACTGCGTGACTGCTTTTTATGTCACAGAATCTTTTCTTTCACTGAGTGGGATCAGTAAGAGGAATGTGGGATCTGGAAGGAGTGACCCAATGACCATCAGCAGTGACACAATGATCCATAACAATTTTTAGCAACAACAGGATCAGAAAAAGGAGACTGAGCTACCATCACCTCCAGCAGCTTTGAGATTGTATCTTCCTACTGTATCTTGTCACCCTCGTTTCAACCATAGTATAGTCTCATTAAGAAGACAGGTTTGTTCTGTTACAATGCCAACAGGTCCCTGCAAGCAAAAAGGCAACTTCATAGTGACCTGCTACACCACTTAGACACACACAAGTCTATGGGGCCAAATGGGATCCGCCCAAGGGTACTGAGGGAGCTGCTGGAAGTGCTCAACAAGCCCCTTTCCATCATTTACCAGTAGTCCTGGCTAACTGGGGATCTGGCATCACCAGTGCTGATTAGCGGTGGAGGATCACCTCCCTCAACCAGCTGGCATGGGTCTTCCTAATGTAGTCCATGGCATGATCAGAAGACCAGGTCCAGCAAAGTACCACCCAAAGCCCTGACAGACCTATGCTTCTGACATACTGACTCATAAGAACTTTGCAACCATCAGAGTAGCTTTAACAACACATCGAGAAGCCCTGGAAATCTTCGGTGTCCATGGTTATCAGAGAACCCACCAAGAGCAGTGTTTAAAAGTGAAGAAGGGAAAAGGAGGGGTCACAGTGAGAAGCAAAAACATACTGCAGCTCAGCAGAGCAACTGCACCTTTGTGTGCTGAGGTGCATGAGATGTTTCAGAGAGCAGCAAGTACCCTGGGTGCAGTACCCAGTAACCCAGCAACTTCCCAGGGAAGGAGGGCATAGCTCTTCCTCACTTTATCTACCATCAAGCAGGAGTAGGCAGATGATAACACTGAGAGGAGTAGTCACTCCCCCCAGAGATCAGGAGGCCTCCTTTCCTTGAGACATGCAAGGGTCAGCAAAGGACAGCACCTCTGGTAAGCTGACACTTGCTGTGGCAGGTGTCAGAATGAGGCGAAAATAATCAAAAGGGTGATAAAGGGTCACGGCTGCAGTATATCTGGTAGGAAAAAATAGAATAATGAAGAACTCGAACAAAGGAAACTTGGATTTCCTTTGTACAGACCAATAGTACCATTTAAAAGCCCAAGACAGAACCTGCTGCAACAGAAAGACATGGTAAATTGAAATGACTGAGCAGTATGACGCCACTTACAGAAATCTGATCATCGGAATGGATGTTTTTTTGCAAGCTATATTTTCTCCTAAGCATACATTTTTGGGCAAACGAGAGAAGAAACACAAGAAATTGCCAAGGAAAGGAGCCTCTCAGGGCCACGAAATCCTGTGACTGTGTACAGAGTGGTAATAGCATAACGTTAATAGAAAGGAAGGAAATAGATTTCTTCTTTAGGAGAGCTGCCAAAATAGGACAAAACACCTCCTTGGAAAATTTTATTAATTGCAGAAACAACATGCCTAAAAGTGTATGATGTCAGAAGAGTGGACAAAACCCTGTGAAGATAATCTAAATTTTGAGGAAAACAAACAGAAAAATCAATAGCATTTAATTGCCACGAGGCTAAGACAAGTTTTGCAGCACTTATTTTAAAAACTGTTACCTCTTGCAACACCTGCCTTCCCCAGAGGTTTTCAAATCATCTGCTAATACACTCCCAAAAGACTTTAACACAGGGGGAAATTACCACTTGGGTTGTTGAACGGTGTCGTTGGGAGCTCAGCCTTTCGTACTGCTCAGAGCTTTCTACTTGCAACCCTGGCTGGTATGCCCAGGGGCCTGCACACGCCAATCCAAACAGCGTAGCTGCAGTGGCTTCTCACGGGAAAGGGTTGCCACTGGCATGGGTATCACCTCTTTTTTCCTCTTTCCCTTCTCTTCAGTTGTGTTTTTTGGTTTACATTATGCGCCAGTCAGCACTAAGAGCATCACATGCAGGAGCAATCATCTGGAAGTCTGAGCAATCCTGAAGAAAACCATATAGCCGCTATGGGAAAAGTATCCCAGGGAGAACCACCCACTGCACCAGAGAGGACACACATGGAAGAATGTTAATCTGGGTCACCCTGATGCCTCTCCTCACAGCTGGACACTGAAGAGAGTTTGCCCTTTCCCTTTTCTCTCCTCTTTTGTTTATGTTTCCTCACCACTGGAGTCAATCCATGCCATCAGCTACAAACCCTGCCAATAAATCTTTGTGCATGTGACTTGTCCCAACACCCTTTACACAACATTGTCCTTCCCCTCATCTTTCAAAAACCACAAAGTGATTTCCAACATTTGAAACCGGTCAGCTTTCGGTAACCACTAAGACTACAACCTTTACACGAACCATGAGAAGCAACAGTGCTAGCAACCTGGATGCTGTTAGGAAACAGGCAGCCCAGATCTCCTTTCCCCTTTCACTCCAGAGAAACCTTTTTGCAGAGCAAAAGGCATAGGTGTGGGATGTAAAGGTTGAGCACTAAGGGAGGAATGGACATGTGTAACAAATCTATCTAATAATAATCAATCATCATTATCATCTTTTCTAGTTTTGACCTGTAAAAATTACATATATTTTACTCATAACACTCCTCCAAGCAAAACAGAAAGAGGGAGAGGGTACTTACACTCATACACTTAGTTCCCACTGCATCATTTGTGAAACAGCCTTTACTTTTTTTTTTTT
>VWZK01005430.1:198260-243937 GCA_013396935.1 Baryphthengus martii | reverse complement strand
TTTTAGGAACACCAATCCCTACTAGATTCATGCATACAGATCAAAGTTGTTCATTCTCTTATAAAGATTTTTTTTTTCAATTGCAATTCCAAAAAAAGATATGGGTAAAATAATTTCATGGTAATCCATATAAATTCGAAGTAGATAGGCCTTAACTTGAGAAGATTTGGCCTTTTATACACAAAGCCTGAACGAAGAAAGAAGACCAAACTAGAGAAAAGTTACAAAGACATTATATTAAGACTTGAATTTAGCCCGACAGCCAAGCAGATTCAGTGCTAACACAGTCTTCTCAAACTTCTCTCATTGCTTGCCCATGTACTGTTCCAAAGTCAAACATTTTTCTCAGCCCAGGTTTCTCACAAAGAGCTTCTTTTCCTCCTAAATCCAAATCTCATTGTCATAATGCAGCTGGGGTTTGTCCTCCAGGGATTTTTTGTGGATTTCTTTTGGAATTTTGAGTATAGAGATGTGGAAATCCATCAAAAAAACATAACACAGATAATGTCTTTGTTCCTGAGAAATTCTCAGATTAATTTCTCTCTCACACACACACACACACACACACACACACACACACACTTTGTTAGAAAAATAAAAAACATAATCCTGGCCATTTCAGTATGTAAGTAAATCATTATAAACTGATATTACTTTAATGTAACATCTGCATTTAAAACAATATTATGTAAAATTAAAGAAATTTTTCAATAGAGAGCATCAGTGGAGCATACTCCTAGGCTGGGTGATTTAAATCTTAAGATTCCTGATTTTAAATACAGAGTCCTTCACATTCTAAATATTGCAATTATTTTTATAAAGTGTATTGATTTTACAAATAATGCAGGCCCAGATACTCACGGACTAGTGATCTGATTTCATGCGAAACTCTTAATTGTAGTTATCTTCTAATCACAAAGAGATTCATTACATAGCTGTAGGATTAGTTAAATGTGATAGACAAAATTAATCTCAGCAGGAGGAATATAGAGAAGAAGTTATTCCAAGGGGTTTCTGTATCACCATACTGCAAATACTAAAATTTAGTCAACAATTAATTTATGTGTTATTTTGCAGAAGGTTCCAGCCATAGCTTGCCTAAAAGACTGTGTTTTGTTTCGCACCTTCCTTTTTCACATCTTTCACACCACGGAGCTTTTTCTCTTCAAAAGTTTTCAACGGAACAATTTGTATGGAAGCCTCAGTCCCCAAAGGAAATAACAACATGCTCAACATCCCAGATAATGCGTTACAACTTCCCGGGAATCAGAATAGTACCTTTTTACAGTGAAATGTGTCTAGGAAGTATATAACTCACACATCACAGGAAAATTTATCTTAATTAAACAATGAAAGTTTTGGCATGTTTCCCAACTTACTAGAATCTGAGAGCAGTTTAGGTTGGAAGGAACCTCTGGAGGTCATCCAGTCCAACCTCTTGGATGGTTTCAAAGACAAAGTTCAAATTACTTCATATAACAGGCACAAAACTCAAATTGATTTATTGTTGTCTACTAAAACTGTACGTGCCTTTATACGGTGATGAGTTAATTAAAAGAAAAAATTTAAACAGAGGGATATAACATAAAAACCTGAAAAGTTCTTTAAATTTTGTTTCTTATAGTAGGAAATAACATTTGTATTATCAATAGAAATGTTCAATTTTGCTAGCAAGAAGAACAAGATTATTTCCCCAAACTGACAGGAATATTTTTCATCTTTTTTTTTTTGACATATCCAATCCCAAAATACTATCAAAGTCAGACCTGCAAATCCAGTCAAGTTCCTGATCTTAGTAGATACAACTGGAAGAAAATAACTGCCAAATTTAAAAGAGCACGAAGTGTTAAAAAATAAATGATCACATTCTGCCTAAATTATGCCACAGTCTCACCCAGTGGAACTGCACAATTTTGCTCGTGAAAAAAATAGCTGGAAAATAAAGACAAGAATTTCCAGACGCTGTTGGGAGTGCAATGAGAAAAGAGATACTCCAACAGAAGCATGAAATACAAACATGCTCCTGACAAGTAACACGACAACGCAATACCGATCTTCTCTCCTTTTTTGCCATCTATTTGTTCGCATGTACAGAAATAGATGGAAACACACAGACATCCAGAGTAACAGATAAGACTAAATGCTACCACCTAAATAATGTTTGTAGATCATACTAGAGAAATCAATGGAAATCATGCATTGCTTGTAGAAGAAGAATACAGTCGTTAAGACGATATTCTCAATACATTTCTGAGGAGACTGGCCAACTACAAATGCATGCTCTATGTCAAACCCAAAGTTACTGCTGACCTGATTTAGTGATAACAAAAGAAATGAAAAAAATATGCCCTGCACTTCAGAAGCAGATGGACTTTATACCACCTCCATGACAGCTGAAAGTGAAAAAAAAAAAAAAAATCTGTTCTTGAAGTCAATTCAAAGTCCCAAGCATTTAAATAAGCTAGGGGGGGGGCGAGGAAGTTTAAACTAAACACAGGTCCTGCATCCTGCAGGCAGCTTATCCAGAGGACTAACACACTACCATCACCAACAAATCTATGCCAATGTATATTCTTACACAAATAAGCTGCCTCATTCCTTCTCCCTGAACAGATTCAGCTTCCTGACCACTGGTACAGAGGAATCTCAACAACTCCCAGAATGAAGAACGCTTCATTCAGGTCAGGGGGAAAATGTTTGCCTTGTTTTGCTCTGTGTTTTCTCAGACAGGAAAGAAAAAAAAAAAGGGGGGGAACTACTTGGGAGCAATGGGGTATATTTTTGCTTCAACCCATTTCAGTGGCAGGTTCAAAGTCAGCCATAGCAAAATGACTGATTATCTGTGTCCAATCTAAACCAGTAATCCACAGGTATTAATTCCACTTAAATGACTGGACAAAGCAAGACAGACCAGCCACAGCTGTAACACACTAGGTAAGATTCAAAGACTGAAAAGAACATACACAGAGCACAGTCACTGTCCTGACTGGTGAAGGAGAGTTTTACATCACATCAGGCTGGCAAATTGTGGGTTAACAAATTAATGTCTTTCAACAGTCCAGTGAGAGGGGATTTAATAATATCTCTGCCAGCAAGCAGGAACGGCTTTATCCAGGCAAGAAAGGAGAAAAGGATGATGTTGTGAATCTGAACAGAACCCCAGGCCAGATTAGGTGTAAAGCGAAGGCACACATTCAGATCAAATTTCTGTTCCAGGAATAAAAACGTACAGTTTGCGTAAGAACAGGTTTCCTGTGCGTAAGAGCATAATGTCCAGCCATGTGACTAGATGGACGCTGCAAACAACCAGACAGAATGAGAGAAGCTTTGAAGTTGATGTAAGGATAACTAAACCTTGAGTCTGATCTTTACTTGTTGTATTTCATCTCAGAAACACTTGCAATGGTGTAGCTTTCTAATTTCCTGCTTACAAACAAATTGCTTATTTTACAATCATTTTAACCTGGGTTGTATTATGGGTGATTGGTAGGTAACTGGCAAATACTATCCCTGCCAAAGTGGTATAAAAGAGACAGTGAAACACACTCTCACAGTGTAATAAGGGTCAAGCTAGATAAAATGCTTGCAAACTGGGCCAGCAGGAGTTTGTATGGAAGAAATGTCTTCTGATAATAAGCCCAAACCAATGACTTTAGAAACACACAAGCAACAGCTTTACCTGCAAAAGTCTTCCAGCAAGCTTGAAGCACCTATGAAGATAATTCAATTTAATTAATATATATATTCACTTGCATCAGGAGTCATAATTCACATCTGATTATTTTTATCCTATTCATGCTAAGGACATCGATGAAAGTAATCTAGCTGTACCAAAATGCCAAGAAGGTGACACAGGACAACTAGTGCTAATACACTGGATGTTCAAATCCACTGATTGTTACGTATCTCCGAATTTTACCAATACTGCTATTTTAAGGTGCAACACAACTATGTCAGGAACATGATTTAGCACGCAGCAAGCTTCGAGGAGTCACAGACAGGTTAGATAAATAAGCCAGTGTATGCCAGCGCGTCCTAACAGCATCTGAAAGTGGTTTGTCAGCGCTTACCAAGAAGGGCAAATGGAGAGAAAATCAGGTACCACAAGACTTGAGTGTTCCAAACACTCATGAAAGTACTTCTGGACTCCCATTAAAACATCTAATTATACACATCTTACAGACACTGTAATTATTTCACCAATGTGGAATAGAAATCTGAAACAGAACTCCACAGTTCTGAGATGCAATTTTCTACGCTTTGAGGTACTAATGGACAATTCTCAGCATCATGCTGCACCCAGTCCACTCCTGCAAGCAGCTTTTTCCCCTAAAGGAATACTTTAGAGAAAGCTTTAGCTACAAATAGAAAACAGTATAAATTAAAGATGATAGGATGAAAACTTAAAACCAGACCACTATAAAAAGTGGGGCTTTCGGTGGCACCTTTTACAATCATCGCTTCTCTAAAAAACAGCTCTCGTAAGAGACAGCTAACTACCTTTGCAAGGCAGGCAATATTTGTCATCACTATACTGAAGTTGAATAAAAAGGTAATTTATGTATCCCCTCATCTATTCCTAGATGAAATTATCATTATTCCAATTATCATTTTCTTTTTACCACAGACATTGTAATTTTTATTCCTGAGATATTTTTAGTCTATACAAAAGCCATGCTAATGCTGCTTTTCCAGATCAGGGCATTTTCATTTACATCTTCATATGAGAGACTATGTTCTCTATTATTTCCCAACACACAAATTCTTTGAGTAGGAAAATCCTCCTAATCCCTGGCACCAAAGGCTAACACTCCAATGGCCTGTCTAGTGATATCACTACAGATTATGTGTGAGGATTTTCCTTTAGATTGCATCTTGGAGATTCATGGTCTAAAGGATTAAATTTGCCGATTCCTTTCACTCTTATCAATGTTACTGGAATACGTCGGCTTTCCCTTGTTTTCATGTAAAATGTAAAGCAGCAAGTAACTCTTTCTTAGTAATTTCCTTCCTCTTTTGAAGCATTAGTAAAGTAAGAGATGGTTTTTTCCTCCAAAGATACAAAAATTATGCCCTTTGGAGTCAGTGTATCTTTATCAAATATTACCAAAAAAAAAAAATGAGTACAGTAACTTGACTCTTATCACAGCACACATCCCACGGAAAGGGGAAAAAAAAGGCACTGTTCTTCTGTTGCTGCCACACTCTGACAGATGTTTCCATACTGTATAATGGGGAAAAAAGATACAATTTAATGCAGGTGGGATTGAATAGGAGTAGGAAATGTTGAGAATGCAGGAGTTCGAAGTCTCCTTCCATCCTCATGCATGAAAAGCCAAATCTCTCATGGCCTTTGAAATTTTACAGTCAAGCTGTTTTACAAGCTTGACTTACCTCAAAATGATAGTCAGACATTTCAGATACTATACTTGCCACTGTTCATGGAATAATAATGCTTTGTATTCCATTATTTACTCTTACACAAACGGCAGAACAGAAAATCTTGGAGAGAGAAAAAGCACAGGCTCAGTTTTTTTCTGACCTACCTCCTTATATTAAGTGGGCAGCAGGGTAGTATGAAACCAGAATCAAGTTTGGTAAGTTAGGAATAGATTTGTCTTCAGGTAGTCAAATTAAAATTTCTAAGCTTGTTCATTTTTATATTTTAATGACTGCATATTTTAGTATGTTCATTTAACTCATTTCAGCAGCTGGGCAATAGCTAAAAAAAAAAACTGGAGAAATTGTAAAGTGAAATTGAATCTAGAAGAGACACAACCTCCCAGAATTTCAGAATGCAAGTAAGCAGGAGAGTAGAGGTCAAAATATTTAAGTTAAAATGTTATCAGATGGGAAAAAAAACTATGTTATGTATCTAAAATGAATGAGAAATCACAGTATGCATTAGCTAGAGTGTCATTCTATCAACACTGCTTTTCTTTTGCAATACAGTGCAGCGTTTTTTTCTTAAATCCACATATCTTTCTCCCATACTTTTACCTTAGGCCCATAGACTTATTCACATACTTAGGATTAGGCACTGGAATAAACAAAACAGTAGAGAACCGATCATTTTCAGTATGCTTTATTTTCTATCTCCTCTACTCACATTTCTTCCCATTTCAGTTTGGAAACACTGAACCATATATATTCAAGTTTCACCTAACAAAAAGAATCACTAATGATCTGCCAAGAGACCGAGAAGCATCAGTACCATGTCTAATATGAAGCCTGACAGGCAGCCCACAGAGCTGGAAATACTTCCAGTGCCCCACCTTGATGGAGGCAATCTCTGCATTACTCAGGTAACTAATAACACTAAATGATTATTTCATCTGTTTTGCAATATTCCACACGCTTTGCAGCAAAATACCTTGCAGATATTTGACAGAGCTCTACCTATGCTCTTACAAATGAAAGCTTTAAACAGAGAAGAACCAATAGATTTTATAGCTCTTGCTCAGCTACCTACGATGAGTTATCAACATCTACTGTCACAGTTCAAAGGTTCAATACATTTGATCCTGCTAGGAATAAACACAGGTTCTGAGTGGTAATAAAAACCCAGGAATCTCCCTTTTCAAAGAGTATCAAACTACTTTTAGCCTGGGTATGTTATTCTATGCATAAAGAACAAGTCTGCATTTTCAGTGTAAGAGTATGAAGGACCTTGGTGTTTAGTGTAAAATCACTACTCTCTACTCCCAATTGCACAATCCTCTATTCCCAAATGCCTGCTAATGTCATAAAAAATATTACAAAGACAGACAAGACCCCAAGCCTCCAAAGCAGTTTGGCATCCCCCTTCTCAGGTGTTACCCTTCCTCTGTGGTGATATAAAGTCTTTGTCCCTTCCACTCACTGTTTGGGTTGGGTTGGGGGAAGGGTGGCATTGGAGTTTTCATGAAGTGGCAGCAGCACAAAGGTGGATAGTAGAAGCACTTAACTCTGCCTTAAAAATAAAGAGAAAACCGACAGATCCAAGCCAAAAGGGTGAAATAATTTGCAGGAAAGGGAAGAAGGAAACTGATACCTAGGAAATAGCTATAATGTTGCCAGACTGTGACACAGTAAACACAAAGAGAAATGTAAGGTGCTTTAAACAGTAGTGTGTTAGACTTGAGTTACCTAGGTTTATAAGCTCTTCTAACTTTTTGCTGCAGGCAGAATGGTCTCGACTTGTGAGATTTTTACTTAATTCATTATCAGCTAATGACAACTTCTGATCACTGCTTTGGTTAAAAAAAAACACGAACAACTAAGCCAGCACTGCCCTGGCATGGGCCACCCGTGGCCACTGCCCCTCAGAGGTGTCTGTGTCCCATCATGGGTCGCCCATCTCAGAGGGTGCCCACTTCGGATGGAGCACCTCCAGCCAGGAGGACATTTCAGCCGCCTGTCTCCTCAGCAGCCTCTCCCTCCTCATGTCTCCTCAAGAACAACTCCCTGCCTGTTTCTCCCCGAGCAGTGTGGGACCTACTCTAGGTGACCCTGCTCTGGCAGGGGGGTTGGACTAGATGATCTCCAGAGGTCCCTTCCAACCCCTGGCATTCTGTGATTCAGTGGCTGCCACACCAGAGGTGCTGCGTGCTGCTGTAGCTAGCACATGATGGGGTGCTCACACTGGTCACAGGACCCCACTGTGATCAGCACAGGGCACCCCAAAGACCCCACTACCAAGCCCTCCCATAGACTTCCCCAAACTGCTCTGTTACATAGCGTATCTTCCAAGTTTCGGGTATTCTTGGCTTGCTGCTTGTAAAAAACAAGACGCCTTCTGATGTCATTTATATATAATTGCTCTGATTTATAAATAATTAAATGTGCAAATACATATTTACAAGAGTCTACAGCTCTGCTGATGTTTGAATTTATTCCTAAGTAAGCCAGTTAAAAGTTCTCAAGCGCTTTCCCACACAAACCTATCAAGAGTTATACAGCTGTCAGCTCTAGGCAGAAGAATTGTTTATCCCACAAAAAATGCCTACTCTTAAATATGCTGCTACACAGGTACCTCTGCATGCACTAGCAGAGTGGAAAAGAAATCTACATAGGACAGAAAGCCTTCCTTTATGGCTAGAAAGGGAAAATAAAGAGTGCTAATAATTTAATTATGATGCTAGAAAAAGATAAAAAATATCACTGCATATTCATAGTGCTACTTAATTAAATAAAAACCAGTAAATAAAACAGGGGTTTGGAACATTCCACCTCCCCACTACTCAGTGATTTGCATTGCAGACAAGCTTAAAAATGAACAAGGGTTGGGCAGCCAGAAGTCTGCACCCAACCTGAGCTCCTCTGAGGTTCCTGGGTTGGGGGAGCATTTGCTGCTCACTCGTAACAACAAAAAGCCCCTCCTGAGGGATGACGTGAGCCAGTCACGTTCCCGGATGAGCAATTCCGTATCAGAAACCCCATACTACCACTTACCCTCAGAAGAAATACATACAACAAGCATATCAATGTTAAAAAAAAGATGAAGTAAAGCTAAGCTAAGCTTTGCTAAGCCAAGTAAGTCATAGCTGAGTATATATTCCACAATGGCAAAGCCACAGGTCTCGTTCATGCAGCTCAGTAATTGTGACAAATGCCCATTAATGCTGTAGAGACAAACTTCACAGAAATCTGTTTGACTTTTCAAGGTTAAATACTCTACCAATGTGACCTTGTTTGTTCAGAAACTCCGAGCCATTAAAACAAGCAAAAGTCAAACTGACTTTCATTTTTTTTCCTTTTTATCTCAGTAAATAAGGAAATGAAATTCCCGATAAAAATTGTATTGTTTACAAAACTAGGTCCCTTGATTACATCAATAATAAACTAAGACAGCAATTCAAACTTCTGTTGTGTTTTTTTAATGGCATTGTTCCTTTAAAGGTTTACCTTGGAGAAACTAAAATCTGCTGCTTTAAGCACTTCCCTTAGACAAATAAATAGGTCCACTGATCTTAGAAATAAAACACTTCACACCTCCTGATGTGTCATTAATTCCATTCTTCGGGGAGGTTACAGAAAAATAATAATTAATGTACTACCAGAAAATGGTCTCAGATTTAAGGCGGTTTCCTTAGCTACCAATTGATGTGCTAGTTTTATTAAATGTGTAAATCAATGGTCACTATTTTTTAATGGAGATAGTAAATAGCTTTTTGATTTAAACTGTCAACTTTAAATCTGGCCCCCTTCTCCACTCAATAATAATATTCTCTTGAAATGCCAGCCTATATGTCAAACAAAAGCCCCAAATATAGATTTTGCTTTTATGAAAAGTATTGTTCTTTTCATTTTCCTCCATGAAATCTAACTTTTTTTACAAGAACTTTCAAATCATGTAAGATTTGCACTTTAATCAGTGAATTTTCATTTTATACTCCAGAACTTGAAATTTTGAAGAAAAATTTGCTTTCGTCTCTGAAGAATTAACGTAAGGCAGTAATGCTGGGAAAGTAACTAAAATTCCCTAGGAACAGTAATACAGCTTTTCAGCATTCTCTCCCTTAAATTTTTCTCAATCCTGCTCTCATTAATTTCTTTCTTTATTTTCAGATCTGCCAAGCAAGGATAAACAAAGACACTGCTCTCAGAATGCCACATCATTTGGCACAATTAAAAGTACTTCCAGAGAAATGTCGCATCAGAGTAAAATTAGTTACCAGCAGCAGATAATAAACTTTCTTTCCTGTTCTCATGTAAATCATTTCACCGCAAATTACTTCTTCAAAGGCTTATTTACAATGTGTTATAGTGCCTAGCGGTCAAAATACTGACCTTGAATTGGCTGCTTTTACTGCTTAACAAAATCCAAACATATTTTTATCTTTCTTGCCTTTCTCTGGGATTCCATTTACCAGTCGTTCCCAGACAAAAAAATGAGAACAGTAAGAAGATAACTCTGCCACAGCATTTCTAGTCTATTTTGTCTTCTCTCTGACACAATTCCCTGTTCAAAAAAAGCTAGCAAAGCCCAAATAGTACAGAAGCTCTATGAAAAAAGCTGTGCTTGAAGCTGTGCAGAAAAAAAGACCCCCATCATACAAACTGTATGGATACATGCCTGGAGAGAT
Organism: Baryphthengus martii; assembly: GCA_013396935.1. NCBI lineage: Eukaryota > Metazoa > Chordata > Aves > Coraciiformes > Momotidae > Baryphthengus > Baryphthengus martii. The sequence goes on along the minus strand of VWZK01005430.1, from coordinate 233,870 downwards.
AAAGAGCCGTGAAGAATGAACAGAGAAGGAGCCAGAAGGAGGAGAGCAAAAAGGTCTTGAGGGTCATCACTCCAGTTTCTTGAATGCGATCATCTTCATTCCACACGGGAAATCGGAGCAGTAGCTTCCCAAATGCTGCCAATTCAGCAGTGTATTTACATTTCAGCAGCAGCAGAATAAAACTCACCTTGCTGAGCCCTCAGTCCCCTTCCATAGCAGGTCACCATACTAATAACATGGACAGACGGTGGGCAGTGAGGTGAGCAAGAATATTAGAGTGTGTCTGTACTATCAGAAGATGACACAGGGCTCACTGGAGTAAAGAGGATCCACGAGATGATCTGATTCTTTTCTTTATTTACGCTGGGTCCATGACTGCTCACAAAACTATCGCTAGTATACCTGCCTGTACCACTGATATATGAAAAGAATCAAGTTGTGCAAGACTGGTGAAGCGCTTTCTTAACATCATTATCAAGGTATTGCAGTAGCCCTACACTAAAATATGCTTCTATTTACTATTCCAGTACAAGTGTTCTTCTGTAAGAGCAGTTTTAACTCACGACACACACATTAATGAAATGTTGCTGTAATTTTCATCCAAAAAAAAGTGCTGATCTGATGCAAAATTCCACTGATGCTTCATTTTCAGATTGTTGTCTTCCATATACATCTTCCGAGATACGCACCCAGAGTTACTCATTTTGCCCGCAAGCTCCCTATTCATCTCTGACAAGAACAAATTCATTCCAGTGCAGAGGTTTCTACATCCACTCCTGAGACAATGTCTTACATACGGCTTATGGCAATCAAGAAAAATTGTGTGCTGATTTTCTTGTGAAGTAAAGACAAACCACTAACTACGGTGGAGTTTGGTTAAACATGCCACATGCTACCAACTTCTCTCCTTTTTTTTTTTTTTCTATTTTATACCATTATATAAAAGTTGGGAAAAGGATGAACAATGCAATGGTATAGTGTGGTTGCTCATTTACAAGGCAGGGGATTTCAACTACCCAACTAATAATTTTCCTTATGTAGCAGTACAGTTGCACTAGTATGCTTAGTAAGCCTGTCCTCTGGGGGGGAAGAAAAAAAAAAAAAAAAAAAAAAAAGACCTCTGGAAGAAGATAACACCTGATTTAGTAAGAAAAATGGTCCCAGTTGTTAGGGCTTTTTGGTGGCTGCTTTTTCTTATCAAAAGACCAGGCTCTTTTCGTACACCCTGATTACGTCCCTAACTGGCCTTTCCCAAGCACGTCCTTGCATCTTCAGGCACAGCACTGTTCACACATCTTGCTGCTGCCAAATCAAAGATAGTTTTATCTCTTACTGCTTTACTGATTCCCAAGCAGTCCAAAAAAAAAAAAGAAAAAAAAAAAGAGAGAACAAACAAACAAAATTGTCAGATTGGCTTCACCTCAGACAGCAAAAGACTACTTTCCCTCGATTTCTGATTTAATCACCTGTAGATTATACCCTGTTTTGTCCTAACTCCTCTCTCTGCAGTCATCAAGGCCAGAAATGTCTTATTTTTAGGTAATCGCTAGGATTTTCTGGTGTTAGAGACTGTGGCTGTTTTACTGAGAGTCCTGACAGAGGAATTAAAGATAGTCACATTCTATGCTCTTTGTAAATTTGCCTTTTAACTCCTTTATTTATTTACCTTTAAAAAAAACCAAACAAACCCACATATTTTCTCCACTTGTCTTTCATCCTTCTCCCCAAAACTGTGAATGTTGCAAAACAAAGTTTTTTTGCCCCCTTCCAGTGCTCTCTTCTACTGAAGGAAAGCAATGTTTCCTACTTCTTTTCCAAAGTGACTTCTCAGTTTACAATACAAATTCTGAAGTCAAAGCTCCAACAACCTGTCTGGAAAAAAAAGCTATTGGGAACGTACAATGTACACCCCTGTGAAAGTTTTGTGCTGGGTGGAAAAGATGCACACTCAGAGCCTTCATACCCTACTTAGGAAGGTAAGTCCAATGCTCCTGGTAGAGCACACTGCAGCTCCCTCCTTCCCCATGCGCCTGGATTTCCTTCCAAATGAAATGGCAACGTGGGAAGAATGATAGGCACCCGGGTCCCTTCAGAACATGCTGTGTGGCCAGGATTCAACCATGAGAATCAGGTCTACAAAGCATACCGCACAGGCGATCAGATACTGTCTCTCAGGTGCAAACAAAATAACGGCTGGCTTGCTTTCTCTGTCTCCCTTTCTCCACGGCCGCCTTCTTGCTCACAAACAGCAACCAGAAAGATCATTTAAGAAAATGTTAGCCAATGTTGCAATGCCCAGTCATTTGTTGGAAACAGGGAGAGCAGCCTCAAAAGAGCTTTGAACAATTTGAACAAGATAATACCGCTAATCTGTTGTCAAAAGTAAATTCTGAATTCTCAAAGGCGAGACTAAAGAGTTTATTAAATGATTTTAACACAGGAGGGCCCAGGAGGCCACTCAGGAGGGGAAGGGTTTGAGAGGACATACAGAGAGAAAGGTACTAGCTTGTCTGTGAGGCAGGTGATCAAACACATATCACAACTGCAGTGTGGGCTAGCCAGGAAGCACTTCAGATCGTAAATCTACAGGAGCGTACAAAACAGAGAACTAACCTTCTCAAACATCACCAAACATACCACAACGAGCTTCAGAAACAGAAATTTCTACCCATTCAGGACTCAGAAATTTTGGAGGAAAAATAGCTGCTCAGATTTCTAAAAACACGTGGTTATAGTATGTAGACACCTAAAAATGTACTGAACATTTACGAAATGGAGATATTTCACCTAGTAACTAGACTTACAAAAACCAGGCAGCATTATGCAGCTCATTATTTTTAAGCACCCGGCAGACTATACAGAAAAAAATCACATCACCTTGCCTAGGTTTAATCATACGAAACCTCCTACTTATGCTCACAACAGCAGTAAAAGCACCAGTTATAAACCAGTCCTCCCCTGATATATAAAAGACAGCTGTTCATTGAGTGTCCCAATTTATGCCACCCAAATCTGGAAATAAAATAACTCTGCATCCACTGAAAATATCACAAACTCTACTTCCAGCTCAATTCAAGCAATGATAACCGTAAGATCTATACAGTGCCGACACATCCCACACTTCTGCTTCCCTTCCATTACTAACGCCAGTTGTGATAACAACATGGCCTGCTGATGCCATGCAGCACTTATTTTTCAACAGTGATAAAAAAATAGGTAATAAAAATCTGTAACATATGTATTGAGTTTTTTCTAAGTAACAGAAACATGAAGTTCAATTCTTTCTCTAATTCACATTTACACAATTAGGCAAAAAAAGGATTGTTTTCAGTTAAATAACCCATATCATCTTGAGATGATTTGTGCAACAGAAGGCAAAACCAGATTTTCTCTTATCCCTTATGCTAGCCTGCAAATGAATCAATAAACTATTAATTTATATATAAAATCTCATGAAGATACTCTCTTTAGAAGCCGTATTTTGCATGATAATATTTTTTTTTTAAATGAGAAACCTCTTTTACAGGTTTTCCTAGGAAAACAGGAAGGTCTAGTGCTTTGCAGAAGGCTCCCAGACATCTTTAAAGTAGAGCTAACGTATTTATAGGGGTGGTTTAGCTCACAAAGCCATTACTCACCTATTGGCAATTGCAGAGACCAAATTCATTCCCAACTGTGAACTATTCCCTAGCAACTTCTGGAGCTGTTTCCATATGGGAAAATAACATTGAGATTATATTTTAAAATTTTAAACTCTGCTCAGCCCATTTTTATTTTTTGAAAAGACTTATGTATAGGTCATCTTCTACGCTTTACACGGGGATTAAAAGCCATGCTGGTTACTGATAAATCTGAACAAGCTGACGAATGGTAATATTTGTCCAGGAGAAAAGCATATGCATAGCGTGTCTGCAGTATTGATAGGATAAGAGTTTTGGGGGAAAATCAGCAATTACTAATCACTCAAGTACAGATGAACTTAAGTTACTGATTTATTCCTAATGAGTTCTAAACCAGTTTTCTCATCAGTCCTGTTGTTTTTTGTTTTTTTTTCCTTTAGCATGCTCTAGATTTAAATCAATATATACACTAGCAACAGAGTCAGTCTTACGCGGGAACATACTGAGCACTAATACAGCTCTCTGTTTATTTTGCTGTCTGGACTGCAGCTGCCCATGGTGAATGAAAAGATGCCTGTCTCATAAATGTTTGCCATTGGTGTAAATTCTTTCACTGACTCTTGATTTCAAGACTAATGACTTTCATTTCAAGTATAGTATGGTATTCACTCAGCAAAGCTACAGAAGCGTATTAGTCTGAATACACTTGGTGTCTGGCCTTCAGAGCTTACAATACATGAATTTAAATACAAGCTAAAATACCTGCTTCAAAGTCAGTCATATTTTATGCTGGTCCTTCATTAGAGAAGAATTCAGTCCTTAGTAGTTTTGGATTTGGGAGCCAGGGAGGCTATGGTCTTAGGAGTGATTTAGTCTCTTGGTTTCATGAAAGGGCATACATAAACTCAGTTAGAGCAGTGATCCATAGGATTTCTCTAAAAAATTCAAGTTTCTGAATGTAGAAAATTCTTGTGGAAGCACCCAGGAACAACTCTATTTTAAAGCTGGCATTCTAAAATCAGCTTCAAATTATTATCTGCTGTCATGTTTTCCTCTAAAAGCTGATTTTGAAAATCATGCAGAAATTTCAGACAATATAATTGTTTAACTTTCAGACTTCTTGGCAGTTCTTGCTTGCTTTCTCTATGCACTTTTCAAGATAAAATGTGGTTCTTGAAATCATTCCTTAGCAGTGCTTTTTTCATTACTGATCAAATTATCTGCAAGAAAATTTTGCCTATCCTGCTGAAATAGGAATCTCAAATACATCACATAATATAAAGAATTTTCTGAATGGTTGGATTTAGTGATTTTTATCAATAGCTAAAACAATTAAGCAGATATGCAGATGAATACCATACGTAAAACATACCACATTATAATAAAGTGTATGTAGTGCTTACACAAACATAACTGGGCTACACAAGGGAGCAGCTGCAGAGGACAAAATTAGAAACAGCAAACAAGTAATCATACCTGGTCCTTATTCAATGTCATATTTTCTGTTTGTTTTCTGGTTTGGTTTTTTTTTCCTAAAATCAATGCATATTTGTGTTGATTTCCTAGCATCTAATAGCTCATTTGTGATGATCTTCAGAATTTATGCATGACTTAGGAATTCTGATCAATTTTACTTTTAAAAACTGTAAATCAAAAAGGTCTCTTTGTCATGAGAGGCTTCCATTAGCATTCACTAGCTAAAGGAAAATTGTAAAGCCTCAACTATTGACAAAGGTTCAACTAACAGTGGTTATAATAAGGTGAAGCAGGAATTTCTTCCTGTCTCCTAAGAGCAAAATGCAGAATGGAATTTCCCACCATGACAGAAATTTAAAGATACCCGGCCAGCAGATGCAGGATATCTTTGACTCTTTTTGAAAACTCTTCAGATTCAGGTATCTAGAAACTATTCAGACACTATATAACTATATAGATTGATATTGTGAATTTGAAAGTATGGAGTTGCACCTGACAGAGGTTGGAAGGAACTGGGAGAAGAAGATGGGAGGATTTGATGCTAACCCATCACGCTTGTAGTGGCAGAGGGAGCAGCAATCACAGCTGGGAAATATGGGAAAAGCAATATCCCACATAAATGACACAGTACTTAAGAGCACACACTGGAAAATGCTGTGTCACACAGAATACAGCTACCTGGTATTTCAGGTAGCTATTTATTTTAGAATTAGTGAAAGCTCTGATAGGTTTCTTTAAAGTGGCACCGAACAAAGTCCAAGTTATTCCCCTAATGAGGATATGACTACAAAAATCAACGTATGAGTGCTCAACCTTATTTTTTTCCTCTGCTAAACTTCTGACAAATCCAGAACAAAGGCTCCCAAAGAAGAGCTGGCACATAAACGCTCCCGGGCTCCTAAAACTGCTGTTGCTGTTGCCAGATGAAGCTTTCAAGCAGGAATGCTTTACAAATCCTGATCTAGAGCTTTAGAAGCATCGTTCTATAAACCACAAATATACACTCAAATTGGCACCTGGGACATCAGCTGCTTTCCTCTCATATCATCCACTGTCACTTCTGTAAGAATTCATCCAGGGTTACATAAGGTGGCACAAACAGCAAGACTTTCTGCTGAGCATTAGTTCTTTCACCTGGGTAAATCAACTAACCAAACGTAACTGAAGGACATGGAAAACATCCTAGTCTCCATTACACTGACTTCACAGTAGCGTAACTATTAGGATGTTTCCAGATTGATTTCTGATGTGTTATTTTGCTCACCGGATTTAGATTTGTTCAGTGATGAAAATAAGAATTCAGAAGTACTCTAATGAACCTTTAGAAACACTAAAGTGGGGGACAGTGGGTGGAGGAAAATCTGAATATGTGCCTGCTTCATCCCATTTATTCTGCAGTGCCAGCGTATCTCTTTGAAGTGCTGGTATGGGGGAAGAAACTGCATTACCCAAATACCATTTACATAATCAGTTTTTCCACACTCGAAGACATTTCTCTCTGTTGTTACTTTAATTTGTTCCTTGTAATCATACACCTATGACAATAAACATCAAATGTATGTTAATTTCCACCATGCTTTCTACTTCCAAAACAGGTCACCTCTAGAAAAGCAAGTATTATCCTCATGGGACTGACAGAAAAACTGTACATTGACTGGCAATTCATTATTTTGCTTCCATCTGAATCCCTTCCCTCTCCTTGAGAGGAAAGAAATATCTAACTACTCTTTACAATTCTGAGGCTCCAATCAAGTACAGATAGACAGATATATATAAATCATATATCTATTCCCTGGTCCCAGAGACCCCATAACACAAAGTGGGCATATTCATCCAGACTTCTGTTGCAGCTGAAAACGGTGTTATCTACGTGAAGATCATATTCACAAAGTACTCTTGATGATAAGGCACCTGGTAGGAGCTGTGGGTCCAGATTTTGCTGCAAATTTGTATGTATTATTCCCTGCATGTGGTTACTTCTTTGTTTATCATTACTGTCCATTATCATACAAAGGCAGATAGACAAACAAATTCAGTGTTTTCATACTGTGTAATGACTGGATATTATCCTTACCTCACTAGGACTATACTGGAACTATTACTTTGCGTCAGTTTTTAGGCATCAACGTCATAACCCAGATCCTGTGAGGGAAACCTTCAGTTTAACCAAAACTAAGTAGAATTACCTCTGTAGTTCACTACACATGTTAATGTCACCTTCAGAGCATTTCGCCAACTCCCCACTGCCTGATGTTCTCTCTCCCAGAAGTGAGAAATGACGGCAACGCTTAAAGAGAGGCAGAGAAAACAGCTCCAGAAATGTGTGCTCTTCTCCCACTGTAGTGTCTTTAGACTGAGCACCTGCTGCCATAAATCCTACTTGAGATTTCCCCTGCTAGGAAATGCAAACACCAGGTTCCCTGTCTCCCCTGCTACGATCCCACTCTCTGCCATGCCCCATGGCCTGTTCCCCACCGTGTCTCCCGGTCCCCATGCAGAGAAGCTGGGAGCCCTCAGCGCTCCCAGGAGCCACCGCTGAGCACACCAGTAGCACACCATGCTCCTTCGTGCCGCTCAGGCTGGTGCAGCACACTGCTCGCTGACTGAACAGGTGAGGGGAGCACAGAAGAGGAAAACAGGTCTGTCCTGCAGTGACTGCAGCCAGACACCACCTCTATGTGTCCTGATTCAGCAAAACATGACCCATTTCTTGGTCCAGGTAAAAGTTCAAGTATCACTGTAGATAAAACATGCTCTTCCTTTTCTCCTTATCCTGACAGCACAGATGCTTATTCACGATCATCCTTTGACCTAAAACACACCGCCTTCCCCACAGCCAAGATCTCTCACCTGCATATGGCTTAGAGCTGTTCTCCAACTAGCCAGCTGTACAGGCACACACCGGACAACCTACTCTGTTCTCCAGTTTGTCAGCTTCTACGTCTTGCTACAGGCTGAACTACGATGCAGGCGAGCAATCGCACCTTTGATAATCTCATTCAAATGGGAACGCTCTGCTTGCTTCCTTACCTCTTCTCCTACACTACGGAATTATTTCAGCCAATGCCACAAACATATCTCTGATGCAGCTGCAAAGCTTGTCCAGCTGCCAGAGCCAGCTCCTGATCAGCGGGCAGGCAGGCCCAGTGGAAGCACCAGTTGCAGGACACTGTTCCCGGTTTGTCAGCCCTGCCCAAGCTCCAACAGCATCACCAAGAACCCTCCTCAGACCACCCGGCACAGGCTTTGCACACTCTTTGACACTTCTGCCTTTGTCTAGGCTTTCAAACTGGTATGCTCTCCCAAATGAACGCTTGACAGGAATACTCTCTCTACAGCATTACCTTGATCCATTTCAAAGCAGCCCTTGGAGGTTTTATGCTGCTATCGAACTGCAATAAAGTAGGACATTGCCAAAATGTCGTTGTGACAAGCAATTACTTCTGCTCTGCAAGGGCTCCCTGAAACATCTGAGAGCAAATTGCTTGTGATGGCTGTTAAGACACACATGATCCAGTGAGGAATTTTCAGTACTTTCACCAAAATTATAGCTGTTATAGTTATAATTTTATGTTGTTGTAGTTATAATTTTACCAAGCGGCTGAATTTTTCTCCTACAGGTAAAACTTTCACTTTTGACTATCAATTTGGACATTAAGAAAAACTTTGTCACCAAAAGGGGTGTTAAGCAGTAGAACAGGCTGCTCAGGGAGGCGGCGGAGTCACTATCCCTGGAGGTATTCAAAAGACATGTAGATGAGGTGCCAGGGACACGGTTTCGTGGAAGGATCGGCAGTGTTAGGTTAACAGTTGGACTCGATCTTTACAGTCTTTTCCAACCGAAACGATTCTATGATAATACAGACAAAATGGTAGTTTTTAGTCATAAAAGCTGCTGCTTTTACAGAAATACACAAGAGAAAGTAATTCAACTCAGAAGAGGGCACTATTCCAGGGGAGAAAGATGACATTTTATTAAACTTCATATTCTTTAAGTGGAAAATTGATTCTCTCTCACATCAAAACCCTCAAGTGGGAAGCTGAGACACTAAGTACAGAATGAGAGAGTTCTTGGCTTCTGAGACCATGGCTTTTCTGTGTCTCTTCCTGTTTTTAAAGGGCTGAAATAAAAATAAATAAAACATTTTTTTAATTCATTGCGATATGATATACAATTTAGCCAAATACGCTATTTCCTGGAAATCTGGTAAAATCAGAAACAAGCAAACATGACCGCTGATATATCTAATAGCCTGTCATTTTTTTAATCCATCCAAAGACAATCTATTGAAGACTTCTTCATAGATCTGAATGAAGTTGGTTAGAGACGGCATCTGTATTTCATCTGAAATGTGAATGAGTCATTCTTGTGTTTCAGGGGACTAGGATAGAAGAGACTGCTCTTCAGTCTTGTGGTTAAAAATAACTTTCCACTTGTCACACACAATATCCCCTTTAATGATCCCTGCTTAGTATTACTTTCATGATGACCTATTAAACAAACAGGGACACAATACATCCTCCAAAATTCAAGGAAAGTCAGATATTTAAAATAAAAATAACCACTTGTAATGCAAGACCAGGTATTGCATTACATTTAAAAAATAACCCACTAAGATTTAGGAAATAAAAAAAGGACAACAGGAGTGAGAGATGTTGCACAGAAGAGATTCGAACTATTGCCAGTCTTGAGCATTCAGAAGAGATACCGCTCCAGGGAAAATCTCCTACTGGGCTTCAGGCTCTGCCAAACATTGGAATTGCTCCAGCTGGTTCCTCAGCTGTTCTCCCTTTCCTTAGAGTAAACTGAAAAGCCATTACCCGCTGAGTGTGAAGAGGCGAGATCAGATGTCACCTTTGCCTGTATTCAGGCAAAGATTTTCTGATAATCACGATAAAATGCTTGCCCAAGTACAATGGATTAATGACGGCAGCATACCCTCAACTGAGCCCTTCTACAGTAGTTTGTCAATATTAAAACTACGTGAATGTCAAAGCGGACAACAGCAATATATCATCTGGGAATTTCTAACTGTAGTAATCTAATTACAACCTTTGTAACATTGTTTTTTCAATGACAGCGGTTTAAACTGTAATGAAGAAGAACTCAAGAACAATCTTACAGGAAGTTTCTTTGTAGCTTTCGAGCCAGTTTTCTGGACTGGGAATGGAACAAAGCCTTTTGCTAGGAGGACAGATGTACAGACTGGATCAGAGATGCTATTCTGGGAAAGATTCCACTCTGGATACGTCGGTGGAAAGAATCACTGTCCCACATCATGCCTGCCCCAATTTGGGGGTCCTGCAGACTAGGAGGCATGTAGAAACAGACAGTCACTTCAGCTGTATCTTCAGCGCTATCTAAATTAACTCAAGTACCAGAGGTCCCGTCAGTGTGCTGACTACACAGGGTTAATTTACTGTGTTGATAAGTTCCACTGTCAGCGATTCCCAAATCTTTGGGATCAGATAGGACTGCTCACCATGAAATTCCTAGGCTGGGAAGAAGCTCTCACAAATCAATGGTGATCATGTCTTAATACTGCATAATGATTTCTGATCTGCTCTACTATGGATGTTTTTATGAACTCACAGAAATTACAAACTTCAGTCATTAAGGTTTTTTTCATTCCCCACATTTTTTTATTATTTTTTCTCTAACAAATGAACTCTTCTCTTTTTAACAAAACCCGAGAGACATACACTAGCATATTCTGAAAGTTGTCTAAATATTTCAGGTATGCACTATCCTACGAGTTTAAATCAAAATTAGTGAGATGGTAATTTGAAAAATTAGTGATTTGAAATGTTTCAGACATTATAAATAAGTTTAACCGCATCATGAGTAGATCTGCGGTATTCCACTGCTTTTCCTGCCCTCAAGAGTCTTGTCAAAATGATTTGATAAATAACATCAATCTGAGATATTTATACCGGAGCAGAAGTTGTCTCTATGCTTCTTTGAAGACCTACCTAATAAATCTGGCACAGCTATTTTTAAAGACCATCTAAAGAGTGCTAATCTGCTGGCAAGCAGTGGAGTATCATGCCAAGGTGGAGTGTGTAACTACTGTAGCATAGAAGCTTGAGCAGACAAAACTGTGGATGGGAAGCCTAAGAAGTAAGGGACGCAGACATGATTCAGGGGGAGGGCAGTTGGGATGACCAGGGAACCTCAACTATGGGGCTTTGGCAAGGAGGATTTTAAAAAGGAAGAGCGCAAGGAACAGGAGGAATTACTGAGAGAAGTTTGGAAATAATTTAGGAGATCCTTTGGAATGGAAAGGGTTGGAGATAGAAGTTGGGATGTATTGGGGGAGTGAGGGATTTGAGCTTCCAAGGAAAAGGGATGGGAGTCCAGGACTACAAGACATTTCTGGGTAACAAGGACCTGGGCTTCCGCAGGGCAGCTTGGTAGTTCTGCCTGCTCAAGCACTAGTGCTACCATGGCTTCTCGCCCTACCAGCTACCTAGTGCTGCATCTTCCCTAACTCATGGCTTCAGTTGCGAAAAAAAGGCTAGTCCTAAATCTAAAAGTTCCATAAAATTAATACAACACTGGAAATACTCCAGTCAGAAAAACAATGACACTAGGAAAGCATCACTAGTTTGAGAACTGAAAAATGGGATCTTCAAGTAGTAATTTACTTAATAGTAAGAAGAAGCCTAACTAAAGCAACGTTTTAACTGTATAGACACAGCTACGAATCTTTTAGCGTGCACTTACAGTTTAGGTGATGGCTTCTTCTGGGAGAATCTCAAGGTTAAGACTGCTCAGGATGAAGGAGGAATTAAAGCACTGCAGTTTTAAACAAGTGCTGGGAGATCATTTAGCTATTCTGTGGTTCAATAATGACAATACTTTGCCAGTTAAGGGGATACTGAAAAGGTAACTTCACTAAAAAACACTACATTAGGTTTGTAAACTCTTTTTAATCCCAAGCATAACAAAATATACAAATGTGGTCTGGGGAATACCAAAACCTTCTCTTTCAACACCAGAAAACCACTGAAGCCATCACATTTTCAGCTATATTTCATAAGAAGCACAGTTTTAGACATTTTTTTTCTCATAAATTTCTTTGCTTTAAAATACATTCTAAAGTTGTGACAAGATTAATGTATTACTTCATATTGTATGATTTCAACAACAGACCTTGCCTAAAAACTATAGCTTCCTTATGCATTGTCTGCATTAAAATTAATCTATTCAAAACACGCACCACTCTTGCCAGTGTTATTTTATTTTTCAAACACCTGGGGAGTCATATAAATACTAGCGTGCCAAATGTTAAATTGTATTTTAAAACATGTAAGATAAATTGCAGTATGTAAAGTGCTTGATAATGCCGTGTATTTAAGAGGCAATTTCCTTAACAGCAAAAAACCTCACCATAGCAGCATGACAAGAAGACACAGCAGCCTAAAATATACAACACTGTTGACCTTCTGTATTTCAAAATTGTTCCAATTTTTATAATTCCCATACTATTTTTGCAGACTGTTGTTTGCCATCCCGCTTCTACCCATTGCCACTGAGTATACAATAAAAAGAGTTGAAAGTCTACTTCCTGTACACAGAAAACGAGCGCCGCTCCTTGCCTGCTCAACCAGGGATTTTATTTACCAGCAGGTTACACGAACCTCCCCTAACTAAGGACTGTATTTCTCTTACAGTTTAAACTCTGTTCTTCTTCTTCACTTTCCCCTTCAGCCATTCTCCCTCCACGCTGCTGCCCAGGAACCATATATTGTCCAGGACTGTGTGACCAACTTTCCCAGCTTCCAGAAAGAAGGAAAACACAAGAGTAGCAGGGAACGCTGTCTCCTAAAAAAACAGTATGCACCACTTTCACTCAAGCCATTACTTTGCCTGCACATCCAGATCTCCACGCTGCAGGAGTTTTCCCTTCACTTCATGGTGATTTCTTCAAAGTATTGAAACCCCAGGAACTGGGATGACCCCCCCAAGGGTTATGGCCAGCCTAACTTGCTTCCTCCATCCCTCCTAACAACCTTACACAGCAACTCCAAGGTTTCTTATGAGCATCTGATGCTCAGCCTGTACATGCCAAACAGCAGCCATCTGCCTGTGACACAGGTCTCACCTCTGGGAAAGAGCAGGAGGCAGAAGCCATGCACAGCAGTGGTGGGCTTTTGTCTCAACTTCAGGCCTCTTCCACTCTGAGACTGCAGCCATACATCTGGGCTGACAATCTCATCCTGTTTTTACAAAACAGGTTCAAAATCTCCAAACAAACCTCCTCAAAACCCTCATGTAAGAATTGCAACACAATTGCAAAAGTACTGAAAACTGAAACTTGACATTTTATTAAATACGACCCATTTTATTTATAAATCCCTACAATATGTGTTTGCTCAGCATGGTAAATAAAGGAGAATACAAACTCCACAATGACACAACACGCAAAGGATTTTTGTTCTGTATTTCTACATTATGTGAAATCACTAATCTGTGATTGCTACCGCTAGTTAAATAGTAAGTCCCAGAAATGATGCAAATTCTGTAGATCCAGAAACATTTTCCATTTGGAGTGGACTTCAATGGCCACTACATGTCCCTGAAATACTGTAAAATGTCTTTTACAGAACGATCACACAGCTTGAGAAAAATAGTACTTACTGGCATGTGATGAACTGTAAACACGGAGAGCTGAGAAGAAAAGGCATGTAGAGATATTAAAATACAGATTCTTTTGTTATCCCTCTGAAGAAGTATATTCTGTAACCATCTGCCTACATCACCAGTAAGTATGCAACTTTTGTGCTCATCTAGACCAAATCATGCGGTAGTATAGAAATAAATATGATTCACACACGAGAATGGGCATTTATTGCGCTTTTCTGCATTTGGGGCTTTGTTATCAATCAGGATCTTGCTTTCCAGTCCTCACCTAATCAAAGAAATACGGTCTCTCTCAATTTTTCTTGTGCACCAACCTGACCTTTAAGCGGAATATAATACACAAATCAATGTGATGCAGCCAATATAACTTCCTCCCCTTGTCACCTTGTCCCTTGACCCCGTGTCATTTAGTAGAACTGGCACTTTATCTACATCACACCTGACAAAGACTCAAAATTATGTTTGATATTCTTAAGTGTTTCTAAATCCTGAGTAAATTCCGTTTATGGCAAGAAGAAAATAAAAAGCAACCATGTGTATATAAGTAGGACTGTAATCTCATCTGTGTGAAAGTAATTTATAAATATTGTATTACAGTTGTTTATATATATGTGTAAGTAATACGTACACAGTGACAGGAACTGTCATTAGGCAACATAATGGCAGTCATAATGGGTAACTGGAGTGTGACATGAGAAAAAAAGGCTTACTCAAATCTCTACCCCATATAACTGCATTATTTTTTTAAGTGCTTTATGGAAAACAGAAGTTTTCAGGCACATGTATGTTTAATATCATTTATTTAGATGTTCACCTTCTTTACATGAGAGACCATTTAATCCATGTCCTTTGTCACTGTCAATTATTTGGAAAAAAAATACAATGATCAAGACTAACAACAGCATAATATAAAAACCGTGTAGGATACTGTCACAAAAGAAGAACAATCCTATTTATTAAGGACCAATTCTATCCCAAATTAACAAAACAAAATAAAGGATCGGGAGGATAAAGCCATAATCTTCTGCTTGTTTATATTACCAACAAAGCAAAAAAAACCCAAACTTGTCATGCAGCTTTTTGCATTTTTTTTTTCTTTTTTTTTGGCAGGGACAGAACTGCAAGTGTGGGGGAAAAAAAACCCAAAACTCTAACTGAGCCCTCAGATATTTGAACTGGCAACACTATCACCGTCAGTAATGATACCTAAAAATCGTCATTTATGTAAACTCATCTGTATTGAATAGGCAAAAAATATTGTTATGAAAACTACAGCTGGCTGTAAGACAAAAAATACAGGGTGTTGAAAAATGATGATGTATTAAATTGAGGAAAGGCTGTCTTCATTAATAAGTGAGAGAGAAAACAACTGTCATGGTAAATATGAGAAGGTGATGCAAATTTAGGAGGAAATGCATGAAAGGAAGAGATGAAAAAGAAATAAAAAAGAATCGTTAAATAATCAAACCAAGCAGAAAACAGCTAAAGGACGCTCATACTACAAATGTGCAAACTGATGAATTACAGAAACCACCTCAAACTGCAACACTACAACACAGAAGAAGTCTAGAAAGTATTAATCTGGAGAGAGAACTGGCAGATTACAAAATGCAAATTACTTCACAATACCACATGAAAACCTGAGATGGGGAGGCTGTAGTTACTAAGTCATCACTCTACCTGCCATCTTCAATCTGATTCTTGCAAAAGAAAGGTATTTGCAAATCAGTCAAGTCTTAAAGAAATCATAACATCTAAGAAGAGATTCAGGCTTGCCAATTTAAGCAAATGCCCTGAAAAGTAATATATAGAATTTATATATGTATATAACTTAGCTGAAATGGTATGTAGAAGAAAATGCAATCTACAATTAAACATGATGTAGTCAAGCTCTTAATTGTTCAAACTAAATCTGTCAGAACAGCATAATCCAAGAACTTCAGAAATTAACACTAAAAATAACCAACAACAAAACTGTTATTTTATAGCAAGTTTCCAGTATAAAGTCAATACGAAGTTTTGTAGAAGTAAGAGAAATGTACCTTTTTCCTGGCACAATAGCCCATGCTGCACTGTTTTTTTCTTTTTTAAGCCCTGTGAATGTATGCCTGATAGACTGGAAAGGTTTTCCTCCCACTGTCAAAATCCTTCTGTTTGCAGGTTTCTAGTGCTGTAACAATTCAGCTAGTGAGCTGTTACACAAAGAAAAAATAAAATAAATGGTGAAAATGTTTCCAACAGGCTAGGTAAGAAGATCTCAGTTTACTTATTTGAGGATGTTCCCTGTTTCTGGAGCTTTTATGAAGTTCTAGGACATTGTTCTGTGCGTGCAACACACAGGCTTTTTGGTTTTGTACAGTTCTTTTGGCTTTCTGGTTGCTCTGAATGAAATCTCTAGTATTTCAGTTTCTTGGGTTTGGGGGTATTTTTGTGTTGCTATGAGTTTGGTTTTTTTAAACACATCCCTACCCCAAATCTTCCAACTCAGTGCAGCCTAGTCTGGGCTTTCACTGATGCTACTTAACAATCACTGTTCTCACCCTGCGAGTTCAGATGAAACTGGGGTGGACTGCTCCTTTTCCCTGTGTAAGGATGAGCAGTAACAACTACTGTGGTCAGAAGAGCACAGTCTGATCAATGTTTGTCCATAGCACTCAAATACTTTTTATTTTCGCAGAAGAAACAAAGCTTTTAAAAGAGAAACAGTAATACCTGGTATCTAAGTTCTTGTAACTGCTATCTAGATTCCCATGATAATGACCCAAGAGGCTGAGCTTTTCCGCACTAATGAAGCTAGGAGATCCTGTGTGCGCCCAGCTGGCCAAGAAGGCCAAAAGTATCCTGGCCTCTATCAGAACTGGCATGTCCAGCAGGAGAAGGGAAGTGACCGTGCCCCTGTGCTTGGCATTGGTGAGGCTGCACCTTGAGTCCTGTGTTCAGTTCTGGGCCCCTCACCACAAGGAAGACACTGAGTTGCTGAAGCAAGCCCAGAGAAGTGCAACCAAGCCGGTGAACGGTCTGGAGAACAAGTCCTATGAGGAGTGGCTGAGGGAATTGAGATTGTTTAGTTTGGAGAAGTGGAGGCTGAGAGGAGACCTTATCGCTCTCTACAGCTACCTGAAAGGAAGTTGGAGTGAGGTGGGTGCAGCTTCTTTTCTCAAGTACTTAACAACAGGACTAGAGGAAATAGCCTGAAGTTGCACCAGGGGAGGTTTAAATCGAATATTAGGAAAAATTTCTTTACTGAAAGAGTAGTCAGGCACTGGAATGGGCTGCCCAGGAAGGTAATGGAGTCACCATCCCTGGAGGTATTGAAAAAAAAAAATGTGTAGATGAGGCACTTCAGGACGTGCTCTAGCAGAATGGTGAGGTGGTTTTTGTGTTTTGTGGGGTGGTTTGGGTTTTTTTGTTTGTTTATTTGGTTGGTTCTTTTTTTTGTTTGTTTGTTTCTGGGTTGACGGTTGGACATGGTAACCTTACAGGTCTCTTCCAACCATCACAATTCTGTGATTCTGTGATTATCTAATTCACAAAAATAAAAACATACAATATCATATCCAATGGCAATGTAAACGTACAGGGTTTTCCATGGCAGGCAGCTAAGCAAAGTCAGAGACTCATGCAGTGTCATGTCAAAACCTCCCCTCCTAAAAGCCAAGTAAACTGTCACATTTCTGAGGGGAAAACAATTCCAATGACAGGTAAAGGTTTGCGTGGCTACCCTAAATTACATTTGTTAAGAAGAAATTCTGGATAGTTTCTTTAATGGTTCTCTGGTAGCTCCCTCATACAAGTAATTGTAAACTAGTGTGTACTATGAAACAATTAAATGTTTATTTTCTAATGTCAAATCAATTATTAAGCACATAAGAAGCCTTATGGATGACGTAAATTATTCATTTCCATTTGTTATCTGGTCTCTTGACTTCAGCAGCATCTGAACAATATGATGATACCTGGAATTACTATTGCTTAGTTTCAGTACTCTCAGAAACATTAATATTCTTATTGATAAAAGTTATTTCCCATCAGAGAGAAAAATCTCGCTACATTCGATTTTGCATATTTACCCGAGACTCACATTTTTATTGTATTTCAAGGGGCATTACCTTAACGCTTCTCTAAGCAAAATTCATTCACATGACTTGCACAGCAAATATCACACCACACACAAACTGCAATAATCTTGATGTAATGTACCATCAGCTCAGCCTTTGTACTTAATTGTGCACTCTGAGATGGAAAAATCACTACAGGAAATACAGTAAAGGAAAATAAACCAGCAGGGAAACAAGGATTTCACAAGGTTCTTCTGATAAAGGTGTAGGACTCTTTTAGTAGCAGTCTCTTCTACATTAGTACATTAAATCTCTCTCTAGGAGAGCCTTATAATGAATGCCTGAAGAAATCAGAAATATAGCCCGACTAGTATCCCCTAATGTCCTAATTTTTGAGACTACTGCTCTAGAAGAATACTGGAAAGATAAGAGACATTTAAATAGCAAAAAACTGCCAACGTTTCTAACTCAGAAAATCCGTCCCTTCAGTTTTCAGATGAACTTTAGGCACAGGTCAAAGTAAATGATCATTTAACCTAGTTCAGTAGTCCCCAGATGTAAATTGTGCATAGGAATAAAGAACTAAAACGATGCTCCTGGATCACTTAAATCCATGTCCCTGCTATTGAAGACGCTGAATGACTCTCACCACAGGACAGCATTCTGCTGCAAAATCAATTCATTACTTTAATCCTTATTATTCTGAGGATATTAGACACTCCACAAACCCAATACTCTAATGGTTAAGGTATGTTTTTAAGTTTCCAGACTAAATGTTATTGATGGATGGCTCTGGGGGTGGGGATTGGTATGTGTACGTTGTCAATAATCCTTTATCTTCAGTAGATTCTCCTCAAATCTGATGTGTGCAACCACAGATTATCTCTAGGTGGCAGTCACACCACTCTCAGAGGTCTTTTCTGCTGATTTACACCCAAACGATGATCTATGCTCATCTTGTCTCACAAAACTCTCCTTTCTCCTGCTAATCTCACTTGGTGCTCTCTGCATTTGTGCCAATTTCAGTTTATCTTTTTCAATGTAGGTGGCCAGCAAAGTACATAGAATCATAGAATGGTACAGAAGGGGTTGGAAGGGACCTCTGGAGATCACTGAGTCCAACCTCCCTGCCAGAGCAGAATCAGCCAGGGCAGGCCACACAGGAACACATCCAGGTGGGTTTTGAAAGTCTCTAGAGAAAGAGACTGCACAGCTTCTCCAGGCAGCCTGTCCCAGACTTCATCACCCTCACAGTGAAGAACTTTTTCCTTGTGTTGAGGTGGAACTTCCTGTGTTCCCGTTTGTGATCACTGCCCCTTGTCCTATCACAGGGTACCAATGAAAAGAGACTGGCCCATTCTACCTGACACCACCCTTCAGATATATGTAAACATTAATAAGATCCCCTCTCAGCCTTCTCTTCTCCAGACTAAGCAGCCCCAGGTACCTACATAGTCATGCAGGTGAGGTTTCATAGCTAGATACTTTGCCATCATGAGTCTTTTCTGGATGCACATCCTCACAACTCAGTGACCAACTAATGGTTCTTCTCTTCATTCTTCTTGCTCCTGCTCATTTTCTACCAATGAACTCTCAGCCTATAGCTGAAATTTCTGCTGTTAGTTCCCACATGCAGACATCTCACATTTACTGTTATTAAATTCATCTAGTTGTGATTACTGCATTCCTCAAAGTCATGTGTTGGTTTTTTTTCCCATAACATTCCAATCTTTTGCTCTATTAGGAAACTCTTAACTAGGTCAACAACAAATTTCATTGAAGTGGTGACATTCTGTCACCCTACCACTACTAAAAAGCATTAATAAAGGCAAACATTCTCCAGAGTTCCCTGAGAAATTCGTCCAGCAATCTTTCTCCTGGCCTGATGCTCTCTGAAGTCACACTAGCTGCCATCTCCTTTCATCTGTATGTACAGTTATTTTAACAATGCTCATGTCCTCTAGCAGTGTTTCTAGTCTTCTACTTGGCACTAAAACAGGTATTATTTTATTTATTTTTTTACAAAACTCCTTTCCCTATTTAAAAAAGGAAACAGTTCTCTTTCCATGAACAGCTATCACAGCGCATTGCCATGACAATTTAAAGGTTAATAATGGCACATTAGTTATGCTAACTGGGTGTTCCAAGGCTCCATACACACTTTTAGTATCTTAATCTACTAAATTACTGATTTTAATGACTGGTAGGTCTCTAATAGCTCAGCTTTTCCCCATCTTCTACACAGATATAGCCATACCAGATTTGATAAACACATTTAAATGTCTTGCTATTAAGCCTGTGACTTCCTATGTCTATTACAAAAAAATGACTATTGAGATGAAAATCATCTGTTCTTCTCCTTCCTTGAATATAACTGTAAATATGGCTTGTATTTGTGGATTGTGGGTTTCTTCCTTTTCTATCACACCTACTCCTAACGCACTGTTGTATGTGCTGGGCAGTATCTTCTCCTTTCATACAAGCCTACTGATTTTCCTTATGTCCTTTTCCAGGTGACTATTCACTACAAGGTACTATGCTCCTACAAGATTTAGTTCCTTGCTCGGGATATTCATTCCTGATAGTCTGATTAATCTTAAACATGAAAAAAATGTCAAGTCTCCCCCACACTCCGGATCCTGAGCCGGCAGTACAGCTGACAGCAACTCATCCTTGTTTTCTTGTGCTGTAGGAACTTCACTGACACCCGCCCTGCTTTCCTTTTCAAACATCTAACTCCCTTTTTTTCACACTGTGTAACCACACAACATATTATTAATAATTTAAGGCAAGGCTGACTTTAGATAAGGCAGGCACCAAGCAAGGTGCAGAAATCAGACTTGATGTAATTTTGTACAAAGAAAATCCTTCCCTTTCTGCAAAGCCCTCAGCTTGCCCCACTGCCTAATACAGGAGTTAGTTACCACAACTGCAGAAAACCTACACAAGTCCTCATCCCTCAGCACACGACAGACTGATATCCCTAGGTGCCAAGAGAGCATTAAAAAAAAAAAAAAAAGAGAACTGTAAATACTAATACAGAAATCTCTGCCCACACTTTGTAAACCAGGCCTGCTCCAAGGCCTGCACCAAACCATCCCATACCAACATAGTAAAACAAAACCAAAAGTGCTTTAGATTCAGCTCAAAAAAGATTCAGCTCACCTGGGCTAAAATAGGCTAAACATATATTCTAAACACATCACTCCGTGTATTTTTTTATTTGGAAACCTGGAGTGTCAAACTCTGCTTGATGTAATTTCTGTGCTGTAACTGAATACAGACAAGGAGGAACACATCTGGTGCCAGAGTTGTGCCACGGTAGTTATAATTAAGTAGAACTGAATACCAAAATCTAGCAATGATAGAATTCATTAGACTAGTATAATGCTGTATAATTACTCTCTTCTTTTTTATATGATCCACTGTATGCTTTAAGAGCTCTTTTTACCCACAGATATCAATGTGCTATGACGTATTTACATACGCCGTGTATAAAAGACTGAGGAAGTAGTAGATATGTCAGAGGATGACATGGAAAGGCGACTGTTGTACAATAACTACACTGTCAGTGAAGCAAGAGGAAACTAATTTAAATGCATTCCCTGGCACGTGACTCTACAGACAGGTACTGGATTTGCATTTTGTAAGTTAAGGTGCTTCTTTCTATAGTAGGGAAAAGTCCTAAGACGATAAAATTAATATATCACTTTTTTCCACCAGCATTACTTCCTCAGCTTGCCCGCCTTCCATTACTGGCCCTCCACCAAACACACCATCCACTGATTTCTAAGGATCGCCCTTGGATCTTTCCTCACGAAAGAGATCTCCATACATTATTGCTCACATCTTAGATTCATAAGAACTGCCAGTGAGCAATTTGAGTCTCACTAAGGTGCCCTCCACCTCCCTCTGTACTTGCTTCTCTTCATTGTCCATATAGAGGAGTAAGGGAGCATGGACTAATTTTAGAGGTAAGTTAGTTGGTATAGATGACAATGCAAATATCCTGGCTCCTCTTGTAGTGACAATTGCAGCCTTTGGATCAGGCTCAGCAGGCAATTACAGAGGCAGACCAGCTCAATGTAGCTGCATTGTCTTCTTCCCTCTTCAAACAGTGGCCAGCTACCTGACAACAGCTTTCTCTCCAAAGCTGTAGCTGCAGCCAAACAAGAGACAAGGAAATGGAGACAGAAAAAAAGTAGTCTGCAGGGACACCAAGAAAGATATCTGAAACCAATCACAATTTGCACTTACTTCATACCAGCCCACAGGTTTCTAACAAAAACACCCTGCAATGACTCTGATCAGCCACTTCATTTCCAGCCCTCTACTGTTCATGAAAGTTATTTGAGCTATGTGCCTGCAGGCTCAGGAGGAACTCTCTGCTTTAAATATATATTGAGTTCATAGCCAAAATAGTCTCTCTGAAGTGGGATTTTTATTGTAAACAAAAACTGCGAAAGTTCACACCTAAGGTTCTTTCAGACAACAGCGAAAAACTGTATTTAGCAGTTGCAAACAGCCAAAAGGAACATTAAAATCATTAAGCCAAAATTTAAACCATGCAGGGCTCTATTTTGCAGGGAGAAGACCTGTGCAGAAATGAGAGAATAATGCGTTCTTTCTAAAAACTATGGCATGCAGAAAATTTATCTTTCAATAGTTACTAGTACAATGAAGAAATGTCATATCCTGAACAAGCTTAGGAATCAGAAAAGATGAAAGATATGATAAAAAGAGCATTTTAAACTCTGTTGGATCAGAACAAAAGTTAGACTGTAACTTAATGAAAATTAAAATAAAGCACCCGTTTAGTAAATAAGTGGCACGAAATGGCTTCTTAAAATTATTTTCATAACTTTCTAATGAGCTATGTCAACAAAAACAACTGATTGTTTGATCAGTTTGAAACAACTGATTTAAATTTTACATATTTTTTTTCTTTCATAAAGAGCAAAAAAATGAACAACAAAACCAAGCCAGTAAGTCACGCAAAATGGTTTTAAAATTTAAAAACTGTAAAATTTCAACAAAGCAACTGTCAGTGATCACTAAGGAAGGATTCTTAGATTTTCTTTTCCATATATTTATAGGAGAGAAGATCGATTATTGACCTTCATATTTTTGATGTAGAGCAATCAAAACACAAGCATCACAGAGATTCACAGCAGTATTTTACTGCTCACGGCTTTTTTATAAACATTCAAAAACATCAAACCTGCAATTAGTCTATTGTGTGAGCTGTCAAATTCCCAAAAAGATTTCCACATTTTCGTAGTTTAGTTTTAATTGACGCTAGGCAGAAGTACACTTGGCAGAAGTACAACTACAAAAGGGCGAGTAGCAGGAGGATGGAGTCAGGCTCTTCTCAGGGACATCCAATGACAGGACAAGGGGCAACGGGTGCAAACTGGAGCATAGAAAGTTCCAGGTAAACATAAGGAAAATCTTTTTTACGGTGAGGTTGACAGAGTACTGGGACAGGCTGCCCAGAGAGGTCATGGAGTCTCCTTCTCTGGAGACATTCAAAACCCGCCTGGACGCATTCCTGTGTGACCTACTCTAAGTGGTCCTGCTCTGGCAGGGGGGTTGGACTAGGTGATCTCCAGAGGTCCCTTCCAGCCCCTAACATTCTATGATTCTGTGAAAAGTGATCATGAAAAAAGCTCTGCTATTCAAAGCGGGGGAAAAAAAAAATGTTAATGGGGAAGCAAAGGGTCCCACTGCAGTGAGCCACGTGACCTCCAACTCCCAGCAGTGGCCAGGGGCCACCTGGCACCAACCTTCTCCCGCCAGATGACAAAGGTACCTGGACAGTGGAGTTAAGCCACGTATCTACAGCCTGCTCCCAGCATTCCGGAAAAGCCTTGATCGCCCCGGGCTGGAGCCTGCACAGCACTGGGCAAGGCAGCTGCCCAGAGCTTGCTGCTGCTGGCAGAGCAATCAACGCAGCTCCCTCCCAAATACCCTCTTTTCCAACCAACACTTGCACGCAAAGCAAGGAGCAGACTGAAACATCAGAGGCCTCGTGTCACGGCAACCTGTGGGAAGACAAAGCCTTTCCCTGGAGCTCTGCAGTCCTTCCTGCCTCACCAGGCTGGCCACGGCCCCCAGGGGCTGTCGGAATGCCGACAGTTTTCCTCAGAGGAAAGGAAGGCAGGATAAAACATCTTCACAAGCTAAATACAACCCCTGGACTGAGACATCAGCATCCCTCTTTGATCTCTTTTATGCCACGCTTTCTGAAAATCATGATCGTATCTCTCAAATAACAAAATTAAACTCAGTAGAATTTGCAATGAACAAATAATATGGCTGATTAAATATTTGATTCTAAGCTTGAAAGCCTGAAATATTCTAGCAGGGCATTCCACAACTGGCAAAGACAATAAATGAATCAAAAAAGTAAGACCAGGTGAATTATCTAGACTTGTATCACAAAGATTCAGGGACTCTCATGGAGAAATTTGAAAAAAATGTTATGCATTTTGCTTTTTATTACATGGAAGTACGGGCTGTTTTGGTAATTTCAAATACTTACAAAATAAAACTAACCAAACAAAATAATAATAATAATAATAAACAAAAATAATACCCCAGGAATGTGGTTTCACAGATAATTAATCCCTGAACCTTCCAAGAAAATGAAAATACAAGAGTCACGCACAAAGGTAAGGGCTCCAAAACTAATATTACCAACATACACCAGTAATTTAAGTCACTTGAATTAAAGATTCTAAAGGAACTACTTGCATACTTAAAGTTCAGTATTTGCATAAGTCTTTGCAAGATCTGAATAACAAGTCAGAGAATTGGTTTCAAGTCTGTCTAGAAGGCACCCTGGATACAGTACGACCATTTAAAAGTTATATCAAACTCACGGAACCAGCATGAAATTTTCAGAAGACATATTGGGATGTCTAAAAGCTTTTTTCCACCCCTTGGAGAATTTAACAATTATTATATTAGGAGTACTCCCATGTAGATAGGCTTGGGAAAAGGAGAGGGCTATGGCAGAACACAGAAGAATTGATCAGGTGCAGTGTTGGCTATAGCACAAGATTTACTGATATTTCAAAAGTGCTGCTGATAAAATGCAATTATATTTTTTTTTCTTCACTACAAAATTTAAAACCTGTGAAGGATACTTCACTGATTCACTACTCAGTTCATTTCCCTAGAAGTGTAAGGAAACTCCAAGTCCTTTCTTTCCCAAGTGTTGCTAAAGAACATCTTGAAGACCGCAGAAAATCTACACAGAGATCTCAAACATATTAAGCTGAAGAAGACAGCATCAGCAGCCGAACAAAACTAGCATTTCTGCCATGTTAATTGGTCACTAGAATCAAATATTCTATAGACGAAGTTAGTGACTGGAATAAAATGTTCATTATGCAAAGGAGCTTAAAAATATAAAGGAAAAATCCTTCAAATATTTTCATGTCCTAAGTATCCACCTCTCTTTGGTATTTATAAAATAGATGTGGGGAGTCTCAGCATGCAAACACTTAGTCACAAAAACATTTTGTGAGATGTCTCACAAAAATGAATGTGATTGCTCTTGCATAGAATGGTTCTTGGAAACGTACTCAATGGAAGTCAAATTAATAATAACGACAGTCTTACCTGGTCCCAGGGACAGATGATTCCTCCAAAACACATAAAGAGATATCCCATGGCAACAAGACATACCCAGACCACCAGAGAAAATATACGAAGCAGCTTCTTAAAAACAGGTTCTACGCAGACAAGGATAAATATAGCAAAAAAAATCGCTAGGGCCGTTGGAACAGTTATCAAAAATGCCACATGGTCTTCAATTTCCTGGAAACAGAGGAAAATGAAAAGGAAGTTAAAAACTAATGCACCTAAAGGTCAGACAGCAGTAACAAACTCTAAACTGATTGCACACGGAGATCCCAGAAAGACACAACTGAATATCAAAAGTGGGTTGCATCACAATAGGATTTCTTTCACTGCAAGAAGCAGTTATGTAGAGTATTAACTGCATAAACAATTACTAACTACACTAGTGCATGGTATTTCTTTTACTAAACTGAGAACTGTATTAGTTGAAGCAGATTGAGAAAACTGTAAATCTCACCATAGTAATGCACCAGGCCCATAGGACTGAGCAGATTAAAGGGCAGCCCTCATCTGCAGAAGCAGAATAGCCTTTCTGCTCCAGAATTCAAAAGATTTCTGTGATTACTATAGTTTGCAGGTGAAATTCAAGCATCTCTATTGAAGACTGTAGCTGTCAAAATGCCTCCCAAATCACCTATGTGTCCATAACTCTATAGAAGCCTTTTTGACAGTGATATTTGCCAGGTACTATACATTTTGCTTGTGTTTGAAGTATTTCCCTGGAAGGACAGGCTCTAGATTACATATATACATCTTCTCCTAGCAACTGCTTACTTCAAAATGTGCAAGCAACACCCAGAGCAAGGACTGGAATATAATTTGAAGTGAGTTTCAGAATAAACAATATTTAAATTTACGTACAGAACTTACATAGAAGTTACTACACCTCTTACAGTATCTTTAAATCACCTACTGATGGATGCATTTGAAAAGAATAAATATTTGATTTTATATTCCTGTATGTGTTCAAAAGTATCTCTGGTTGAAATACAGCGGCACTGTATCAAAGTCTGGTCATAGGATCTTTACTCATTCTCCTAGCTGTTATGAATTCTAACAGCTTCATTTGTAGCAACAAGGATTGCAAAAGAGGGCCCCAAATGCTACCGTTGCAATATACAAAAACCCTCCACTAACCACACATTTCATGCAGAAACGCCTCATATTCATTTCTCATGCTGGTGAAATCTTGGGAACAATCTTAAAGTACCTATTTGATGATTTGTAAGAGAGGCAAGCACAAAGAAATAACATTTTTCCCCCCTGTTTTGTAGTTGATCTCTTAGTTTATTGACTGGTTTTCAACTCAAATGCTTCATGTTTCACTTAAAAGCTTTTTGATGTGATTATTTTTCCTTTCTTCTAAGACTTGCTACAGTTAGAGCAGAACTAAAAATTTACAAGTCAATTTGTAAATTTACAAAAATTTACAAATGCTGTCAGCACTTTTTGGTTGCTTGCTTGCTTTTTCCTCTGATCTAGTAAATTTGACAATCCAACATCTATAGACACACTCTCTGTAATGTTCTTTCCCCCTCCTCCCTTCATACTCTGTTTTCCTTGGGGCCTTGACTACCCGTGTACAGCACATGGCATCCCCCACCTGCTGACCAGCAGCTCTGCCCACTCCCACCTGCTGGGAACCCAGCACCACCCCACCAGCTGCCCCAGCCCCAGGAGCCCCTAGTCCACACAAACCCGCTACTGAACCTCTACAGTGACCCGCCCCCCATTTCAGCAGAAGAGGAGAGGGGCAGCTCTGCTCTCTGCAGAGCATATCAGCTATGGCTCTACGCTGTCTAGCCCAGAAGCAGTGACAACCCTGGCACGTTCAAACCGAGGGAAACACGATCAAAGCCCACATCTGACTGTGCAGATTGCAGATTATCTTCCATGTACCCTACCCTGCCCAACAAAAGGCAGCTCATCTTTCAACTCTTACTCTGTTTTTCCCTTTCAAATTCACCAAGTCACACATTTAAGCAATTACTATTGCAGCACCTGTGATTAAGATCTAAGGAAAATATGAATCGAGAAACTGTAAGTGATGGTGATAACTCTGAAATGCAAACACTAATCTTCCAAACATTAAATACACACATTAAGGCTTTCAAGCACTCCGGCAGTCATACCCAAAACAGAGGTATGGGCTTAAAGTTAGGCATATGGGAGTAAGTGTCAGCATGAGTACAGAGCAGTATGAAGTAAGACACAATCCAGCACAGTGAGTGACAAAATATAAAACCTAACTAGTAGTAGTAAGAGCTACTGATGTATGTCTCTGTATTTTGTGATTTTTGATCATCCTCATCTCTGAAATTTGTTTCAGTGAATTAATTTAGTAACTTAACCAACGTCAGCAACATCTGACTTCTGCACTTTCAGGTGGGACTGAAGGTCAGAGGAATTCATCCCTTCACTGGTGACAGGACAACATTAAGTTCCTCACACTACGTGTCATGCAGTCAAGGTCACGGCACCTAAGGAACCTGCAAGCTCCTGGAGGAAGCCAAGACTCAGCAAAACCACAGACTGAAATGACAGCAAATTGGTGTTTCAGTGCTAGCGAGTACGCTACAAATATACTAGCGAGAATATCCACACGCACTTCAACTGTACACTTCCCTATTTCAGTAAAAAAAACAAGAGTATTGTGCTTTCTAGGACAACCTTGCTTGATAAGAAATCAACAATAGATTTCAGTTTAGAGCATATATATGGTCACATAGCTACATACTTCTGTATGTATTCTATCATTAGATCAATCCATCAAAATTTTTATTCCAATTAACAACTGAATGACTGGTTATTCAATGCCCTTTTTCTAAGCCTGCATTGATCGTAACACTTAGCTGAGCCATTTTGATCACTAAATCTAAAGCTCTATTTCTGCTTTCTCCCCTTCTCTGGGTGGTTATCGCACAATTTCGTATTTTGTTTTGTTAGAAACATAGGCAGGCAAAAAAAACAGACCATGATTTTCAGCTCCTCATCCCAGGTAACAGAATGCAACCTCAGTGACTGCAGTGGGATCTCACCTCTCTGAGCTGACTCCAAAACAACCTGTTTCCGATGCCACAAGCTGTCTGTATCACACCATACACTGTGTGTGTGCATTCTGAAGCAAAATTGAAATTTAGAGACAGTAGACACATGAGCAACTGAAAAGTATATGAGAAAACAATGGTTATTACAATTTTAATCCTTCCTAGAAAGTCTTCATTTGTACAGGGGGATTCTTCACAATCCTGTCTGTAAAATACACTGTAATGTTAGGTCAACAAAAACAGGTCATCTGAGGCAGGAGTTTATTTTGGAAATTACTTTTAACAATATTTTCCTTTTACTTCAGAGGAATGTTTATGAAATTGTAACTTCAAGAGCAGAACATTTAAAACTTGCAGTTTCCTGATCAATATTTGCAGTCAATAAACAGGTGTGTTTACCAGGTTAAAAGGTTACGTTGAATGCAAAGCCAAAACCTGCAGGCTAACTGTTCTGTTTCCTTAACCGCTTCCCAAGGAAGTGGAGGGGGAAAAAAAACAACACCAAAACTCAACATTTTCCTCCTTTTTTTGTTGCCAGTTTCAGAAATTAAAATACATCAGAGGTAATGGAATTAAAATATCAGCATGACACTTTCAAACATAACGGCTAAGCCTGTAATACATGGATCTTGCCTAACAGCTCTGTCATCCTGGTTGTTTTCTATCTTGCTGTCTTTTAATTACCGAAGAAATTAAAAAGTCATTTTTTCTAACCTCCATAAATTCTTCAGAAGTGTGATGATCTTATCACCACTAAAATCTGAAGAATTATTTTCACTCATTTTTGCAAAGCACAAAACCTTTTCTCTTTCTACATCCTGTTCTTTCCTTTTCCAGGTAATACCATGCCCTGAGTTTAACTTTATACAGCAAAGCTGCTGTAGAGCACTGCACTGTTTTATAAAAAAATCATACAGCTTGATGAAGTACTCTATAAAAATGAACAAACAAGCATTTAAAGTACCAGCTTTAGCATAAAATCTTTTACCATGGTCCCTCATTCCTTTGGTCTTTTACTCTTTTCATTTCCTGGGATTTGAGAGCAGTCTATACACAGAGGAATCCTGTCTGGGATATGAACACGTTGAACAAGGAAATGGAGACAGATATATTAAATTTACCATTTACTATATTAAATTCCTAATAAAATAACTTTTTACTGAGACCAATGAAACACTTTCTAAATGTAAATGCAAAAACAAGTGAATAACATCCTTCAGACATTAAAACTATGCATGATTTCATACATGCATTTTCAAAAATCTTGAGTGTTAAAAAAAAAAATGTTGGAGAGCTCAAGGATCAACAATTTACTGATCTCTATCAAAACAGGACATTTTCCTTTAACCACACTGTCTGAAAGAATCCACAGCAAAAATTACCCCATTTTTCCTTCTTCTTTCCTTCCCTCTCTTTCCCAGAAATTACCCATTTCCCCTTTTCCAGGACTTAAGAAAATCAGAATAATTTTCAGAAGACGTACCATCACACTTCCCTTCACAAAAGTGAATAGCATTTCAATTCTCTTAACACCTCAAGAAATCGATCACTACAAAGCCAAAAAGCTGCAGAAGTCTTCTGGCTACTTCTCACTCTTATCCTATGGTTTTATATTTTAGTAAATCTGCTTATGGTTGACTGCACTGTGTGCCATCTGCTAGACAGCTGGAAAAATCTCCATTTTATTAGGAAGTGCCATGTCCTGCTCCAGGCCAAGTAACTGTACAACTTCACCTTGGACATCATCATTTAGGAGAACAACTGAGAAGTTTTTGACCCACCATCTCAGATTTCTTTTCCATCAATTCCATCATTATTCATCCATCTTCATTTCAGAAACGGTAGTGTCTTTAAGGACAGATGCTGTTTCCAAGCCCACATGGTATTTTCTGGATCCACAACTTAGAAAAACTTCTCTGACTTTCATGCTCACTATTTATCCTTCATGACACAAAGCTTTGCTTGTTTTTCTTGCTCAGCTGCCTGGTTAGATGCTTTCTCATGTGCCTTCTTTTTTTTTAAAAAAAAAAAAAAAGCTTTTACTGAGCTTTGTACAACATGTTCAAGGACACTAGCGGAAAATTAATTGAACTGCACTTTTTAATCAAACTGTCCTGAAGCTTGTGTCAACGAAGCTTTTGATTTTCACTAAGGCCCTATATAATTGCATGCCTGAGATTGCTTCCCTCTGATTCAGCATTCCCTGTTTGGCTTGGTAGATCAATGATAACAGCATCAGGCTCAAATCCAGTTGTTTCATGATGTCTGTTTTCTTGAGAAATTCAGTTCTCTCTGTTAATGAGTCTGATGTGCAGTCTACACTTGCTGTTAGCACACGGTTATATTTGTCTCCTCACTAGTCCGCAATCAGTCCAGGAATTTGCACATCACACGTATCAGATAATTCTGACTCTCATTACAATGGCCAAACTGCTGCGTAATGTCATACAGAACCAGCAAGAAGCAGTTCTGCATTCATGGTCAGGTTCTAGATAATTTTATGTTTTTTTAGCAGACTGTGTCACTATTAAAGCAGTAGGACTTCCTTGAGGTCCTTCAGGTGATGTTTCACCCAAAAGTGCCCCAGCATCCAAAGACAGGAATGCGATGTAATGCCAGTCTCTCCTGGGATCCCACTCAAAGACTAAGGGAAGTACCAGTAGGTCTGTTACCTATCCTGGGAAAATTTGTTAAAAACAAAGGTCCCAAAGTTCCCACAAAAGCCCTCAGGAATCCTAGGGTATATGTTGTTCAGCATAGCCATAAACAATTTGGGAGAAGTGAGTAGTAATCTGACAAAGATGAGGGCCAACTAGGAAGAATTACAAAAGGATTTCCTAATAGTCACCACTGACGCAGCTCGGACAAAACAATCCTAATTCTATACATGTGAAAACAGGCTCTTGGTTGATTTTTAACACTCAGAAACTGAGATATTTGAGATATGAAAACACCTCTTCGGTGCTGACTAGCAGTCAAAAAACAACCCAGAATGAAGCAAAGGTAAAGAATAAACAAGAGAGAACATCATGATTCCACCTCAATGCATGATGAACACCATGAACAATTCTGGTCCTACCACCACCACTTCCAAATGAATACAAAAGAACTAGACAAGCAAAATTTCTAAGGATGGCCAAAGCTGTAACATGGTGGCAAGATAGTGATGGAGTAACATTTGGTTTTAAGGTTTTTCTTTCCAGCATGAAGTGAGTACAAGTGTCCTTTGATACAGCTCTTTTGATTTTTATAGGTGTCCATCTCAGACCAAGAGGGAACAACCACGACTTGATCTGCCTGTATGCAAATGTGTAGCCAGGGAACCTCACGAGCCTGTGACCATTCCTACCGAATCATATGCCATGGGATAGAGGACAAACATGTATATCTGCCAAAAACATAATTAGCAGAATCAGGACATGTGTCCTTGAGTATTTTCTACACATAGACATGCCCTGTGCAAATCCCATGTACCAAATCTGACCAGTGAGCAGTTTCTGCCATTTCTTTATATATCCTCCGCTGCCACATCAGCAGCTTTCTCATTTCATTTTCCATCGATTTGTATCCTCTCATCTTATCCACCACATCACGTAAAAACCATCAGTACATACAACAATTTATTTAATAAATTGGGGGTCAGAGGGCCCACAGGCAGTCAGGGAGCATGAACAGGACTGTCATGCCTTTCAGTCATCCGGCACCCTCTCAGTCTTCTCTCAGGCTGGCAATTAGCAAAAGTAGCTCTACTTCAAGACATTCAACAGCCTATGAAAAACAAGATGATCCAACCCAGTTACTACACTCTTCTGCTGCTGCACTTACAAAATTGTCCTGCCCAATGACACTACCTGGCAGTTACAGAAGATAAACCATGTCCCTAGGAGCAACAACAGTTAATTACATTCTGCTCCCTGAAGTGTCCCCTTCGAAAGATGGCTGAGACAATACACAGCAAAGTGAGCACAAGTTTGTACTTTGATGAAACTAATTATTTCAGACTCCAGAGCTAATTACCACCTACTCATACCATCTTGATTATTTTTAATGTAAATGTAGTTATGAACATATCCTTCTTGCATGCTTTATTCTACACATATTGGTTCTGAATTCCTCTCCAAAAATGTGGTTTGAAGACTTAGTTTCGTTTGTTTTTCAGATGTTCTCAGAATTCTTCCTCCTCATATTGAAAAACATCTTAAAGAAACTCTCTAATAAATATAACTGTTATTTATACAACATCCCAAAATGTGGATAGATGAAGGCAAATTGAGTAAAACACTTATGAAAAATGTACGCTTTGCAAGTTAAATACATTTAAAATACACCATTGCTGAAAGAGCTCCATCGGTTAAACAATACGGCTAATATATTACTTCGTAGGACTCAAAGACATGTTTTTCCAGATTAACTGCACTGCAACACACACTAAAAGTGAAATTATGGCCTTCTTTATACATATAGTGATTCATGGAAGTCAGAAATACTGAAGTACTTGTTTGATTCTGTGAGCTTCTTAATACTGACAGTTGCATATTTTGGCTGTCACTTTTAAAATGAAGCTAAAAGGTGTGTTTCCCTCGCCACTTAACTCCTGACATAATATCTGGAGAATCTGGCTGTAATAAAGAAAAAATGTCAAGATGGAACTTGCTTAAAAGTAAGGATCACAAAATTTGAACCAGGGAGTACATGAGTTTCAGCACATGAGGAAACAGTATTCATTTTAAAGGTCTGTTTAATGAAGAAAAAGTTAAGCTTAGGCTTCTTTCTCTACTGGGTCTTTTAAAAATACATTGTGCAAGAATATTTCACAGTTTTAACCTCTCAGCATAATAAGGAAACATGAAAAATAGTTTTAATATTGAAAAGTCACTACTGTCATGGTGTAATTACTTCTCAAGTTTTTCCTAAGGTTTTGCAATTACTTACTAAATACAGTTATTATTAGTGCAGAAAACGTTCTTAAAGTTTACTCCTCTAAGGATACTTTCCACACTCTCACATGTCTCTCAGTCCAACTGACTTCAAACCAAAGAGATTTCTTATTTAATTTTTCACTCCAGGCTCAAGCCCATGTTCTGCAATGGGTATGAACTCTACAGTGATAAAAATTCAAATAAAAGTAATTAACTTTGTTAACTTATATTTGAAATATAACTGTCTCAAATAACAGCTCTATCAAGGAGC
Organism: Baryphthengus martii; assembly: GCA_013396935.1. Taxonomy (NCBI): domain Eukaryota; kingdom Metazoa; phylum Chordata; class Aves; order Coraciiformes; family Momotidae; genus Baryphthengus; species Baryphthengus martii. Next base: position 200,182 of record VWZK01005430.1, on the reverse strand, counting down.
AAGACTTCAAACACATTCATAGGAAACAAAGCAAAAGAGGTTCTGCAAACTCAGACATTTCTATTCAGTGTCAGCTGAGGGCTTCTTTAACCAGTACTGTTACCCCATTTCATTAAGATAAAGGTAAAAAAAAAATATTACAAATCCAAGAAACCGGAAACAACCCTGCAAATTGTTTTAGTGTTAAAAAACATACTGCATCAATTGAATAAGCGTCTAAAATCCCACCATCTACCAGACAGGTTCAGAAATTGTCTGGACTCACTGGGGCACAAAACAAACTCAAATGAGAGACTGTGGCTACTTACTGGCACAAGCTAGCAGGGTGACAGTGGGGATTACAGGACCAGCTACTGGTCTGGCCAACCTACCACCTCCTAGGTTTTGACCAGAGTAGACTGCGCTCACACCACTATGTCACTAGAAAGGATTGCCAGTGGCTGCATCAAAGCACGGGAATCCATCCACACGCCAGGGCATATAAAGCAAGAGGAGCAATGTCTGAGGAGTGGCTGAGGGACCTGGAGTTGTTTAGCTGGAGGAAAGGAGGCTCAAGGGAAACCTTATTGCTCTCTACAACTATTTGAAAGGAGGTTGTAATGAGGTGGGGGTCGGTCTCCTTTCCCAAGTAACAAATGATAGGACAAGAGGAAATGGTCCCATGTTGTGCCAGAGGAGGCTCAGACTGGGTATTAGGAAAAATTCTTCATAGAAAGGGTTATCAAGCATTGGAACAGGCTGCCCAGTGAAGTGGTTGAATCACCATCCCTGGAGATATTTAAAAGATATGTAGATGAGATGCTTAGGGACACGGCTTAGTGGTGGACTTGACAGCGTTAGGTTGGATTTGATGATCTTATGGGTCTTTTCCAACCTAAATGATTCTACGATTCTATGAGAGCGGGAGCACCAGCAAGCAGGTGCTGAACCAAGTTCAAAGAGTATCCATTTTCCTAACATATCTCCCAGAAATACAATGTCCAAGTTTTCAGTGACTGAATTCAATCTTGCTGGAAAAGAAGCTAGCATAATCTAGTCTTCCTAGGATCTTCTAAAATAGGGAAATCTTACCTGGAATGGAAAGACAGTAATCCCATTTATCAAGTCAGTCAGCAGGTCCACCATGTATGCCATAGTATTTAGGGTCTTTAAGAGGTCCCACAGCACACAGTTCAGCTGTCTGAAGAGGCAGGTGGAAAAAATCAAGTTCTAACTACTTTTTCAATCCTCAGTGAGTGGCTCTGAAAAGCATCAGTCCACCTGGGTTCTCATGGGACTGACTATACAATGATCAAACACCAGAGTACTTGCACTTGTAGCTACAGGGAAACCACATCCTGGGCAGAGTACATCTTACCCCAGGTGCCCTCTGGAGCGCACTCTGAGCATGCAATCAGAAGCCATTTCTCCTGCCCTCTGGAGCACAGCTTCCAGGTTAAAGAAAGTTCAAAACTAGAAACATGGATAGTGGAAGAAGTGGATACTCAGACAACAGACCTGAGGGCAAAGCTGAGAGGCCAGTGGTGATGGGTGCTGCTTCCTCTGCCTCTCCCAGGCAGAAGCCTGGAACAGATTCTCACCAAGAACAGCAAGGGGCTTTTATATAACATAGGCACCACTAAGAACAAGAGTTCTGTTTAGAGACAAGAGATAAAGAAAATGTTTTAATACAAGTTGGAGAAACAGACAACTGAGAAGACAAGTGTAGAGACAGCCTCACACTCCTCTGCACAGATGGTGCAATAGTCTCTTGAATATTCAGCATCATCTGAGTAACATTCAGTATCCACAGGTTGCTTATTTGAGATATGAAAATAAAAGATCTGGAGGAGAAAATGTGTAGAACTGTTTTTTGGTTTGTTTGTTTTTTGTCAGATTTTTTTTTCAATAGGACCAGGAGTGATGCTCAAAAAAAAAAAAAA
>VWZK01005430.1:176535-192660 GCA_013396935.1 Baryphthengus martii | reverse complement strand
CCCCGGCCCCGCCCGGCTCCCCGAGGGGCCGCCGCAGTGGGGCAGCCCCGGCCGCGCCTTCACCTCCCGACGCAAGAGGGAAATACGGTTGAAAGTCTGTGTGAAATCACTCCCCACGGGCAGAGGGCTTGGCAGGTCTGTTTCGCAGGGTACCTTCCCAGGAGGCTGAATCTCCTTTTAAAAATCATACTTCAATTTTGTTAAAAACAGACGTTCTGGTTAGGAAGCAGCATAATGTCAATTATCCGCGGCTTTCTTTGCTCTGAAGCACTTCCATATTCCTAACAAAGCAGACACTTGAAACGAACTACACATGTAACTCACCAGAGTTACCTATTCCTCCTGCACAGCGTTTACTAGTCTTGTAAGCACATGCAGGCAGTTGTGCTTCCCCAGCCCACTGCCTCCCAAAATATCCCTCTCCACAGGACAAATCCCTCCCTGCTCTCTCTGACTCACTCTGAGGCCTCTGGTGTTGCTTTGCCACATCTTTTATCTCCCAGGGCCTGCAAGGCTGCCCAGGTGCGCCACAGAGAAGAGGAGACCAAAGTGTCAGGGTTGTTACTGGACCCAAGTGTCCAAAGGGTGGCTCCTGATGGCTGGAGCAATGCCAAGAGCAAGAGGGATTTGGGTATACTATGACACTACAAAAGGTGAAAAACTGGGGCTACTGTAAGTGATCATAAATGAAGGATTTAGTGCAGAGGGCAAACCATTAGCCAGGTGGAAGAAAAGACAGGTAACTAGGATAATATGGACTGAAACTACCCCTTTAACACCTAGTGCTGCCTTCTCTCTGTGCCACTGTTCACAGTTTTTATCCAGAAGAAGAGGTTCATCAACCACCAGTGTAGCAAAGCAGCAAAACCAATAGTATATCTAGCTTAGAAGCCCTGTCTGTACACATGCACTTAGATTCCTTGAGTTTGAAGCAAGGGTGAGGCCTGAGCTTCCCTGCCCCCTGTTCCTCTCAGCTGGATGGAAAGAAGAAAAGCTCCTTGGCTTTCTCTGTTCCTTCCCCTGAATTGCTTGCTGGGGCAGTAGGACCAGATGAGGAAGAACTGGAAAGTTACAGCTGCACCCACTGTTCTGGGAGAGGGCGAAAAATTCTCAGAAGCAGCAGTGATAAGATTGAAGGATGAACACAAATCTATGTGTGGAGAACATTCTGGCAGAATTAATTGCTGGGAAGGAGTTAGTAGAGGTGGGTGTGAGAATTTTTGCAACATGAAAAGGCTTTACTTGCAGTCACTGGAAAAATTGTGGAGTTGGCCACCCTCACTGTCATACACACATACTTAGTGGGATAAGCAAGGGGAGTTTAAAAAAAAAAAAACAGAATTAGAATATAAAACTTCTTTTTAAAGCAGATGGCAGTATTTGGGATTTGAAGGCATCTGAATTTTGATCTGTCAAGGGTGGGAAAACCAGTATCACGTATGTGCTTATTTACAACACAAGAACAATTACCTGATTCTATACAGACTCACAGAAGTGTAAAAGATCAGAACAGGCAAAATGAATCATGTTCTCAGTTCCATGCATACAACAACCATCCTCTAAAAAGCACTAGAAGCTTATATAGTATGTTGATACAGATGGCGGTACTGATTGTCTTTCTTCCCCTAGCTGACTCTGCTTTAATGGCTTTCCACTACTTTCTGCCCCTTTGGACTTGAACAGAAAAGGCCATTCCAAAGGGTTTACTATGGCGATCATGTCATTTGTTTGTTATTTCAGTGAGATCTTAATGCCTGTAACAACTGATTCCTCATTATATTAATCTCATGGAGTTTCTCAGGAAATATAATTCCACAGCAAAAACTTAATTAATACAAAGTTTGCCCAGTGGTATCTCATGCCTTTCCAGAACAATGAGTTCAGCGTAACTCTCTCGTCTGAAGTCCAGACATAAGGTGCTTCAACAGCTGAGCAAGAGGAAGTACCTAGTGACGTTTCCATTTGACCTAGTGGTTTCTTGCCCAACCTGATGAACTCACCTTAGCACAAAAATAAAGACATTCTCTCCAACTTATAGAATCCTGAAGTATTTTCCACAGGGGGTTTCAACAAACATAGCGTAGCACAATGCTCTTCTGTTCTTTCTCAGTATCCAGTACATAAATGGCACAAGATTCACTTGACCAGAACTATTTTATTTTTTTTAAGATACATATACTGATCAATTAGTAACTGTATTTGGTGTTGTGAAGATTTTTATTCAATGTAGGTCTCAGTTATAATGATCAAAGAGTTTTGTTTTATTAGGCAACCTTTTAAAACTTAACATGGCTGTACTGTGTTTCTGTGATATGTAGTCAATCTCACAGCCATAAGAAAGCATCCAATAAATGAGGGGTTTAGGTGAAAACCAGAAAAACCTTGATCATGCATTTTATACCAGTACTGTCAGTCTCATGCTTCTCGTATGCATGTTTATGGTCCATATGAGTTATTTACATTGTTACCAGGAAACCACCCATGCTAGTTTGAAACAACCACTTAATGAACTACTCTTGAAGCCATGCTAATTAGGTGAACATTAGACTATTGTGAATACATTATGCTTACTACAGTAAATTATATCTAGTAACTGTCACTGCACTAGTATGAGAGTACTTCTACACCACCTCATTTCACTTTTAGGGCACAGCCAGTGATTCTTTAACCAAGAAATTACAGACTTTTATGTGTAAAGTAATTCAAAGTCATACATGGGGTGGAGAAACCCCTAGCAGTTATATTAGTGTATACAGTCACATATCAATACCCCATACCTTGATTACTCTCAACAGTTACCACCACAAAAAAAAAAAAACAAAAAAAACCCCAAAAAAAAATTAACCTGAAAAGATATGGAAAAGGATGATGATCCCAGTTGAAGGAGAGACTTAATGGAATAGAACTCTGTTGAAAAGAGGATATACACTCCCAATCTGATTGAAGCTTATGAAATATGAAAGCTCTTAGGGCAGTGAATAGAGAATGGCTATTCATTATTTTCTGTAATGCAAAAACTAGCACACATCTGGTAAAACTGTCACATGGCAGACTTGAAGTAAAGAAGCATTTCTTTTTAGAACACAAAAGTCCCACAACATAATTAAATTGTAATATTCATTGCTAGTCACTGTTATGGAAACCAAGTATTCTAGTCCATTAAAAATGGACTAGAAAAAAAAAATCAAGGAATTAGTTAATCAAGAGCTATTTAAAAATATAATCAATATAGAAGAATAGAAGAGATTGACCCAAACAAGTTGATCCATGAAAAGCAGGTAGTGAAACCAGAGGGAGTATTATCCTTTACATGTCCTGTTCTTATGTGTGTTCTCTGATTTTCACTACTGATAGGTGGGAACTTGTGCAAGGCAGTATGGGCAGTCTTATAATTTTTATCCTTGTGGGAAAGAGGTAAGAATTAGTCTTAATTGCTACAACTAACTATGACAGATCTCATCAAAATTATGTCATTCTTGTATTTTATTATGAAGATCTGTTTCATTATAAGCTTGTAACGTCATACCTGCTATATGGAGTTAAATCAAATTTCCATGTTAGGTCTCTGACTGTAAAAAAAAAGTGAACCCACTTTTCTTTTGCTCATGATAGAGTAAGTTCTTTGCAATGCATGTAATTTATCATGATTTTATACAGATTTAGACATGATTTTTCACTCACAATGTGTTTTCTTATATATGAATTCATAAATGTATGATCAGCCAGTAGTGGGGCTGTGTAGTCAAAATGGCCATATACTTACTGATTCAAAGCAATGTAGCATCTAAATTTCAAAGGCAGCAAAATAAACAAATCAAATGTGGTAGAGAAATAATTAAAGGATGTAAAACGTAGACAGGACTATATCAAGTACTAGTTAAGAAAAAATGATGTTTTGGAAAGGAAACAGAATTTATAGAGCAAATGTCTTTACTTTTAAAGATAAGGTAGAAAGAGTCACAGAATAAAGAGGTGAGTAGATTCAAGAATAAAGAACAAATAGCAGCCTGATGACAGCTACAGGAAACCAGTTAAGGATCAATATTGGAACATTCGTCCAAAGTCCAGCATCAGTCTCCTGCTGAGCAAAGTCAAAAGAGGGCAATAGACTGATGAAGAAATAGAAGTGAATACTTACATGGCCTGGTGGAGAATACTCAAAGACAACTGTGACAGTGCTGCAGAAATATTTTGGCAAGTAACCACATACAGAGAAAAGGATAAGTATTATAAGATACTAATCTAATCTAATAACGAAAAAAATTAAGATTAAATTTTCTGTTTACAAAAAATATCCAATTATAAAACCATTAAGACAGAACTTTAAAGAGGTCATTCCCAGTGAAGCAGATAAAAAAAACAAAAACAAAACCAAAACCCCAAACTGGCCATTTTCTAGGCAGATAAGACATATATATATGACAAAAATTTGTAAGTGTAAGTTTAAGTACAAATACAAATTTCAAAAGACAATCAAAATTCCCAGGAGCAATGCATGAAGCATTCATTATTGTCATGCTGAAATACTAAAAGTGAGAGGAAAAATCTAGGTACAGTATTATCTAATTCATAAACTGATTGCATTGGTCTGTAAATTTGAAAATATCCAAAAGAATGGAGAAAGATAACTTACTGAATTGAAATTAAAAAAAAAAAAAAGAGAAAAAGTTGTTTGCTGTGATTTCTGTCTCATAGGCTATGTAATCCTGGTTCTGCTACTGCACTCTAGTTTAACATTTTAAACAGAAGAGGAATACCCTCACTTTCTGGATCTGTGAAAAGCTGATCCTTTTAAAATCGAACATGTTCCATTCATTGAGTGCTTGTGGAAAAAAAATAAAATCTGTAAAAGCTTCACAAGTATTTTGATTAAGAAAGGTCACAGTAATACATTATGAGATTGTGGGGCAGTCAGTACTTGTTTTGTCTGCTCTCAACACCCAGTTAAACTAGGGAACTGTTTTTCTGCCAATCTCCTCGAAGTAGCCATGAATGTGTCCCTTTCATTACCAAATTCACAGGTCTGGTAGGAAATAATGACTTGCACTGGACCTGTGTTTTTGGTAAAGCTAATGATTTTTGGTGCTATAGAAAAAGACAGGATATGATATAGCAGAAATCAGGACTTAAACATATTATTCTTCCACAGACACTATTTGATCTTAATCTCATTTATTTTATTAGATTTACAGGGTTTAGTAAGGATAAGTGGAAAACTTTTCAACGCCATGTATTTCATTTGCATCAGTTTTCAGATCTGAATCAAAAGCTGTAGAATTTATACTAAATATAGATTGGAGAAATTATCCTGATTTCAATGAGATACTATGAATAAGCAAAGTGTGGAATTCTTTTCTGAAGGATCCTGTGAATGCTAAACCTTTCCAAGGGTTCGAATAACACCTTGAGAAAGTTGTGGGAATCTGCTGGTGGCTCTTAGGCTCAGAATTGACTTTCACTTCAGAAAGCTCCTGAACAAATGTTTTTCACAGCCATAAATTACTGAAGGCTGAAAGAGGAGTCAGAGAAGCCATCACGTTCCTGTTGCAGCCTTATGGCCCACATGATCTGGTATTTTAAGTGGGTTTTAAGTGTAGCTACTAGAAAAATATATATATGTGATAAATTCCTTTTGCTCTGTGATCAGGTGACTATTGTCCAGGCTGTTGCATCTGTAACAGCAAAAGTACTCAGCTTCCAGGTGTCTGTCTGTCCAGGTGTTCTGCCTGTCCTGTAGTTTTAAGCTTGTTTTATATGTGATGCTACCTAACTTGTTTTGGATTAATTTTTGCTTAGTTTTGTTCAATTGTGTAGTTTTTCTGCTTCTGTATATACAATATATTAAACCTACAGAACCATAGTATAACTAACCCTGGTCAAATCAGGAAACATGACAAAATAACTGAGCAAAGCAATGAACTTTCAACACTGTATTTCTCTTTGCAAAAAGTCAGGCCACTTACGACTTACTTGCTGTAACAATCCGCTGGAAGGGTGGGAGCTTAACAGGCAAACACTGTTGATTTTATTATATTGCTAGTGACCTTTAATAAAATTAAGAAATTTTGATTCTAAGTGGTAGCGTTGTTGTAACTGCGGTTGTTATATGTGATTAGACTGTTACAGCATTAGACTAGCAGTAAAGTCCAGATTTTCACATAAGTTGTGGTCTTGTTATACATCATGAACTTCTCTGCATAATACTAAGCATGTACTACTGGCCACTGTTGGAGACAGGTTCCCAGGATGGATGGCCTTCCGATCCCACTCAGTAGGACCTTTAGTAAGAAGAAGCTTTGAGAGAATTATCTCAAAGGAGTGTCCGTCTATTTCCCTAGAACTATTTCAGTTATCTTGGACAGCAGCAATCTGTGCACATTGTAATGCTCCTGCTGTTACAATTGGAGTTTCTGGAGCATTTCAGAAATCTTTGAAGGTAGTCATTAAGACTGGTAATAGTAAACAGGTATCTTTTCAACAAACGAATCAAAGGATGCAATTTAAGTTCTCATCCACCTTGTATTCTCATCTAAAAACCCAGAAGTCTAAAGACAGTGGTTAAATTCAGTGTTACATAAGCATCATTCAAAAGTGAGCTGCAAAGTCATTCTATTTGCCTCTTTTAGTTTTCCTAGGGAGTTATCAGTAAATTAACTGATTAATCAAAAGAAACCCCAAACAAACCCAGCCCTTACTTAAATGAGGGAGAACCAATCCAGAAGCTGAAAAAGATCTACCTTCAAAACTGACCAGATGACTTCTGACCAGTGAAGAAAAAAATTTCAGATCAGATACTCCTTTCACCCTTCTTCCCTCTGATTCCTGTATAGAAATGGCATAAGCACAGTTACAGCACAACAGGAACAGTCTTTCTTCTCTAATAAAGACAGACATCCATAACAATGATAAAAAAGCACAAAAATATTAGTCTTAGCGTTATGCCAGAAACTTTTAAATGTGAAAGTCTAGTTAAAGGCAAAACAATTTAAATTACGCAATTACTGCTAGAAATCATAATTAAAAAATAAAGTCATTCTTTTATTATTGTTGGGTCAGTTCCTGAGGCTGTCTAAATACTGATAAATCCCATTGAAATAAGTCTCATGGTCCTCAAAGGTGCTGAACATTAACACCTTGCTACAAACAGTTTCTGCAGGGATGCTCGGCATTCCCCGGAATGGGACTTACACAACTCCTCTGATCAAAAGAAAAGTGATTGCTTTGGCTTTATGTTTTCTTTCAGTCCTATCAATTTCTAGAGAAGTAAAAAGTCTTCTGTGTGAACACTGTAAATGGACTTAAGTCACTCTGTATTACATATCACTCAATTCATAGACCCCTCAAGTGCTTATTGGCAAACAGCTTCACTCATTTGATACACTGCAAAATATTGGACCATGTTCCATGTGCAAACGATGCATAAGGTTATTCAGGTGAATATCTGAGAACATGCTCTTGGTGATCACAACGATTCACTGCAGAGTGAAAATACAGAATTTCCAATGGGAAGGGCATATTTTGAGAATTTTTCAACACATAGGATGATAGTTCAAAAGAGAATTGCAAAAAACCCGAACATTTCTGAGATGTAAATGCCATATAAATTAGAGAAACACAGAAATTGCAGTGGAAGAGGTAAGTAAATCCATTCTTTTGTTTGTGTCAAAATTCTTTAAATGGGTTGATTAAAAATGCACAGAATTTCTAGGGGAAAAGACATCACCATTTCACAGATGGAAAAACAGAAACGTAGAGCAAGCAATATAATCCCTCATCGCTTGATACCACTCTCTCCTCACTCTCCCTCCCTCTCTGATAGGGACATGTTTTGAGAAAAGTATCTTTGACTTTAATAATATTAGCCATGACAGATCATAGAGGATTTGCATTAACTCACCACAGAATATACCAATAATATTAATTACACTTCATCATTTAGCTCGTATTGTATTAGAAAATGTGCTAAATACGTATTAGCTTAAGGAGCTTCTGAGTCTGGAACCTATGAGAATGCTGAAATAAATGTTTTCATTAACACTGCATACTTTCTGATATTGCAAATTAGCGTGAAGGATGAGTAGCAGAGAAACTGTAAGAGTGAGTAAATGTATAATTAATATATAATACGGTGCAAATGGATAAACAATAAAGATCTTTGCATAACACAGAGGGCTTCCTTATTGTTGAAGGAAATCATGCATGGGAAGGAAGGAATTACAACAAATATGATTGAGCTTGAAGGTCTTCAGACCCTTTGAATGTCTTTGTGTGAATACAAATTAAGAATAAAGTATGTGACGCATTCAGCCTGAGAATAAAACTTATTTTTGTTTTCCAGGATACATGAGGATTGAAACCAAAGAGTTTATCCTGCCTAAAAAGCCATTTGGGTAAATACATTCTCCTGATAAGACAGTCATTCCTAATATAAAATACTCACTGCCATATTTGCCAGAGGTAGCCTTCTTTTCGTCCCTCATCTATAAATGACTCCCTTATTTTGTTTTATTACTGAAAATATTGCTTCACTTTGCTTAAACAGGGGATATGATTATCATAACTTTGTTACTGTTATTATAAGCAAGACAATAGCATTAAGACAATCACGAAGATAAAAAATCCAGTGCTGAAAATGCCAGAGCAAAGGCCGAAAGCTTCAACCATGCCTCAAGTATTTATCTGTATCCTCAAGAAACCGTAACATAGTATAAAACAATGGGGAATATCTTATCTAGCATAACAAAGCTAGATATGGAGTGTATATTCTTTCTCAGTGTGTTTGCTTTATAGCTTTTTGTGATCTACAAAGCATGCTATGTTTCAAAAAATACGGAGAAGAGCATAATAAGGAAGGAATATTGAAACTAAAATTTTAGAAGAGAAACTTCTTATGCTTGGAGCTTTTATTCCATCAAAAAAAAAAAATTGAAAAAAAATTATTATGTGAATGGGTTTCTAACAGAATGGAGAAAAATAAAGTTTTAGACTAGTGCCAAATAGCTACATAAAACAGCAACAAAATTGTGCAAAGTGTCAGGAAAAAAAAATAAAACTGGTGTCAAAATACACAGCGGTGTGAATTATAGATCGTGTCATACAGTCAAGTGGACTGTGAAAGAATAAAGCCTGCAATTTCATTCTTTATTGTAAATACGTTGGCAGGAAAAGTAGATTCATTTTACATCAAAGGCAGATTCACAAGTGTTGAGAGTTGCATATTACACGGATCATAGATAATGCAACGATTCTGTCCTGTCGGTGTCTCAATACAGCTACCACTTAGAAGAAAAGGCAGCAAATTTGAGTGTTCCTGGGATCAGTATAGCTCATCTCAGCAGGAAAAAAACCAACACAACAGACAACGAAAGACACCTGATGTTTTTTGAAAGAAGAATGACGATCTCTGTGATTCACAGCTTTAGCCGGAGCCCAAGGCAAAGTGGTGCAGTTCTGGGTTTTCTGTGGAATTCTGGAATTATATCATTTCAGTGAAAATACAGAAATTAATTTAATATTGGAGTACCTCTTGTGTACTGTTGGCCTTATTACTAAGATCGGTGTAGAAAGCAATAGCTTTTTAATGCTTAACACCTATATGATCTGGAAGACATACAGAGCCAGCAAGATCATCTCTGCAGGGCTGGGTATAAGAACAGACATCTGGGAGTGGCAGCATATTGCCAGATGTCGGTCTCAGTCAATTACCCTTGGAAGATGGTCCTGATTTCTCATTCTTAGGTTAGTACGTTTCTGTTTTTTTCCATAATTTAGCTTTTTTTGCTTTGCCTGTCTTGCAGAACATCAATCACAGTCTCTTTCCACACGTCTCTGTATCAGAGGCCTAAGAACCCTCAAGTATAATCCTTGAAAGTGCTGTACTTTTTTTCCAGAATTTCTTTCACAGCTTTAGGAGCAGGCAAACAGGCTAATCATAAGGCTCTTTCTATGCTCCTGCTTTCCTTGTTTTCTGTTTGGTTTCACTTTTTTTTTGTTTGTTTGATTTTTTTTTTTCCTTGGAATTTTGTATTGAAGCTGTTGTTGTTCTGGCTCTGCTATCCATGTCAGAAAATAAATGTTTAAATCCACGGAGGTAAACAGGAAGTCTAATATTAACCATAGGGGTTTTTTATACTATTCCTGTTGAACAACATTTATGAATTCTTAGAAAATATACTTTTGACTTAAAAAAAAAATAAATAGAAAGAAATATGTAGAAGAAAAATCTGGGCCAGATCAAAAAGTAGAAAAACATTAATATGACGGAGCAAAATTAAAAAAAAAAAAGGCTATGGCATGAAATTATAAATTAAAAAAATGTAACAGTAAGATCTGTACTGAGAAATTATTTTATTAATGACTTGAATTGTGGAATCAAAACCAAAGACCTACTGAACAGGGGGGAAAACTATGGCAGGCTCTGTGGAGGGGCTTGATGGTTAGGTATAATCTTTTTCAGGATCTGTTGCAATCAGATGGCTATCAAAGTAAATATAATCAAGGAAAAATTAAGAGTCCATCTTCTAGTAGAGAGGGAATAACTGGATAGAACAGATGCTTTTAAATCAGCTCGACCTGATTTAATTTCATCCTAGGCACTGGTTGATGATACCTGATTTCTGTCCATGACAGGGTAACAGACTTCAGAGAAAGAAGGTGATTGAGCAAGGGATTTAAACCCATCTCAGATGGTATTCTCATATGCAAACCAGCGAAACAGTCCACAGATTAAATTATTATAGAGCGGGTGCAGAGTTGGTAAAGATCAGAAAATCTGCACCAGGAGAGCAGCTATTTCTGACTCAGTGTCTAAATGAATGGAGCAGTCTAGGAAGATGCTGTGCAAGTCTGATTCTCTGTCATATTTTCATGAGTAGCCCGGGGATAGGAGAACAGGTTTATTAAATCTGCAAATGCGATCAAACTGGAAGAGGACTCAAGTATATTTTAACTGAAAATGAAACTTAAGATTCTGGGCATGTGATATAAAAAGGTAGGATTCTGCTGTGCAGCGGGAAACACATGGTGTTACCTGTGGGCATGAGAAATCCACTTCATACAGGAAACAAAAAACAGCTGGTCTAGTACACACCTGCAAAAAGGGATCTGAAGATTGATGCAGAACAGTGATCATTATATGTTTCCCCAAAAAGCTACATGTCCAGTTGGAGTTTATAAGCAGAAATATAGCCTCTAATTCATGCTGAGTGATTCCGCTGCTCCGCTTGGCACTGGTGAGGTGGCAGCTCCAGCATTAGTTCTGCCTGGCACTGCTGTTCAAGGAGGAGCTAGACCAGAGTAAAGATAATCTATAACAGAAAAATGAGAGTGAGTAAAAGACTGGAAAACACTCAGGGCAGTTAGGGGAAAGAGGAAAAAAAGCTTTTTAAAAAAAAGAAAACAAGCGGTTCATATAACAAACAGGGAGAGGTTTGTAGATTTAACAGGAAAGATTTTAGCAAGTCTGTAGGATCTTTCATCTAAAGAGTTTCGTACATCACTGGAACAAGTTAGAGAGCAACTGTCAGGATGTACATGATCCTGTTCTGGGTCATGAGGTGGACTAAAGGACTTCTCGAGGCTTTTCTTCTAGTCCTATAATGACTGCTGCAATGGTGAGACCATGAAATCAGATAATTGCAAGTTTCATACTAAATGACTGGTTTTAGTACTTGAGATCTTCAGGGAAACTCTGAAATACACAGTAAATTAGAAAAAAATTATTTTGGGAGAAGCTTGATTCAACATTGTCTTGATTTTCACAGGCTACTAGCCTGTCTGCTAGTAGTGCCTTATGTACACTTTAAAAATATTTCACCAGGTGGTGCTGTTACATATAACCTTCCAAGCTTTATCCTACCACCTGAGCTCATGGTAGTCTTGGGAAAATATCTGTGAATTATGCAAAGGTGTCTGTAGAGGCAGAATGTCTTTTAGTCTTTGATACAACTGTAGGAGTTTTGGGAAGAGGAATTGTCTAGAAGGCTGCTTGGCTGACTTAATTCCAGATTGCAAAAATGATGTATGTAAGTATGTATATGTGTGTGTCTGTATTTTATAAATATACCTGCTGTATTGATTTCTCTGTCTTTCAAAGCCCTAAATATGACTTAACAGAAGGCCCACACAGTCTTGGAGCCGAACTCTGCTGTCCATGACTGGTGCATATACTGCTGTAATATGCAAACACATGCTCTATGAACATATTGTGAAAAGCACGATTAAGATGAGTTCATTTAGGGACTATTTCTATTGTACAGCATAACAAAACAAGTCTTCTGTAACACATGGATAGCAAAGATAAGCCTAATATTTACATTGAACCAAACAAACATTGGGAGACTGTATAATTCTGCATTCTAAATATAGAAAATGTTTCTATTGTCTTCTAAATGTTCTCTTTTATAAAATGAGACAGTTCAAATATATTAATACAGTCAATCTTTCCCCACTGAATTAAAAATATAGGATGCATACAAACTTTCACTAAAACTGTGAAAAAATAAATCACAGAATCTATAAATCTAGGTTAGAAGCAGCTTCTGATGGTCATCTACTCCAGAAAGATTCCTGAGCTCAATCAGACCAGGTTGCTCAGGGCCTTGTTCAGGTGTATGAAAGGAGATTCTGCAACATCTCTGGGCTCATGCTTAACAAATTTCAAATAAAATTGTTCAAATTCAAATAAAACTGCTAAAAACTTCATAAAATCAGTTAAGAAATCCTCTTGACTTCACATCTTAATGTTGAACAAACCCATTTCTCTCAGTCTCTTCTAATGCTTCACACGCTCCAGCCTCTTATCGGTTCCACTGGACTAACAGCGGTATGACATCATTCAGATGCAATTTGTGCTGCTGCTGTTGCTGCTTGTCCCATCCCCATCTATCTCTGAAAAGAATCTGGCTCTGCTTTCTCTACACAGCCTTATTAGTTCAAAACAACATCTCCTCAGCCTTCTTTTCTCTTCTCTTTGGGGTGAACAAACCCAGTTCTCTCAGCTGCTCCTCGTATGCAATGTACTGCAGCCTCCTAAGCATTTTGATGACCCTCTACTGGACCGGTCCTGGGACCGGTCCTGTTTAATATCTTCATCAATGATTTGGATAAGGGGATTGAGTGCACTCTCAGTAAATTTGCAGACGACATGAAGTTAGGTGGGAGTGTTGATCTGCTTGAGGGCAGGAAGGCTCTTCAGAGAGATCTAGATGGGTTGGATCAGTGGGCTAAGACCACTTGTATGAGGTTTAATAAGGCCAAGTGCCAGGTCCTGCACTTTGGTCATAACAACCCCATGCAAAGATACAGGCTTGGGGAGCAGTGGGTGGAGAACTGCCTGGCAGAGAAGGACCTGGAGGTGTTGGTCGAGAGCCGGCTGAACATGAGCCAGCAGTGTGCCCAGGTGGCCAAGAGAACCAACAGCATCCTGGCCTGGATCAGCAATGGGGTGGCCAACAGGAGTAAGGAAGTGATTGTGCCCTTGTACTTGACACTGGTGAGACCACACCTTGAGTACTATGTCCAATTTTGAGCCCTGCAGTATAAGAAGGACATTGAGGTGCTGGAGCAGGTACAGAGAAGGGCAGCAAAGCTGGTGAAGGGTTTAGAAAACATGTCTTATGAGGAGAGGCTGAGGGAGCTGGGATTGTTTAGTCTGAAGAAGAGGAGGCTGAGAAGAGACCTCACTACCTCTATAGCTATCTGAAGGGAGGTTGTAGTGAGGTGGATGTTGGCCTCTTCTCCCTAGTAATTAACGACAGGACAAGAGGTAATGGCCTCAAACTGTGCCAGGGAAGGTTTAGATTGGACATTAGTAAGAATTCCTTTACTGAAGGAGCAGTTCAGCATTGGAACAGCCTGCCCAGAGAAGTAGTGGAATCACCATCCCTGGAAGTGTTCAAAGGGAGATTGGATATGGCATTTCAGGGCATGGTCTAGTGATTGTGGAGCCACTGAGTAGTGGGTTGGACTTGATGATCCTAGAGGTCTTTTCCAACCTTAATTATTCTATGATTCTATGAGTCTATGTATGGGTAATGCTATATTCGCAGACACTCTGCCAGTAGGCTCAGTGACCTGGGAAGCTAGATGGCAGACCATGCCAGTGAAAACTGAGGCAATGTACATACAGAAGTTCTCATTGCCTTTCTTTCCATTCCTCACTAATTTCAACTACAGCTGAGCTTTGGCTTTCCTACCTCCAATACTGCATGCTTAGATAACATCTCTATGTTCCTCCCGGCTAGAATGTCCACACATCTACCTGCCATGAGATTCCTTTTGGGGACTGATTTCGGTCAGGAGGTCCTTGTTCATGCTGACCTTCTGCATGTGCATCAGAATGGTCTGCTATTCTTTGAGGAGGACACCCTTGAAGATCTACCAGCATTCCTTGGTTCCTTTGCCCTTTAGAGCAGTTTTCCATGGAATTTTGCCAAACAGATCTCTGAATAAGCTGAATTCTCTCTCATAGAGGTCTGTGGTTCTGATCTTTCTATAATTTTGCTCAGTTTCCTCAGGATTTTAAATGTCCAAATCTCATGATCAATGCAGACAAAGCTGACCTCAGCCTTTACCTCCCTGGAAAATTCTTCCTTCTTTGTGAGTAACAAGTTATACAGAGTGTCTTCCTTCATTAGTTCATTAGTCACCTGGGTTAGATCTATGTTCTAACCTCTGTCTAGGATGCCGCCACTTTTATTTTCTTTTCGTTAATTCCTTGTTAAAAGCGTATTAGCCTTTGAATTACAGACAGTAAATAATCAGACAGCTCAATAAATATTCAGTCTGTTTTTCTGTTCAAGATTGAAATAAAAATGTTCATAGGATAATAAAGTAATTCAGATTGGAGAGGACCTCAAAAAGTAATCTTCTGCAGGGTAAGAAGGTGTTGACCTCAAAATAGGGTGAGCTATTGTGGCAGGTGCGGCCTTCCCCCCGCCCCAAGCCAAAGCAGGCAGAGCACACAGGGTGCGCTGAGCAGTTTGGGCCTGGCCAGAGCAGTGTGAGGCCTCAGCCATTCAGCTGCACCTCACCAGTGCTGAACTGTTGCCTCAGAGGCTGGAGCCCTTAGTGAATAGGCTCTCAGGGTCTGGTCTTGTCTGAACATGTCTGCATTTTGTCTGGGCTCGTCCCCTCAGCCAGTGAGGGTGACCACAGAGAAGCCTCGACTCTGGTATAAATGGGGTCCTGCCTGAGAGCCAGAGGAGTTGATTCTTGACAGAGCAGCAGGCCTGGCAATCGGGCCCTCCCCTTGGACACGCCATCCAAGAACGCTTCCATGGATTGAGGGAGTCTCTGTGGATTGACCCTCATCCCCCTGTTTGGGTAAGTGGTGTCTTGGGCACTCTGCTGTGGGAGGTTTCCCCTTTACGAGTGAGGGTCTACCCGTTTTGGTTTGTCTTTCCTTAAAGTTAGGAATCTGTTGTGCAGTAGTTAATTCCCAACAGACATCTCAACCTGTATTTAGTCAGAAGGAGTGCTGGGGAACCCTGGTAGCAATAAACCCCCATTTCGGAGAGCGGCTGCTGTTTGGTTTGTGGATGCCTCTGTGACAGCTATGAGGTCAGATGGTGTTGCTGAGGGCTTTATCTAGTCTGGTCATGAAAACTTGCAAGGATGGGGACTGAATACAACTTTTTAGGTTATCAGATGCACTGTTAGACTGTCTTCTTAGGGAAAAAGTTTTTTCTTATACCCAGCCTGAATCTACCTCGGTTGAACTGTTGTTTCTCACCCTCTCACCCCTGTGAATAGCTTGGCTCCATCTTCTTGATAACTTCCTCCTGGGTACCGACAGACTACTTTTAGGTTCCCCTAAAGCTTTCTCTTCTCCAGGCTGAACAAGGCCCATTCCATAAATCTCTTCTCATATGGCATATGCTTTCTCAAAATTTTGTGCCAGCAAGTTTACCATTTCCAAGTCAGTTTGGAGCATTCTGTAACATCAGGACCAAGCTCTCCTCAGGTGTCATTCAGGGGAACCTTTAGAACTTACTTAGTGGTTAGAAATCCCACTTTCCTGATTTCAGACATTGCACTGATGAATGTGGGAATGTCTAAAAACTCTGTAGGAACATAAGCTAATGTATTTAATCTTTGGATTGGAATGGGAAAGAAAAAAAGCGG
>VWZK01005430.1:156636-176530 GCA_013396935.1 Baryphthengus martii | reverse complement strand
CCCCCCCCGGGGGGGGGGGGGGGGGGGGGGGGGGGGGCAAAGAAGTAGGGTACTCTAACAAGATTTTCAGAGGTAAAGACCTAAGAATATTAGGGAAGGCAATCTCATAAAATAGTAAATATAGTAACATTTTTAAAAGGTCTGTGTTTTTCATCTTTTTAAACTGTGTAGACAAACTTCTTAATTTTTTGCAAAAGCAAGGTAGACCATTAAAGTCATTAATATCATCTCACTGTAAAGAAAACTCTCACTCAGAGATAACTGTGTCCTGCTACCACCTATCATATTTGCTAATTTGTGACTAGCTCTAGCAATTCCAGCTGTTTGCAGTTTGGTCATAGGCTAAATTTAGTATTTTCTTATACGTTCATACGTGCTTGTTCATTAACCTTCTCCTCCCTCCTGGTAATTTTTTCCCCTACTATGTCTGACTATGTCAAAAGTAACATACATGGTGGCATTGTAACTTTCTGATGTATTTTATCACAATAAGGAAATGTTATCTTATTCCTTTGGATACAGGAAAAGCAAAATAATATATATCATACTTAAATGATCATGACTCTAGTTCATGACTGCAGCGATTGAAGCCTACCAAATGCTTTAAAAACTAGTTTCTCATAATCTTGCTTAAGTGGGATATAAATAATACAGATTTTTGAGCCATCTTTTAGCTCAGGAATGAATTTCACGGATTTGTTAATTTATGTGAGCTGTATGACTAAGGACTTCTAAATTGTCTCTAGACACTTTTAGCAACACTAACTTTTCCTTCTTGAGTTAGGTTTGTTTTTTTTTCTAATTGGTAGCTTTTGTGAATTTTTGACTACTTTTGATTGAATATCATCATGTGTTACAGTCTGTCTTTTGTTTGAACTCTTGTGTGTTTGCCACTAATATATATATATGTAGAGAAAGAAGTATATGCAACAAGCCAAGTTTGTACTCAACATGCAAAGCAGGCTGGAAGAACAGCTGAGCAGGTAGTGCAAGCTGTCAAAGAGGTTTCAAGAATTCAATAGGTTCCGCTGGTTAAGGATCAGTTGGACAGGAGAGAATATATCCTCATAGGAAAAAGATCCTAAATTTCGGGGTTGAAATGAGACACCTGTTGAATGCTTTTATGCAGTTCAGAAGGTGGAAAAAAATTGTACATCATCCAAATCCTGGAAATCTTGACCCAAATGCACCTGCTGTTTGTGGACAGTCTGCTGTTCTTCAAAATAGGAAGTAGTTTGTTTCTATGATGTTCATTGTCACCAGATTAACCTAGAATTTGGGAGTTTTAGAGAGGTTAATTGGTTTATTTTAACTCACTTTTTGTCAGATGTTTTGACAAATGTTGAGACAACCTAGAGACTGCTACAGATCTAGTACCACATTTTCTTTCAACAGATTGACACATGGTTTACAAGACCCTTAAGAAAATTTCACAAAAGCTATTACTGCTTTTGGTAGACTTGCTTTTGTAGGTTATTCTTAACTAGAATAAATGAGGAAATCACAATCTAGCCCTGATATTAAACGTGCCATAGAATAGAAACAGTAGATATGAACTATCTTCTCTATTCCAAGCACTTGAGTAAAGCAAATGTCATATCTATAACTAAAAGCCTTCTAAAAATATATAGTGCTTTACACAGAGTTTTATGTTAATGATAGCTCAAATCTAGACCTGTTAGATGAAAGCATAACATCAAAGGAATCTATGTTGGCAATTCTCAGTTGGTTTAGAGCTGACTTTTGCCATAAGAACTAAATCCAGCAATAAACCTGAGGAAAATATTATCCAGCTGAGCAGTTGGGAATATTTGCAGTTGGGAAAAATTTCAGGCAGATGAATCTTGTCCTAAAAAACCATACTTCTCTTAATTTGTTGTATTACTGTTATTATCACATTGCTCGGTGAAAGGCAGTCATGTATCAAATTGTGACAACTGTCCTGTTCTTCCTTGACCTTTTTGGTCCAAGCTATGATTGCAACTTCCAGGATCCCAATACTATATCATCATGCTGCTCATTTCCACCTTCAGATTGGTTCAAGGTGGACATGATGTTTCCTGGAGAGGGGACACTATGCAGTTGAGATTAATTTATTGATTACATTATGTTTCCCAAGTGCACTTTGGGAAACATGTTTTCTTGCTTGAGACAGCGTTTCTTCTGAAGCTGGAAATTATCTAACATCTGCTGAGCTTATAAATGCTCTGTTTAACAAGTATTGCTTTGTTAGTGCCTAAAATAATGCTTTTAAAGAGTTGCAGTTCCCTTTCAGAAGTAATATTATTTACTCCTTTTAGAGATAAAGATAGTCTGAACAAATTCATATGAGCCGACTAAAACTGTAAGGCTCTGAAGAAACAAAAAAATCCCCAACAGTGGCAGCATCTACTGCTTCTGTATTACACATGTAGTTGTCTTAATACCTGTTATTTAAATGCACAATACTATCTGAAAGACTTTTTTTTCTGGTAAATAGGTGGAACTTTTTGCTTTTAGGTGGTTGACCAGTTCAGAGTTCCTTAAATCAACAACTTAATGTACTTATGAAAAAAATTGAAAATTGAAGCTTGATTAAAAAGTGTGGTCTCAGACCTACAGACATGTGTCCTTTTATTCACTCATGTGAGCTACTCCACTTGATTTATCAGGACTTGCTCACAGAAATATGTTAAACAGGCACACATTTAATAGGGGTGAAATGTATGATCTCTCAAGATCCCTTCTGGTTCTGTTTTCTAAGATTTCTTTCAAATATCTGACACTTTCAGTATCCTCATTCAGGAGCTTGCTCATCTGGGAAGTATATAAAGGAGACAGATCTTACTTTTTGAGAATTATATCATTGCTTTAAAATGAAGAAGGGTCAGCATGGGTATTTTGTTATTACCATGTTTATCTTCAATTAGCCAAACTTTTAGTCAGCCATCGCAACTTTTAAGTAAAAAAATTTATTGCTGAGATTAATCTTACTACATCTTCATGGTGTTTCTTCTACAAAATTCAAGATTTTCCACCTTATTTTAGTTGCAGCTGCTCTAGAAACACTCACATAATATAAAGGATAAGTAAATAACTAATTAAGGAAGACTAAGTATAAAATTATGTTTCTAACTGATATAAAGGGCCTTTTTCTCCTGCAACTTACCATCCACAGACAAAGAATGAAAGAATATCATATCCCTAGTCCTACATGTAAGCAATTTTACTGAGAGCATTCAATGCAGGTGATATAAAATCTCATCACAATTTGACATTGTAGAAAGTCTCAAAAAGTTTAATAATATTAATTGCAAACAAATTTGTTTTAATTTATCTTCATACACTTGTGTTGTTACTTCTGGTCTTGCGATGATCGGTATGTATTTTGGACACACTGATTTTCAACGTAACGGAGTGAGAATGCACATAAAATTTGCCTGTCTGTGTTGAATCTGATAAAGCTTTGCCTTCCTGGCTCTGTTTGGTCTTGAGTGTTATGAAAAGCTGTTCAACCTAGTGAGTTTCTGGAAACAAGAAACTATGCACATATGTCAACAAATGATGGAAAAATTCTTGTCAGTATGATCAACAACCCAATGCCACTGATCATAGAAACTTAATTATACAATGTTTTGGGTTGAAAGGGACCTTTAAAGGTCAACTAGTCCAACCCCGCTAACAACCTACTTAAGAATTCTGGTTTCAGAATTCAAGGGACATCACAGGAAATGCCTGGGGAACAAGGGAGCCAAACCTGTTGATGCCCAGGTAAAGATGGACTCGCCCAAGTCTTTCTAACTGTGAGGATACTCTTAGAGCAGGTCAATGCACATGTCAAGGATAGTAAGTCAAGCTCAAACTCTGTCTTGACATTCCTTACATGTGATCAACTCCTGGGAAACCCTTTTATGATTACAGCCTGATGCAAAATATGCTAGAAAAAGCTAAGGGAACAACTGTAAGCTCTTCAAATGGTCATATCTTCTTTTTTTTACCTTGTAACTGTTTCACCTATTTGATGAAGGCTGTCATCTTCCTTTGAAGCTTTCCTCAGAAAGAAGATCACATCCTTGGCTGCACCAAAAGATGTGTGACCAGCAGGTCCAGGGAGGTGATTCTTCCCCTCTGCTCTCAGACACCCCATGGAGTACTTTGTTCAGCTCTGGGGCAACCACTGTAGAAAGACATAGACCTGCTCAAGTGGGTCCAGAGGAGAGCCATGAAGGTGATCAGGGGGCTGGAGCACCTCTTCTGTGAGGACAGGCTGAGAGAGCTGAGGTTCTTTAGCCTGGAGAAAAGTAGGCCCCGGAGATACCTTATAGTGTCTTCCAGTACTTAAGGCGGCCTACAGAAAAGATGAGGGGAGACTCTTCATCAGGAAGTGTAGTAATAGGACAAGGGATAACAGCTTCAAACTGAAAGAGGATGTACTTAATCGATTAAGTATTAATAAAAAATTCTTTACTGTAAGGGTGGTGAGGCACTGGAACAGATTGCCCAGAGAATCTGTGGATGACCCTTCCCTGGAAGTGTTCAAGGCCAGGTTGGATGGGGCTCTCAGCAACCTGGTCTAGTGGGAGGTGTCCTTGCCTATGGCAGGGGGGTTGGAAATTGATCTTTCAGGTCCCTTTCAACTTAAACCATTCCATGATTCATCCTCCTCAAGTCCCAGCTTGTTCAACCTTTTAAGATCGTATATTCGACAGTTTAGCTTCTTTCCATTTTTATCATCTGAGCTTCCATTAATTGCTTTACATCTTTATTGAAAATGAAGCTTTCCTAATAGGATACAATAGTCCAGCCTTACCTTACTTACTACTACACAGCAGTTACTTAATATGTCTGTTTATACTTCCCAGAATGCTGTTTATCTCTTTTCACAGTATCCTGACATTGTTGTGTCACAGTCATCTCATCATCCTCCATAGTCTCATATTTTTTCTGCATAACTTCTAAAGAGCCACTTTCACTGATCCTATCCAATCCTCATGGTGTTTATTATTCTTACATAAGATTACTTTTCACCTTCTTCTGCTGAATTTAATTTCTTTCATTTCTGTAAGTAGTTTTGTAATTTTTTTCCTTTCAAAAGCTTCACTGAAGTCCAAGTAAGTGAAATTTGTAGCTGTCCAAATGGAGCAAGAAGTAGTGGACTTCTGCAGAGGCGATTCTGATTAGGTATTCAGGAAAGATTTCAACTGCTAAGAACAGCAGAAGAGTGGGATAGAGTGGGTGTTAAATCTTTATTGCTAAAGGTCTTTCAGATCAGGATCGACAGGCATCTGTCAGGAGTGACATAAGTACAAGTAGAAAAGTACTTTATTCTAGTAATGGAATAGATGAGGATCCTGCCAATGATTCTCTGCACGGAGGAAACCAAGAATTATTTTCAACAGCACAAGGCTGCAGAGTAATTTTACCACAGAGCAAGTGAAAGAAGTCTTGATTTGAGAACAAAAGCTACATTTTAATCACATTTGTCTACATTGGGCCTTCAAAACTAATTCCGAAGGATTTCCAAGGAATCTGAGGCATCAGGTGTTTGGAAATTTACATATATGTAGACAGAAGCTATTATTGGAAATTTTTTAGGGCATTTTTATACGAAGGCAAGACATCGAAAATGATGGTTCATTAGAGATAATTTTTTTCCACAGAAGTTGCTATTGACTAATATTTAAAATCATTTGAGTGACATTCAGAAGTTTACTTCCACTTCTGGAGAAAGGCATTACACACTTCTTTGCATATATTTTCTTTTCCAAACTTCATTTTAGAGTCTTAGTTTGCATTTGAGCAGAAGTGACAGAAAGTCTTGAGGCCTATTGATACAATCATGTTTTCATAGCGGTATTCTCTGTGAAACAAGAGTAAAACAAACTTAACACTTCGCATGGTAGCTATCATGCAGCAACTAAGATGTCCGTCAAATTCAGCAGACTGGGTGGAAGGGGAAAGCAGTCTGTCTTCTACAGTTGGTAATGCTTCAAGTGCTGAATGTTATTATTATCTCATTTCTGCAAAGTAGCCTCCTACTTTTGAAAGCAGTAATTCAGGACTTGCAAACCTAACACAAGCAAGTTCCCCCAAGGGATCAAGAAGTCAACCTATATTTCACAGCTATTCATTCCTCCTGCAGTTCCTTTTTTTATTCTAGCAAAACCTGATCCTTTTACAAGGTTAGTTCTTGCAACAATATGAAATGTGCAACTGCAAGCGAGAAATGTCATAAGAGCACTTGTAAGTGAAAAAAAAAAATGTCGTGTTTAGCTAGTTTAGTCATGATATGCTAACAAATAAAATTATATTGAAATTATTGTAAATACTTATGCAGAAATAAACTGCATTCTGTGCTTCTTTTTCCTGGCACCTCGTGTGCACAGAGGTTCTTCCCTCTAAGCTCAGGAGCAAAGAAAGTATACCGTTGACCAACAGAATATTGGATGCAAATTCATAAAGCTTTGGGGACCACGTTTATTTCAAAGCTGCAGCTTTCTCTAGCAAGTAAAGTAAAATACAATACTCAAATCTGAAATAGTAGGTACAAAATGGGACCTTTTGCATCTTAAAATTTCTATTTCAAGATAGTTTCCTTTTGCTTAAAAATAATTGATTCTCAAATGTATCATTGAGATCAGCCAAAGTGTTGCAGGCAGTGTTGCTGTAGAAGAGTCAGACTGCAAGTCTGTAAAATTGGACTGGAAATAAATTAACACACAGAGGGATGCTAGCTTCTAAAATGAACCTAACAGTTTTGAAATTAGTTTCTCCTCAGGTTACCGGAGATGTCAGTGCAGCTACTCTAACTGTATTTTCCTAATAGCGGTGTAAAGTTGTTGCTTAACGTACATTACAAATACGTTTACATTTATACGAGCAATTTAGTATACAACCAAGGATGCTTATTTTAGTTCTGAAGCTAAACTCTAAACAAGTTTGAATGCTGCTTTTTCCAATTGCAGACAGTCTTTTTAACTTGTGCCCTAAAAGCCACTCTTTCCAATCAAATGAAGTGCTGCCGTGCATGTGATCTGCTGTGGCAAGTCTTGGGGACCACTGTTAAGCTGAACTGGACAAATGGTTTAAGTACTAGCAACAACAAGAAAAAAAATCATGCTCCTCTTTCCCTTCTCCCATCCCACTGATATTCTGCTTATGAAACAGTTGCAGGGTCAGACAACTTCACAGAGATAGTCTCAGCTCTGCTGTTATCTTTCATGTGAGAGGTTAACCTAAAAACAAGAAGATAAAGCTATCACAAGGAGATCTAATGAGAGCAATGGCGTACAATTAATGACAGACATGGTCAAGGAAATGTTAAGTAAGCAGAACTATTTTGCAGCAAATAAATAGGCTAGGCTTGAAAAACAACAGAGGTTAGAACTAAGATTATACCATCATTAAATTCTTTTTTGTAATTGAGGCCTACTCTAAAAGTTTCCTAAGGTAAAAGAAAATTCGTAATAATTAGAAAATTTTATCTGATCTAGTTTATTTGACTAGCAAATCAGACTCAAAAGTACATTGTCATAACTGAATGATACCATTAAGGTATCTGATAAATGAGAACTGGGATCTGTGTTTCAGGGGAGTTTTGCCATTTGTAGTTTCTTCTGGTCCAGATCAGAAAGGAAACAAAAAAGAAATGAAGTTACTACAAGGACTGCGTGCAATTCTGACACCTCTTTGCATTTATCTACTTAATGGCTTTGGGGAGTAGAGGGCTCCAGAAAAGCAGCATTTTATTGTTGACAGCCTGTGTTGGGTGGAGCATGACAACTCTCATCCATACCATGCACACAGAGCACTCTTCCCCTCCAAATGAATTCCCCATTTCTTTTCAAAGGGAGCTAGCTGCAGTGCTTGGAAGCAGAGCTAAGGAGCAACTTCTCATTTGAACTGCAAGAGTCGTCACAGAATTTCTTCCCATGTAACACTTCCGGGCGCAGTTTTATTTCGACATGATCTATTTCTCTCCTTGCATTTACTTTATGTTACGTCTTGCCTGTGAATCAGTCACACTGCTTCAGCACATATTCCCTGTGCTGGATGGTGGATCTATCAAGAAAGTTAATGTTTCCCTTTAAATTAAGAGCACTTGGCTTCCAGCTCCAACATCACGTAAAGTGTGATGTGTAACTCTGTGTGATGTTGGAGCCAGAAGTGTGATGTGTTACTCTGAACTTTCAGAAGTGTGGAGTATGTGTGACATTGTACTTGTCCTTATAGGGATCTGTTGCATTCCAGTATGTCCACAGGCTTCCTGCTTCATGGTTCTTTTGGTTTTTTGGTTGTTTTTTTTTTTACTAGCTGCAAGAGACAGGACCCATATGCACTATTCCCCCCCCCCCTTTTTTTTTAAATAACCATAGGTAAGCACATGTTAGAGAACACAGTCTAGTCTTGTGAACTAAGAGGTGGGAAAAAAAATAATATCTAATCAACTTGCTCTTGCTGCTAGTTTGAAAAAGATCACCATCGGATTCCTGAGCACAAGTCTAGACTCGCCAGTCATCACGTCCAAAGAATCTGTTATAGAATGCTTAGAAAAGGGATATTGAGCCAGCCACCAACAGTCAAGCACAGCCAACATGGGTTCACAAAGGGCAAGTCCTGTTTAACTAGTTTGGTATCCTTGCATAGTAAGGTCACTTGCCTAGTGGTTGAAGGGAAGGTGGTGGATGTAGTTTTTCTGGCTTTTAGTTTCCAGCTATGATGTTTATTTTGATGGATGCAGAAATCAGAATGCTCTGGAGGTTGTGAATAACTTTTCTTTGCTTGTCTTTCTGTCCTTTGGCTGAAGAACTATTTTAGCTGCATAATAGTAGGGTGTTCCTCACAGAACGGTGTAGTGATTATACAGGTTTGGACACTGTACAATCCTTCTTTCTGAAATTCAGTAAACATTTTCCTGCAGAAGCTCTGCTTGCCAGGTGGGGAGTTGGTGTCACAGATATCCTTGAGGGAGAACATCCATCCCTGGGATCCTAGAGATCACCATCCCTTCTCAAAAAAAGTATTTCCCAAAAAGCTGTTTGTATACCCCCTACTTCAGTGAATTCAGTCTTCAATTGAGCTGTGCTGTATTGCTGGAAAAATATGGCAAACATCAATGCTGGGTTTATAAGCACTATGGATATGGATGTCTCATGTGTAGACACGAGACTGTCACATGTAGACTGACATTTTTTTATTAGAAAAAATGTTAGTCTACTATTTAGAGGTTCCTCTAGTTTATTAGATTCCTCCTTTTGTTTCATATTTTGCTGACTGGTATGTTTTGCTATAAAATACTGGGGTTTTTTATATTGTTTCTGAACATGTGCTCACTCCCAAACTAATTTTCAAATTCCATTGAAGAATCTTAGCCGCAAGGGTTGGTGAAATCATTCTTAATGTATTCATTTTACTTATTTTTAGAGGAAAAATATATTTATAGTGGTATGTTCATTAACTAGCTGGAATGAATTAAACAACTGTGAAAGACTGCTAAATTAAATGCATTCAGGTAAAAGGAAGTATTACTCACATGCTCCAAGTATCTGCCTTAGATGAAATAGGCATCAGATACTGGAAGCAGCAGAGCCTTCTTCCACCATGAAAAGAAATTGTCTTAAGCCTTTACCTTCAAGAGATGAAATCAATGTACTAGACTGGCTACATTTAAATAATTGACACCTCATAGGACAAACAGATGAGATAATGCTGAACAAATAGGGACAGCCTAATAAATGACTGAATTGTGTGCAGCAGCATGAAAAGGTGGTTTGGAAAGGGTTTGGAAAGGGTTTTTGTTTAGAGCGGTGAATGACAAAGATCTATTAGAGCTGTGAAGAGGTAGCATATCGGAAACCATCAGTTTCTGTTTCAGCCACTGGTCGTTTTAATATTAATAGAAGGTTGAGTAGGCGTCCTGGAAAAGATTCAAACCAAAGCCAACTTTCTTTTCTCTTAAAGGTTTCTAAAAGGATGTATTGTTTACCACAACTTCATCAGCTGTGAAGTTCCATGTTTTCAGGCATGATAAACAAAATTCTTTTGTAGGGCTGTATGCTTACAGAGACGAAAAAGAAGCTAGAAGTCAAGATTTCAGAGGGCTCAGAGGAGAGAGGAAAAAATACAGTGTGTGTGGTCTCCTCTCATTCTAGCAGAACTTTAAATTCAGAAAAAAAAAGAAATTCCCTATTCCTGTTCCTCCCCCCCCTCCCATTTTTTTCCCCTCTGCAAGTACCTTAAAACGTCACACACGAAAAATAAAGATACTCATTATGCACTATTATTTTCAAGTCCATTTGACTGGTTAACCTTTGAAACAGGATGAGGTATGGGGAAGAAAGTAGTATTTCTCTTTCTGTATAAATTTCAGAAGTTGATTTCTTTGATTCATTATCTTCTTCCCTACATAGAGGTTGAGTGAACATGGGAACACGATAAAATAGAAATTAGGGACTTTTGCCAATGAATTTCACCACACTAGGGAACAACATGATGGTAGAATATTGATTTTTTTAAAATATGTAATCTTTTAGTTTCGTGCTTCATAGTTGGAAATGTTTAAAAATGAATAGCATATGTTTATTTTCTGAAAAGATTAAGAAGGTTCTCCTAAAGCCTCTCAAAGACTACTAGGATGGCTGATAAATTTTGATCATTTTGTGTTTTTGTCTCCTTAGGGGGAGGAAAAACTTGTTCCTTTGTCACATGTGCTAAAATAGCTGTCAGATTCAAGACAGCATCACTCCTTCTGCTAATATACAGAGCATCATATAATGTTTGTATCAAACTGTTAAAGCTTCCAAAAAGACATTTTATATCTTTTCCTTCTTCCTTGTAAATGAACTTTATCAACCTGAAAATTAAAAGCAGGGTGTTTATTCAGAATCTGAATATGTGTGCTATGATTATGAATGTATTTTGATGAAAGGTCTTAGTGGAAGTTAAGTGTTCACTCGTAAGTTAAACCTGGTAGTGCCTGCCCTCTGTGTACAAGGCATACTAACTAAGTGTTCTGCTTTTGTTTATGCAATAGCTGAGTTAACAAAGACTATTCAAACATTATTAAAAAAAATCTGCTATTTCTGGATAAACATTTAGCATCACATGCACTAAGATTATAAGTATATAAATAATATATAAGTATATATGTATATAAATAATATATAAGTATATAAATAATGTTGTCTAATTCTTAACAGATCTTATTATGCCGTTAGAAAACTGTACAAAGCAGAAGATGAAATAATATGAGCTGTGACATTCCTTCTTTCTAAAAATTTCAGTTCTTGTATTGCTTTTTATCTCTTTTGGAACTGATATGTAGTGAACAGAACTCAAGTGTCTTAAGGAGAAGTAAACATGTTCCCTTTCCTATCATAACACTCTGGAAACGCAGAAGTGAAACATCCCCTAACTAGTGAGTCAGAACTGTAAAAGCACATTGTCTGCAAACCGTCAGAAAGGGGGTGATTGAATTGGGGCTACACTGGGAGTTCACTCCCATGGCTGTTTTCATCCTTTTACTTCTGCTGGTTTGAACAGAATCGCACCCTTCTCTAAGCTTTCCACAGATGAATTTAAGATGTATTCAAGACTAAGAGTGAGGCAATAATCAAATGGGCTTGGATGATCTCACACAGTTGAACAATTCAGACTCCCATTGTTTTTACAAGGAGCTCCAGGAACGTATGCTGTCCACTTCCCAAATACTACAAACATTCTGCACAAAAATGCTGTAACTAGGGGAAACTCTTGCTGCTGGCAATGACTCCAACAGACGCAGTTTATATGATATATAGGCAGCTGCAAAAATGATGCTTAAGCTGACTACCCCAAAGGAAAATTGTGAAGCAAGGATGAAACAGGAATAGGAGTGGATAGCAGTGTCCGCTTACGAAAAATGCGTGCAACCTTCAGAGCGGAATAAATCTGTCACACATATCGTTCTCTACGAATGTGCAGCCCATGTGAGTTACAAACTTCCAACTCTCTGTTGCCTCTCTCCCAGCCCTGTCAGCTCTGGGATCCCTTTGGAGCTGACCAAGACACTCCCAGCTCAGGAGAATCTCCCTCAGTCACTCCCCAGGCCAGCCCCCTCTTGTTAGAGATGCACAGACCAAGTGATAGCAAATAAAATAGATACTGATGTTACAACCTAAAACTCAGCTTTCCCATAGGAGATAGATAAATTGTACTTGTGAAATGTCCAACAGCCGCTGATAAAGTGCATGCAAGAACATTACTGACTGCGTTTTTCTATTGTACGTTTCAAATGCTTCAACAGCTGCTCAGAGAGAAATGTACCCAGCTTTTGTTCCTCTTGTTCTGAGACATAATGAAATGTTTCCGCATTTTAAACTGCCTTTTCTTATATTTTGCAGTCTTTCCAATGCTGCTGCCCAGCAAAATTCATGCAATTCATGCAAAAGCAGCCTGCATTTCACTCTAGTCTTTTCATAGTCTGGTTCTCGCTCTGAAACTTTCAGATCTCTGTGGGAAGTGCAGAAAAAAGTTTGCAGCAAGTTGTCAATGTCTCCCTCTAACTTTTATTTTTCCAGAACGTTTCTTAACTGCTTCACTGTCTAATCATTCAAGTGTCCGCTTTGTTGGAAACATTTAAAATAACTATAAGCAGCTACGTTTTGTACCTTAGAATTTGACCCTGGTTTCTTTTAAAAATGCTCTGAGAATTTCTTATGCCAGTCTGGCTCAGGCTGCTCTGAGTCACGTTTTGCTATTGGAAGTTCAATCTTCATCCTGGCCATCCTAGTCTCCCAGTCTGGCATTTCAGATCATTAATAAAAATGTTTGAAAGAATAACTACGCATGAAATATTATTGACACTGGTACAAGTAAATCTGTGTTAATAGTATTAGCACTTTTAATTGTAAGAACATCAGAGCTGTAATATAATTGTAAAAATCGTAATCACTATATTACATTTAAAATAGAAACTTATAACTCTAATAAAATAATGTTAACAGCAATAGTAAAAATCACATTCCTTATTCAAAGAATTAAATTTTGATGTAAGCAGTACGAACTAATGCTTATGACAGCAATACTGCATACAATATTTTCTGGATTTGCTGTGGTAACGCTCTATTGTTAAGTATTGTTTGATTCCTTGTTTTATTTTTTAGTATGTTCTGTTAAAGCTCCTGCAGCCATGAAGCACATACATTTTGACTTCTCCCTTCTGTATATGTCATCTTACTTTCAAATGTCCCACTCCATGACAGGCCAATCTTTTTTTCAAATGCTATGACAGACAATAGCTGTCTGTAACTGATGAGATAGGTTTGTACAAATTGCCCCTTTCACCCAAGATGGGTGATGTGTAGTTCCCTAACAGTCTTCATAGAAATGGTTCTGAGCTAGCCAGCTAACACAGGACTATTTTTTTTCATCTTCCCAAGGAAGATTTTTACTGCAAGTCAGACAACACCGTATGGAATTTAGCACTTTTCTCTATGCAACTTTTCCTTAGTTATTAAAAGCTTTATTCTGCAGAGTCTCAGTGGAGGTAATAGAATAACAATACCCCAGCCTTAGGTCTATGCAAAAGCTAAGAATATGTTTTTTGCTATATTTTTATCTCAGTGATATTCTGCCAGTTTAATTAAAAGTATTCACCAAGTAATGGCTTATATTCTAAAATAAAATAATAAAACTTCCTGCAATCCAGGTGTTAAAGCAGGCTACTTGTGACAAAATCTTCAGAAAGCCCATAGGCACCTACACTTTTACTGTCAGCCCACACAGTCAAATAGCCCCATTTGCATTGGCCCCAGCATGGTCTGCACACTTGACCTCTAAAAGATGCTATAGGTCGGCATTTGCATCCAGAAAGCAGCACAAGCCCTGCACAGGCTCTGGATACAGCGAAGAAGAGCCAGGTGTATCACCTCAGCAGCCTCCGTTCGTTGACCAACCTCTGCAGCCTGTCACCTGTCTCCCTAACTTCTCTGTCTGCCCGTCAAAAGTTCTCTTTAGGTAATTGATGAGCAACAGAGCTGAGTACCATCTCAAGCAAGTTATGTGGTCGACGTCTTTGTTAAAGACCAGTTTACAGCCAAAGACTATATGTGTAGAGTCTTTGCAATTAGGCGTCACTCAACCTCAGAAGGTCCCTTAGAAAAGTACGGAAACATTTTTCTCAGCTAGAGGAACAGAGACTTTACTGTATAACTACAACTGAGAAAGGCCAAGCTCAAAGAAGAAAAAGAGAGAAACAATTAGAAAATAGGCAAGTAGTTCACCCAACAGATCAATTAAAACCATGTGTTCCTCACTCTAAGCCTTACACCTTACACTGGACACAGTGCAGTAATTAATTGTCTTTGCTAACTACTTCTCATTCTCCAAGAAACTATCAAGACATTCTGAACCCATACCTAAAATTTTCTGTTAAACTACACAATAGTAAGATCATGGGCAAAGTTGTCTGGATTACAATATTAAAAAACATTCTCATTTTAAAAAGAAGTGGTTCTGGATTAAATCACAGGAAGCTCTAAGTTTTAACTATTTTCATGAGCTGAGCTTATTCATAACCTATCACCACAGTCCAGTTTGTTAAAAATTGGTGGTTATACTTTAGATTTGAAGGAGACAGCAATGAAAGATCATTGACAGTATCAGAATTTGGATAAATGTTCTTAGGTGCCATAAAATAAAGGGCTTCTTACCATGTTAAAGGTGAAAGGAGATTTCATCTCCTTTGAACATTCTGCTTCCATCATAGACTATTATTTTGGTTTTCATACTCTACCCTGCCCATTTTATTCACTAAATTACCACATTGTTCCATCTAGGGAGGCATTAAATCGCTACCTACGAATCAGCCAAAACTCAAGCAACCATTCTTTTGATAGACCTGAGCAAACAGAACAAGAAACAATCTAGTTTCCGTACCTGATATTCATCAATACTAAGGTTAATTCAAATCTTCATGAGATTGAGGGAGTGAAATGGATGCTAGAAAAAGCCATAGTTGTTCAGAAGTGGTAATGGAGCTGGCTGATATTGCAAGAAGAGGCTCTGTCATCAAAAGCTCACGGAAATTGGAGAGGAGGGAAAGGGAAGATGGTTCCTGATGAAGGGTAAAAGGGAAATATCACACCTTTCTGCAGGAAGGGCAAGAAGTTTCTCCTCATATGCCACATGCTGCAGTTCTTTTTGATTACTCACCACTGGAGTTGCATCAGGATAGCCATGTATTTCCTACACTGGGAAGTCCACAAGCAGGCACAGCAGTCCAGCTGTGAACTTCTTAGGGCTAAACCTAGTGCAGAGGGGAGGGATAAACCTCCCTTGACTTGCTGACTATGCTCTGGCTACCACAGCTGGGTAAGCTGTTGACCACCTTTGCTGCAGAGGCACACAGCTGACCCATGTTTACTTAAAGTCCTCGTTGTTTGCCAGGATTCCCTGCTCCTTTTCCGCAAAGCTGCTTTCTAACCAGTTGGTGCCAAGCCTTCATTGCTGTACAGAGTTATTCTATCCCACCTGTGAATGTTCTGGAACTGAACGGTGCTAAGCACTGACCTTCTTACAAATACCCTAGGGAAAGAGTGAGAGGGCTTCACCTCCCGTTGAAACATTACAAGGGACAAGCAGCTGACAGATACTCACCAGAGAAGAGAACAGAAGTAGCCCAATAATTTTAAAGATGGCCATTGGGTAGAGGAATCAGCAAGGACCATGAAGTTTAGCGTATCTGGTCTGACTGAAGCCAAATTTTGAAACCACTGATAAAGTTAATTATGTTCCTTGTTGTGCTGTCTTTCATGTTGATTCGTTGAAATGGCTGGCTAGTTTGCATGGAAGAGGAATCCACACACCAACTGCTTTACTATTGGTTGGTGAGATAACTTCAGAAAAGTTTTAATTGTTGTTGATAAGAGAATAGCACAAAGCCTTATGCTGAGTCAGAGACTAGTTTACTGTAACGTAATAGATAAGAAAGAAATGTTACCTGCATAAGGATTCTCCATCTTCCAAATCAATCTCCTTTTTCCACCTTTTTATAAAGAAACTTGTACATAATTACTAATCTTATCATGAAAGACTTGGTAACATAATAAAGTATGCTGGGATATAACTCCAGGTAGAGACACTCCAGTAAGACTTAATACACTCAGTTACAAATCTAACTCAAAACATAGGGGCTGGGAACTACAGGAGGATGCGTGGCTAAAGCATACGATGTTATAAAATGTAAATTACAATTCCACAAGGAAAGCTAGAACTACAGTTAGCATAAGACACAGTACAAACACAACAAAAGAGCATGGAATAGGATCCTAATTAATAGTCAAAAAAGCAGTATAATCACAGACTAGGATCTGTCTGTCTCTGGTTCAGTCTCTGGTTTTCACTGGAGTCTTGTTAATTAAATATTGATAATCTACCCTTTTTTTTTTGCCAATTAAATAATAATCATGTCTGTCCAAAGTTGAAAGGTCATTTATCTAAGGAACCTTGCTCCAGAATCACTCCTTTCATCTCATGTCTTGTATTTGAAACAGCTCTTCTTTCCATGACAGCAAGTACTGAAAGCCAAAATTGACTGAAATTGCAACGTGTCAAGCTATTCAAGAGTATATCAGACATTACATTATTATATGGAGGGTGTTTCATGAGTAAAGGAGCTTGGGCAAATGGGGTTTTGTAACTAACGTATCTCTACACTATTTCTTTAAGCAAAACAAATGTATTTCTCAGAATTCTTGTTCTTCCTGTCCAATATGACATCAATGTGGAACACTTTATGTGAAGTTTTTAGTATTTCAGCTATTTCTGCATCAGACACACATTAAAACTTTACAACAAACTAATCCTGTTTCCCAAAAGCAAAATTTTATCTTTTTCTGTCATTGTTAGAGGTGTTCNCTTCCCTTCCCTTCCCTTCCCTTCCCTTCCCTTCCCTTGCCTTTTAGGTGCTCTTTTCCAGGTCCCTTAGATACTTGAGCAGGTCCTAATACACCTGGATCTTGAAGCAGTTCAGATGTGAAAGAGCTTCTGTCTGGATAATGTGCAGTCCTAATAGGATTAACTGTGCCTGAGTGAGTACCCCAACAATGCCAACTCAAAGTGCTTTTTGATAGCACACAGAGCAAGCTCAGGACTACTTGCAGCCAGACTTGCAAAGCCACTCCTTAGCTTGCCGGTGGGACATCGAGGAGATGCTGCTCACGCTGTTGTAAGGAAGATTTGAGTTCTTGGTCTATAGGGTGAATCAGTCCTAGAAACAGAACATGACGCCCATAGAAGTACTGGTTCTTCATTAATTATTTAAAATGACCTTAAATATGAAATAAATCACCTCCAGACTGAGAAATACTCCTTTCTAAAGCAAGTAAATCACATTCCTGCAAGAGGCAACTTGCCAGAAACTTACTGGCCGTTACCACCAGTCCCACTGAGGGAAGCAGAGGTGCTGTGTTTAAAAGCCTCAGGCTTTTCCTCATTATCTGGTTGTTTCCTGAGCCGGAGTAATTTCTCTGTCATCTCTGACAAATTAAACAAACAAACAAGCAAAAATCCAAGCAAGCTACTCCCTGAGATTTATTTCCTCTGTCTGTATTGACCACCAGCCTGTTTTCTTGCATGTCAGACCAATGCCCATGAGCAATCTGACCTCATACAATATAGTTAAGACAGATCTTTAAGTAACTTGGGAAAAAAAAAGATGGGCAACGTATCATTTCCTTTGCAAATATATGAGATGTGGAACTGGAAATGCCAAAGCATTTTAACATTAACTCCTGATTCTAACTGGTTTTCGTGACTCATTCAGTTGGTGAGTGAGCAATGAGATTGTGCCAGGAAAGGAAAACATGAACAGCTTATTTAAACTAACATATGTTTACTCAGGAAACTGTTTCCTGTTCTGATTGCAGGTAGGGATGAGCTAACTTTATATTGCCATAAATAAGCTTAAAAGCAAAGAAATTAAAAGTGTGGATGAATCAGTGTAGGTATCATAACATTTCTGCCTGGTAATAGATGCCTAGGGCTTCTGCCAGGTAGTACCATGTGACAGACTATGTTATGCACCACTCTAAGACTTCAGTGAGTAAAGCAGTTTTCACTACTGCAGTGACATTTCTGACAGACTCCTAGATGCCCTACTAAGCACTTCCTGCCTTTCTTTACAGTGCTGGAAAGGCACAGGATGCAGGGTTTCTTTTACTTAGCTAGCCAAAAGGTACAAGCTGCTGCTGTAG
Source organism: Baryphthengus martii (assembly GCA_013396935.1). Lineage (NCBI taxonomy): Eukaryota > Metazoa > Chordata > Aves > Coraciiformes > Momotidae > Baryphthengus > Baryphthengus martii. The sequence goes on along the minus strand of VWZK01005430.1, from coordinate 158,318 downwards.
ATCACTTAGGTGACAGAGCAGCAATGAGAGAGTTCAACGAAGAATGAGCTTCCTCAGGCTTCCCTTCAACAGATTCTGGTTATGCTCATCTGAGAAAAACGCAATAAAACCAGCCATGCTGAGCACTAGTTTCATTTATTATTGTTGTGGTGGGTTGGCCTTGGCTGACTGCCAGACCCCCACCCAACCACTCTCTCATTCCACCTCTTCAACAGCAGTAAGGTGGAAAAGCTCATGGATTGAGTTAAAGACAGGGCAATTGCTGACCAATTACTGACAAGGGCAAACCAGACTCTACTTCAGCCTAAACACAATGTAATTTATTTCCAATTAAAAATAGAGTAGGATGGTGAGGAAAAAAAAAAGACAAAACTAAACCATCTTTCACCTACTCTGTTTTCTTCCCAGACTCTTGTTCCCAAATTCTTCATCTGTCCTCTGCCAAGCGGCACTGAGAATGGGGAACAGGAACTGTGGCCAGTCCCTTACAGCTCCTCTCTGCCACTCCTTCCTCCTCACACTTTACCCTGCTCCAGCATGGGTTTTCCACAGCCCACAGGGGAATACCTGTCTTTCCACAACATGTTACAGAATTGTCTCCTGCATTCAAGTTTGAACTTTAGATACCGTGTGAGTCGATACTTATTCGCAATGCAAACACTTGATAAACTGAGTGATGTAGTTCTGAGGGTAAAGCAAACAAAGATGCCTAATGAGGCTCAGTTCTTTCAGAGAAGGTGGCTTCTCATCTCCAGCATGAGCTGTGCACATCGGTGATGTGTCTGCTGGCAGCTGCACGCACCACGCTTCCATTGATGTGCGCCGCTTGGTCTAGTGTTAGGAATGATCTGTGCAAAGCTGGGGATGCTGTTCTCACACTGGGATTCAGGGTCTAAACCAACACATAAACCTGGGCTTTCTGAACCTTGCTTTCCTCCCGCCATGTTTTTGTTTAATGGCTCTTAAAATGAAGAGTTTCCTACTTAGTCTTTCTCTGAGGACTGGAGTACAGTCTTGGATGAGGCAGCTGTACAGAACTGACTCATACTTAGNAAGCAAAATTTTATCTTTTTCTGTCATTGTTAGAGGTGTTCTACAGCATTTAAATATTTGATGGCAAAGTCTTAATGAATTACTTTGTAGAAGTATAATTTGCACTGGACTGCTCAGTTTAATGACAAAATGTAGAATTTTTATTTTATCATATTCACAAATTGGCCTAATGCAGTAGTTCAGTGGAAATATATATATTTGATAGGTATAAATTTCACACATTTTGTCTTTGAACTGGACACAATACAGAAATATTCTTGCTCATGTTCCCTGATGGACTTTGTACAGATGGTATTTTGAGAAACCTAGTTATGAGATGGAGAATGAGCAGGTCAAAAGGAATATCTTAAAGGAAGATGGTCTTTGTGACATGGTGCAGGGCTCTTCAAATATAAGATAGGCAGGTACAGTGAAGGGTTAAAAACTTTTCTAAAAACCCTTTAGATCCATGTCCTGCTTCATTAATTCTTGAAGTTGTTTTTGTTTGACTGCAATAGTACTAAAAACTGATAGTAAATGTCTGTAAACGTCTGCAAATATGCTTCCTTGACATAGGGATTTCAGTTTTTCCAGTTACAGTGATCCTTCCCTTCCCTTCCCTTCCCTTCCCTTCCCTTCCCTTCCCTTCC
>VWZK01005430.1:86276-156522 GCA_013396935.1 Baryphthengus martii | reverse complement strand
AGGTGCTGTGTTTAAAAGCCTCAGGCTTTTCCTCATTATCTGGTTGTTTCCTGAGCCGGAGTAATTTCTCTGTCATCTCTGACAAATTAAACAAACAAACAAGCAAAAATCCAAGCAAGCTACTCCCTGAGATTTATTTCCTCTGTCTGTATTGACCACCAGCCTGTTTTCTTGCATGTCAGACCAATGCCCATGAGCAATCTGACCTCATACAATATAGCTAAGACAGATCTTTAAGTAACTTGGGAAAAAAAAAGATGGGCAACGTATCATTTCCTTTGCAAATATATGAGATGTGGAACTGGAAATGCCAAAGCATTTTAACATTAACTCTTGATTCTAACTGGTTTTCGTGACTCATTCAGTTGGTGAGTGAGCAATGAGATTGTGCCAGGAAAGGAAAACATGAACAGCTTATTTAAACTAACATATGTTTACTCAGGAAACTGTTTCCTGTTCTGATTGCAGGTAGGGATGAGCTAACTTTATATTGCCATAAATAAGCTTAAAAGCAAAGAAATTAAAAGTGTGGATGAATCAGTGTAGGTATCATAACATTTCTGCCTGGTAATAGATGCCTAGGGCTTCTGCCAGGTAGTACCATGTGACAGACTATGTTATGCACCACTCTAAGACTTCAGTGAGTAAAGCAGTTTTCACTACTGCAGTGACATTTCTGACAGACTCCTAGATGCCCTACTAAGCACTTCCTGCCTTTCTTTACAGTGCTGGAAAGGCACAGGATGCAGGGTTTCTTTTACTTAGCTAGCCAAAAGGTACAAGCTGCTGCTGTAGATCACTTAGGTGACAGAGCAGCAATGAGAGAGTTCAACGAAGAATGAGCTTCCTCAGGCTTCCCTTCAACAGATTCTGGTTATGCTCATCTGAGAAAAACGCAATAAAACCAGCCATGCTGAGCACTAGTTTCATTTATTATTGTTGTGGTGGGTTGGCCTTGGCTGACTGCCAGACCCCCACCCAACCACTCTCTCATTCCACCTCTTCAACAGCAGTAAGGTGGAAAAGCTCATGGATTGAGTTAAAGACAGGGCAATTGCTGACCGATTACTGACAAGGGCAAACCAGACTCTACTTCAGCCTAAACACAATGTAATTTATTTCCAATTAAAAATAGAGTAGGATGGTGAGGAAAAAAAAAAGACAAAACTAAACCATCTTTCACCTACTCTGTTTTCTTCCCAGACTCTTGTTCCCAAATTCTTCATCTGTCCTCTGCCAAGCGGCACTGAGAATGGGGAACAGGAACTGTGGCCAGTCCCTTACAGCTCCTCTCTGCCACTCCTTCCTCCTCACACTTTACCCTGCTCCAGCATGGGTTTTCCACAGCCCACATGGGAATACCTGTCTTTCCACAACATGTTACAGAATTGTCTCCTGCATTCAAGTTTGAACTTTAGATACCGTGTGAGTCGATACTTATTCGCAATGCAAACACTTGATAAACTGAGTGATGTAGTTCTGAGGGTAAAGCAAACAAAGATGCCTAATGAGGCTCAGTTCTTTCAGAGAAGGTGGCTTCTCATCTCCAGCATGAGCTGTGCACATCGGTGATGTGTCTGCTGGCAGCTGCACGCACCACGCTTCCATTGATGTGCGCTGCTTGGTCTAGTGTTAGGAATGATCTGTGCAAAGCTGGGGATGCTGTTCTCACACTGGGATTCAGGGTCTAAACCAACACATAAACCTGGGCTTTCTGAACCCTGCTTTCCTCCCCCCATGTTTTTGTTTAATGGCTCTTAAAATGAAGAGTTTCCTACTTAGTCTTTCTCTGAGGACTGGAGTACAGTCTTGGATGAGGCAGCTGTACAGAACTGACTCATACTTAGTTTATACTTAATTTTCAGATATTAAACTGACACTGTTAAACATGATAGAGTTGCTATGCTGTGCCCCACTGGGTTTCAGACTGAAGCTGTAATGCACATTTTCTAAGCATTTGACTATTTAAGGCTTCTTTTCTCCATTCCCTGTATTCTCCATTATAACAAGTGTTTTTACTTGCATGCTTTTTCTTACTCAGAGTCTTTTTTTACTCCTTTTATTTACCCACTGGAGATTTATGCAGCTCTTCTTAAACACTCTCCTTGCCACAGTATATAAGATTTTTTTTTATACTTCCTTTTACTATACTTTCTCAATACTTCTTCAGGGATTTTATTGTCGGTTTCTTTTTAACCAGACTAAGGCAACATTGCTACGTAACAGGGAAATGGCAGAGGCTGTGGCTGGTGAAATTTCCAGGTGCAAAAGGACCCAGTGGAGCTGTGCTGCTATAGAATTTATATCAGGGTTTGTTTTAGTTTGGGTTGGTTTTTTTTGTTGTTTTTGTTTTAGAGGTTTTTTTATTTAAATGCGTATGTGCATATATATTACCAGAGGATAGGGTTTTTAGCACATAAAAGAATGCAGGGCTTTGATCTCCAACCCCAAGTTCAGGTTATCTATTGCTTTCATGTTCAGATAGGCAAGTTCCATTTCTAGATGGAAAGTACAGCTGATCAAGCTCTTACGTTATGAATGCCCATGAACCAATATATTTAAACTGTTCTGAGCTGGACACTCTGCTAGTGTAAAGCTGGGTTTTGATCATTATTCATCTCCTAGAAGTGTCCTAAAATCAAGATAAGGATCATTCTTCTGGGTTCTCCTTGGGTTTCTGGAGAGATAAGCAATATATTTTCATATTATTTGCCACTGAAACGTAGAGTTCTCTTTTCTAGAGTCAATCTTTGTTAGTGGACTGATGAGGGGATACTGTGGATTATAATGGTATAAAGCTACAGGACAGAATACAGAAGCCTCAGGGTGATTATAAAACACTGTAATGAGAAAACCTGACCTTACAGGGCTACTCCTCTCTGCCCACAATGTGGGCATCCTTCAAAATCTACACCAATGTGTGAGTATACTTTGCTGCATTGCTTGAGACCCTTTGAAACCTTCTTCCTTAAATTGTCTCATCAGAAGCTATTTTTTTTTTTTTTTTTTCTTTTCCTTTCAGGCAGGATAATAAAAATACAAGTCTGTGTTCTTGAGATAGTGAGAGAAAGGTGCCACAGATACTCTTAATCTTCTTCTGTTGATAGTACACTTACCTTTACAGCAAAGTCAACGATAATTTATGTAAAATTATGTGAATATATTTATTAATAATTATTTAATTACATTTCATTTAAAAAGAATCTTATACTTTTAAATGTATCAGTGCATTGGATCACTTAATTCATTTATCTGAAATGCTCATTCTAAATAACTCAAAATGCTCTTTTACCTTCTTCCTCTTCTCCGTCTCTTTCCATAAATTATGCTCATCACTACTGCCTGAATAACTTGCTCTATTTTTATACTCCCTCCCCCTAATATTTTTCTGACATCTGGTCTCTAATAATCTCCTGAAATGAGCTTCCTCTCCCTTTTAAATGGTCATTTGATATCCCACAGGACATGGATGTCTCAGGTGAAAAAGGTGGAAGATGGGAGTTGACATTCCACTCTACTTAAAGAACATAAAATTGAGTTGTGATGACAAGGCTAGTGACTCTCTCCCTCATCTCTCTGCAGACACTTTCTCTTCTGTTTCCTCTGTGGGCACAGACAGTTTAAGCGATTGAGTAAAAAATGTGCTGAACCTCATTCTATGTGTTTATCTAGTGTGCCCAGTGAAGTACAGGAAGCCAAGAGAAGGGGCCAAGAGCAAGTGCTACCTTGAAGTACAAAATATACACTGATATCCTTTTCCAAACCTCAGGTACTCCTTGTAGTGTGCACCCTGGATAGAATTGAGATAGTTGATGGAAAAAAACCCTGTAACTTTTTTTAGATACATAGAATTATCTCCACAGTATTATTTATTTTCAAAAGTTAAAGTGTTGGAAATATCCATCTTAAAACGGATTAAAACCTCAAATTTGTAGGTAAGGTTTGTTTGTTTAAAACAAACAAACAAACAAACAACCGGAGTCCTCTGCATTCATCCTCCAGGTACTGCAGAACTGAAAGAAGCTGAGCAGAATCCTTCATGGGAAATGACCCTTCCTATTTTCCCCCCAGAGATTCAGAACAGTAGGTCCTTGTTCCATAGACAAATCCTGACAGCACAAACGATTCTTGTGTCAACCGGGGATGCTAAAGACATCAGAACAATTGTATCAGGTCAGAGCAGACATCCCGTCTAGCCCGGCATCCTGTCTGGAGAGGCTTTGGCAGATGCCTAGGAAAGTGTATGAGAACAGAGCAAGCATATAATGGCGCTTCAAACATCTGGTGATTCGTATCTCAGATTTTTATCACTGAAGAAAGTGTCTTGGAAGTGAGCAAGGAAGTGTTGCTAGAGTTTTTCTCTCTTTTTTGTTTTTTCATATTTTGTTCTCTTTTGAATACCTTGAAGCTCTCCTTTCCCCTCCTCAGTAGTACCCCTCCCAGATCACTGCTCCTGTGGCTTTAGAAAAACTGTATAGTACTTCTGCTAAATTAAACTCTCTGTAGCCTTTAATTAAACTTTCATTGCTTTTGTTAATAGCAGTCCTAATTTGAGTGTAACTTAATGAAAACAGCTATTCTGTAAAAATATGCTGCTTCAATGATAAAATGTCACCATCTAATCTTTTCCTCTTCATTCAGTTTTTTTTTGTCTTTCCGTTGCTGGAATGTTTCTTATCATCTTGCCTTGTCAAAAGAAATAAACTCTTTCTAGAAACTAATTCTCCTTTTCTGAATACTAACAACCTGGCACTGGAGAGAAGCTCTACACAGAGTCATATCTGTGCTTTGCTTCTGGTAGAGCTGAATAAGAAAATGTACAGTTCAAATCTGATGTATTTTTCACTTGAAAAAGAGCAGAAGTAACAAATATAGTCTCAGTTAGACATGAAAAAAGGCCTTGTCAGGGTGTTAAATTCTACACTTGATACATATAGTTATTATTTCTGAAGCAATTTTATCTCAGTCCATGTAAATTCAAGTAGATTGGATACAATTACTTTTGCTATATTGAGAACCATTCCCTAAAAAAAAAACTTAAAATAATACAGCAAATTTGCCAACTCTTTCTTTCTCTCTAGTTTTCAGGCAAATAGTTGTGGTTGTGCTAATTGTGAATCAGAACAGTCTACCACGAAATTCGAACTCTTTTGCATCTGGATGATACAAATATTTTTGTATCTAAAATTGTGATAATTCTACTGTTCAACACATTTATTGGTAACATCCAGCTAATTCTTACACAGCTGTGTTAGATCACCAAGGCTAACCAATGTTAACAGCACTACAAAAATGATTTTGTTCCTTCAGAAAACCCCTGCAATGTTGTAAAAATACCTCTTATTTCTACTCTATTTTCAAGAAGAATTATGACAATGAAGAAAGTAACACTTACGTTTAATAAATTTTGTATTGTGTGTTATGACTCATAGTTTTATCAATTATGCTAATTTAATTTCTTTTGGAATGGATGGTAATAAACAATTGCTCATAGTGGTGAGAAAAACAGTGGGGTTTTTTTAAACAGGGTCTCTTCGTGACCTGCAGAAAAGTCAAAAAAATATAAATGACCTTTTAATGCAACCTTTGCCTGGGGCTTTAGTAAAAGCTGCTTAATGTTCATCTAGTATATACAGAAAATGGAATTCTGCACTGATGTACCTAAATATAGACCAAGCATAAACCTAAACATAGACCAAAGGGCTCAATGTTTAATCACCATTTTTTGACGAATTTTGCCATTTCCACCGGTAGAAATACTGCCATTCATCTTCCAGTTGTCCTCCAGAATACCTATGCAGAGTGAGCAGTCTACCTCTTTAGAGAGAGTTGACTTCATGTTTCAGCAAAACAAACAAAAAAAAATGTGTATAACAGATGTGAGTAGAGCCAGCTGAGATTTTCTGTTGAAATGATTTACTGATGCAACAAGCCCTTTGTACCAAGTGAGGTTCATCCTGGTAAATTTTTGAAGTCCTGATTTTCTGTAAGGAAGCTCACGGTAAAATACTTCATTTCAGCTTGATTTGATCCTAACCAGAATGTTTTCTGTGTTGCCTTGTAAGTTCTGTATTTCTACCATCTGGTGTCCCCCTGGGGTCAGGCTCCAACTCCCACACAGGACTATGAATACTTCCAGAGCATTGCAGGACTGGTGGGATTCTTGGTGCACAATGAGCACTGTAGTCTGGCCATAATGTCTGACATACGGGAAATCTAAAATACCTTAAAATTAAGCACTTTGGGTCATTTTACCAAGTCAAGAGGAAGTTTTTCTATTTGAAGCACCTTTGAAAAGCTTTGAAATTAATTCACTAACATTTCTTCCCTTCTTACACTTTTTAGAAGTTCCTTTTTAGAAGGAAGGGTAAATAAATTTTAAGTTCTTTAAACTTTCCCCCAGGAATTTGTCATTATTTGTAGAATAACAATGCAATCTGAAAGGTTGCCTTCAAATTTATTCTTTTTCTTCCTAGAGCACTTTACTAGTGCTACTGTAGAGAGCACCATATGGCAACTCTTCAAGAAGGTGAAAATACCTAAGCAGTGGGGAAGGAGATAGAGTTGACCATCTCCTCTGAATCATGCTCTCCTTTAATCCACTGCTGGAGCATCAGGTCGGAGAGCTGAAAGAGTGAGATGAATCTTGGGAAACGCTGGGAAAGCAGATACAGACACCTGTGAGGGTAATTAATTGCAGAATTTGAGGAAAACAGAAAATTATTTGCATGGAATCTGAGGAACCAGGAAAATGGAATAGCTGCCTGCATAAGCAGAACTCTTCCAATAGGATCAAAGTCATTTCATGCTAGAGGAACTCGGTTAGACTTTCCAAAGGAAAAACCTTTCCTGCACATAAAAAAGATTACAAACACACACAAAATCAATTTTATTTTTATTTTTCCTAATATGAGGCTAATCTTACACTTTTTGGAAGGTTGGCTGCGAATCTTCTTTTTTTGTTCCTTTAACTTTTGTTTTTACATTTTACACCTGATCTGTAGGACTGAGCTATCCCATCTGGAGATAACACCTACAGATAAATCATGTCTAAATTGGCACAACAGAAAATGTTATGGAAAATTACATAAAATAACCCCTTACTCTTCTGGAAAAGTGGTTTTAAATAGACATTTCATAAAGTGAGTGGACTAACAGACTGATCTAAGATCAGAATGCATCAGGCAGCTGAGACTTCAATGACAGCAAGAGACCTTACCTCACATGCCAACTTTTGCACTTTGTGACCCAAGTGCCTAGCCACAAAAAAAAAAAAAAAAGTTTTAATTACAGCACAATCATTTGTAATCAGCAACAATGACTATATTTCAGTAACTGATGTTCCAGGAAATATTTTTCTGTAAGAATATTTCTACTCAATATGAGAGATAAATGAGAAATCAATATTATATTATTACATAAGTGTCCACTTGCAAGAGTACTGACTATAATCTCACTTTTTTCCATGACTGGTTTGAATTACAAGTCTGAAAATTTGCCTGATCATTTAAAGTGGTTCCAGTATATAAATATAAAATATTTTTCCTCTCTTATTTAATAAAAGTACTGCTGTTTTGGGGAAAAAAAAAGAAAAAAAAAGAAAAAGATAAATGAAAGCAGTTATTTAAGTTATTTACATTATCTTTGAAAAATGTACATAATCTCCAATATTAGTATATCCAAAAGACAAATGGATTCAAACAAAACACCATTGTTACTGTAAAGATAGTATCTCTGTAGTTCTGCCAACACCATTACAGGTCGTATTCCAGGGCTCTGGAATAATTTTCTTAAAGTTCCTTCAGCACCACTTAGAGATCTTGGTGGAGGAAAGCTTCTGGCTGGATAGCCCCTGCAGCACTGGGGGGACTCTAGATGTATATACACTGGTGAAAGCTGTTTCTATGCCACCGATCTGCTTTAAGGACTAAAGGCATACGTTGTCAGTGCTGTTCATTACTACTTGCCGTCTTATTCCAAGTCAATCAAATGTCAGTGTTCTAAATTCAAAGGCTGGACCCAGACTTGGAAACTATTCAAGTTAAGAACTCTTGCTGGAGCTGAGCAGGTGCAGGGAACTGTCAAGATTTTTGCTCTAGTTCTGAGCCCTCAAGGATGATGGAAAAAGAAAAAAAAAAAAAAGATAATTGTGTATAATTGTGTAATATATCAAACCACAATCTTGATTCATCCAGAAACAACAACTGACAAATACTAGGGAAATTTGTGGAATTCAAAACGAAAGAACATCAGTCCTTATTTTCCTGGAGCAAAATAAAAATTCACATTCAGATATGGTTTATGAAGATTTAGGAAAAGGGCCAAAAATTCTGTTCTGGCATCTTGTGCATTTGCCTCTTTGCAGCAAGAGAAGCAACCTCCTGTGGCTGTAGAGAGGAACCGGTGCCAGCGAGGCTCCCTATCTCTTTGCTTTTTGCAGCAAGGGAACTGGCAGCAGTGCTCTATTACTGCTCTGATGCACAAGTGACAGACATGGCCTGCCACACGTCTCGACTCCTGTGCTGGGCTGCAGAATTCCTAATTGCTGGTTATTTTCAAAAGTGGTATTTCTCTTGTGAATCCCAGCTGTGAAGGGGCAATGAACCAAGAGCAATCTCTGTGATGATGATAGCAGCATCACATGGGATGCAAAAACTAACACTCCTTCTCACCACCTCCAAGTTCTCCAGAAGCCAAACAGAACGAATGCAGCACCCAGTACCTCCAGCAGATTTTTCCAGTTCCCAGAGCAGTCAGTTACTCCAAGTTATCTTCATCCTACAGCTAACAAGCAAGCCTTGCAAAGATTCTCTCCCCCACACATATACATCCCACACCTGTATCAATTCATGGTACCAACCACCTACCGATCTACTCCCCATATGTCTGCTTGGTTTTCCAAGGAAGGCAGCTACCAGCTTTCATGTTCCACACATATGGGCATGTTCTGAATCCTACCCTAACACCGCAGTTGCAGGTTGAGTTAATTAAAGGCTGACACTTGGCATATACATAGATCAATCTGCAGTGTGCCTCAATGAGTTTGAGAAAGGATCCATGTGGAGCCACACAAAACTTGGTAGCTCTGTTAACAACAGAAGACAGATGGTAATACTGCATTCCAAAGGATCTTAAAGAAAAGCTCACGACATGGCAACAGGATTTCAGTCACTACAAATGCTGTAGGCTAGGATTTTAGATAAGATGTTGAAAAGCATCCTAAAATCTTCAATATATATATATATGTAAGAAAAGCCTTTCCAGCTCAGATATCTGAAATTCTGCTCACAGGTTTTCCTTGTGCTATCAGGGAGAAATGCTTGTCCCTGCTTTCCATGGCCAGTTTGCTCTGCTGAAAGAACCTTATGTCTTTGCTTCTTCTTGCTCTTTGACTTTTCTTCAGCTTCCATGAACAGGTTGGGTAGAGAGAAGCCAAGTGCTTCCTTTCTTTATCTGCTTTTGACTCTGATGTTTAGGGACGCTTTGGGGCCTTACAGGCTGGGGAGTGGGCTTAGAAGATGCTCTTTCCAAGTGTTACCTGGGGATGGCTAGACCTCAAACGGGCCAGCTCTTGGTGCTGTTGCTGCTGCTGAAGTCACCCCGCCTGTCAGGCTTGGAGAACAGTCTGCATATGAATTGGTGAAAGAAAGGAGAAAGGGAACAAGCTATTAACAGAGCAAAGAGATGGATTATTCATGGCTTTGACAGGTTTTGGAGCTGGCCCAAAGTGCTGTCAATTGCCAGTGGTAAATAGCCAAAAAACCCAAGCTTTATTTAGGCTGCGTCAGCAGTATCAATCAGAGCAGTATCTAAAAATGTTGAAATGAATAGAGCACATTCCTGGCTGATGATGCTCAAGCAAAATATATTTTAAATGGACATAAAAATAAGGACATTTCAGCTTAAGCTTGTTTGCCTGACCCCATTTGTTTCAGATACTATGCAAGAAGTGAGTGTTTTCCTGAGCATGTATGTTTTTTCTTAATTTTTTCTTTCCTACTTATAAAAGCTTAGGTTGATTTTACTGTGCTTTTACATGTTGTTTGGCATGCTTATGTTTAATTTTCAGGAAAAGATTTGTTATGATATATAACATATGTCTGTTATGCTACAGGGCACTATGGAGAGACATGGCAGGGGTTATTAACTGACATTAGCGTTGCCACAGACCAGTGACAAACACACATTTTTCACCAGCACTTTGTTAATTAATAAAACCCAACCCAAACCAAAAAAAGTAAGTAAGTACTGGAGAATATCATAATCTGTAAGGCACTTTTACAATTGTTGTTAAATCACCTATTTCTGAAAAACAGACAAAGAACCATTATAAACTAAAGTGGAGGTCTGCATAAGGGACATAAAGTAGACAGAAAATGATGGAGAGCTGTAGCTATTTGGACCATGGTTGTTTGGGGTTTTTTTGTGGTGGGTTTTTTTTTAAGGTTATGAAATCCATCCTTTCGACTTCTAAGCAAAATAAGCACATTGGTGACAGTCAGATTCAGATTTCTTAGGTTTCCTGTTGTAAAAGAAAGTGGTGATAGTGATCATCATGTACATTTAACAAAATATTATTCCTCAGTTCTTTGCCCAGGTCTTGAAGAGGCATAGAGGATATAGTACTGATAGAATGGGGACTATATTACTACATAACGCATGCTAAAAGTCTCCTGTAAAGAACAAGACTTCAAATATTTCATTAATAGGTTTTGTGAGAAAATGTCACAAATTTCAAATTGAACTCATTGAATTTCTTTAAGAGGTTTTTTTCTGTATAGTGACCCATGGTACCAACAGTATCACTATGTCTGTTTTCATGCCTTCTAATTTTAGCACTTGCTAAGGTGAAAACATAATTCAAATATCTCATTAGTTTTTTAATATAAGCCTTATAACTAGTCTTTTAATTAAACTTCACAATGGTTTAACTGCATTCCCTTCAATACTTCTTTCTATCTTTCCAATGATCTTGAATTACTTTCTTCTTTAGTTCATCATAAATTATTCAGTTAGTAACTTACTTTTACTTCTTAATTTGAGCCTTATTTAGGCAAAATCCTGTGGTCAGTTATGGATAACTTGAGCCTCCAAAATAATTTTTCACGTATATTACTTACACAGTGAGTAAAGTTCTTTGCACTGCTGGCTTTTCAGTAAGTTTTAGGAGCTCACATAGGAGAACTCAACAACATTCAGTGAGGTGACTTGCTGCTCACTCTATGCTGTATAGTTTCTTAATTCCTACAGCCCTGCGTACAAAGATACACCAACATACAATATATAAATCTATAATTAGAATTCTTTCTCTTTTTGCTTTTAGCTATTTCAGCATAATATTAATTATACTAAAAAAAAAAAAGATTCTTACGAGTCCTATGCTAATAAGAATTGTGAAACCTGTATGGCATTTCATATGTAAATGAATGCAAGTAATCAGCTTCATATTCTACCTTCAGTTTAGCATCAAAATCCAATGAATTTCAGTGGGAACCTTAGACATAGATCACAGTACTTGACTGTCAGTCATTAGTTGTGCGTAGCCTGTGCCTGTGAAAGTAAGTTTTCATTCTAGGACAAGTTTCATCCTTTTTATGGTTTGTGAGTTTAATAATGCAGATTAAGGTATTAGTGAAAATACTGAGAGCAGCTCTTAGTTTATGGAAGCTTGAGAATTAATTTGCTGTCCATTGCTGTTCATTTTAATTTGAGACACTCGTCACGAAGTCACAGGGCTGCAGCCAGTGCAGCCTGGTTGTTGCCCACCTACAGGCTTACACAGAGGGCAAGGCAGCAGGGCGCGGGGCGAGCAGTGTGCTCAAGAGCAACCTGCTCCAGCACTGCAGGCCCCAGCCTGGGATTTAGCTTGGCTCCCTCCTTCAACCAACTGTGAGACAAGGGCAGCTTGATGAAGCAGTCACACAGCCTCAGTTGGGTCCTGGACTTTCCTCCATCCCATCAGCTTTCCTCATAGTCTCCCTTGCTCCTTAGCTGCAGTGACTTCTTGCTCTTCACTCCGCCCTCATCCTCCATGCTGGAGAAATAAACTCTGTTGTAGCCCTTCTGATAGCTCATCTATTCTCTGCTCTGTGACCATTCACGGGAACGTTGCATTTGTGTAGTTGTTGTGCTAACACACAATTGTAGGGTAATAATAAAGTAGAGAATGGCCACTGCTTTAACTAGCTAGTTGTGATCTTTCATTTCCTTTTGATAAACAATCAGAAGATACATTGTTTGCACTCAATTTACAGAATATTTACGTGCCTTGTTCTGGGAAACGTGCACGTTTCCCAAATGTTTCAGATGAAGATGTGTCAGGTACACCAAGGACATCTATTTGAGACTAGTCTTATGGTTTAAACGGAAGCAAAATTCCTGGAAGGAGTCTTGGATGCTGGTAAGGAACACTCTGACTTTCTACGTAACATGCTTTTATAAACATGTTTCTCAATGTTACTTTGAAGATGTGATTTACTGGTATCCTACAAAAGGTACTTGTTCAACTACAGCTGTATTTTCTGCTCTGAAGAATCTCCAGGAAAAAATTCATCAGCTGGAATTGGAACAGCTTCAGGTGAAAGAGAATGTAAAACACCTCAGAAAGGTCTGGGATGCTTCTAACCCATCCAGCATCTTCCCTTTCCTCCCCCATGCCAAGGTTGTGTTTACTTCAGTAGGTGCTTTTCTCTTTTTTCCTCACCTTCCCTTCATGTTTTTCGTTGATACCTGGAGGGCAGTCATCCAGAGACAAGAAAGCACTGAGCTGAGGCTGTGGCTGAGATAGAAAGTGTCATGAAGTCCCTGGCAACAGAAATTAATCTACAAATGGTTGTGAAGAGTCCTGAAGCTCTGGCCGTGCTAAACTTACCAGGTGATTTATCATGTGGTATCGAGACACACATTTAAACAGAGGAACATTGTCAAATTATGAAGAAAAACCCTTGTTCACCTTAAAAAATTACTCATACTATATTTATAACATGCATTTGATATACTGTAACATGTCTAATAATGATAATATTTCTACAGCCTGTCTCTTCAAATTGTTTTTAAATGTTTTTGCAATCAGTAATTATGGCTTAGAAATCTCTATTAGATATCATTTTCAATACATGGCTGAGGAAATTTAAAGCATTTAGAAGAAAAGAGTATTTTTAATTTTCTTAATTTTAAAATTGAGTCAAAACAAAAGTTTCTTTCAAATAAATGGCACAAAAATGTGTACCATGAGTGGACAAACACTATGGAATACTGTGTATCTGAGATACATAACCTAATATTTGGATAAAAACCATAAAGAAGTCTAATAAAATGTTAGATAATTATATGCATATTATTAAATATAAAAACAAATACTTTGTAGCTTTTATTAGAATATGTCATTGCCGTGTGGCATAAAACCAAATAATTCAGAAATATATGAGCTGCATGTGCCACATTTTCCCAGGATAAACCCCAATCTCTGCCTTTTCCAGAGCAAATGACTGCAGAAAGCATTACAGGGACTATCTTGGTCAGAGCAGTAACGCATGGTGACATTCTTCACTGCTGCAGAAAATCAGTACAATTTCATTACCCTGCCTTCCTGCGGGGCAGCTTGATGCACTTACATTAAAGTCTCCATCTCTTACCTGTTTCTTAAAATGCATGCTGTTTATGTCTTCAGGGTTCTACTCTAATTTTAGCAACAAAGAACCCTCTAGCTTTATAAACAACTCATTTTAGAATTGGCTTACTGTATTTTTATCCTGTATTTAAAAAGCCAAAACAACCCTGAAATTAAAATGTGATTTGGCTTATCAACTTATGCAAGGTCATGCAAATCCTGTAACATCTTTGCTTACCAACTAGTTTTTCTCTCTCGTTTTGTTGCAATCTTAGATAAAAACCATGTTTGTTCTGCTGTTTGTTTTACCGTTTTGTTAAGGCCATCATGCGATGGACGTTTCATGAAGGACAATAATGAGAACACAACATTAGCCCTGATTTGCAGCAATATTAACTGAGATAGGAAGCAAAAATAAGCAATGGGGAAGGCTGAAGGAAAGACAGGGCTTCCGAAAATGGCTCCACAGATAAAAGAAACCATTTCAAACTAATCTTCTATATCGTTAGCGTTGTAACAGTTCATACCACTCAAGACTAATGATTATTCTTCACAGGCAGTGGAGATGTGCGAAGAGAAAAAATACTTTTCTCCATATATACAACCATATAATTTAGTAACCTATTTCTTCAAGACATCTTTGCTTTTAAAGCATTTTAGCTAGGGCTTTTTCTGTCTTAAAATAATGGTATATCGAAATTCTCCAACTTCTGTTTGTGCATGTCAGACTTCCTGCTCTCATCAATGTCAACCTGAAAACAGTGGGGTCTAGCCTTCTGTGTAGAAAGAGTATTTCATAGGACACAGCAGTGCAAAGTTCCACACGCTGTTCTGCATTATAATTCAGTACTTAACAGGCAAGGCCACTTCTCAAAGTAAAACGTAGTTGAATTTTCACGTGGTTTTCCCTCTTTGGGCTTCTAACAATTTCACCAGTTAGCAGAAGTGAATGCACTTATTTTAATAAGAGTTGTCTAAGGGCTCAGATTCCTTCACCTTGCAGAAAATTCTACAGTAACAGTGATACCCATCCAGACTATGATCAAATGAGTTTCCTGACTGTATTTTAGATGTTACAGCACTTGCAGTGTTTTGAAAGGGAAAGATGGGCAGCGTAGCTGCAATGTTTGATATGTGCACTCACATTTTGGGACTTAAGTCTGCTTTTCAACTAATAAACAACTGTCAAAGTCAGCAAGTTTGCTTTTTTGTGGAGGAGTAACTAGTAATATGAAGTCTAATTAGAAGACTGCCTGGTATGCCAACTGATGCTTGTGACCGACTTTTCTGTGTAAACATTTTCCTTGAGATGAACAGAATTGAGGCTCGCTCTAACTGTTAACTTCCAACTCAACCAGAACCATAACTGCAGTGGCCACAGCAGTCAGCAGGATACCTATTACATCCTTTTTGCATGCAAATGTCCCATCCCTGTTTATGCCATGGCTGGCTGGAGGTGTTGTAAAGCAGCATGGCAAGTTCCTGCTCCACAGCTGGGCTGTCCTGGAGACAGAAATCTGCCTCATTGCTGCTACTGCTGCACGTAAAGCAGCATCTGTCCTTCACCGGCCCAGGGCCATTGCACATGGACCATAATAATACAACTGAAGAACAAGCGTGCACAGCATGGGATGAACAGGCCAGATAATCTTTAATATTCCTGAATATTGAAGAGAATCTGCTGTAGTATCTCTAAGTCTCTTCTCATAGGAATACTGTTTTACCAGCAGTAATGAAGACCGAGTTTGACACAGTGATGATTTCTCCCTCTGGTCCCATGACAGCTAATGCTACTGGTTCACATGCTCCAAGAGATTCAGAAACTGAGAGACACACAAAAACACATCTTCTGTTTTCCACAAAGATATTAATTTGGATGACAGTGTTGGTTTTCTTCTTGCCTACTTTGTCTCTTTTTGATCCAGTGTGTTCCAGGAACTTATGAATGTTATTCTGCTTCAGGCTATACTTCTGGTAAAAGTTACACACCCTTAACTCAAAGAATATATTTTCTTGCTCTTGTATAATAATTATTTCACCCTTGCATAGGAGCTGGACCAGAAGCAGACACTATGGTAGTCTCAAACATTTTGATAATGGGAATCCTCTAGTTGTAACCAGAAAGGAATGCTTTCAGTTCTGCCTTTGATGTGTGGCACCAGTCTTACTTCTTACCAGCAGGCAGATATGAGCTAAAATGCTGGGAAATAATGAAATGCATGACCTAGAAAAAAGAACCAGAGAAACAAAATACAAACTAAACATTCTGTGCACAGTTAAAGAAACCAAGGATGGCAAGATTTTTAAGCTACAAAACCTCCAAGAAAGAGCTTAATTTCCGTTCTACATCTGAAGTGTCAATTTTGCAATCTTTTTTACATATGGAGATTTACTCTGTCATTGTTGCATGGATTATCCTGAAGATTCAGGATATTCGGGAGAATCCATGTGAAGTCAGTGACCCCCATGCTGTTCAAAAACTAGTCTTCAGCTGAAAAAAAAATAAATAATGGGAGAGAGAATTGTTGTACCATGTAGCTTTATATCAAAATTGTTACATGCATTGTGTACGTTTTTCACAGTGGTATTACTGAGCCTGTACTGAAAGCTTTATTTAATACTTGATCAATAGAGGCTTGTCCAAGGAAGAATGAAATACAGTTAGCTGTAGATGTCCACCAGTTAAACAGAGGAGCCTTTTTTGATTGAGTAAAACATCCTTCTTTTTTATATATTTTTTTTAATGAACAATTTATAAATAGCTAAAAGGGGTAGTTCAGCTTCATCAGGTGTTGATACATTTTCAGGAATAATTCATTTGATTAAGAGTAG
This sequence comes from Baryphthengus martii, assembly GCA_013396935.1. Lineage (NCBI taxonomy): Eukaryota > Metazoa > Chordata > Aves > Coraciiformes > Momotidae > Baryphthengus > Baryphthengus martii. Next base: position 140,081 of record VWZK01005430.1, on the reverse strand, counting down.
TGTATAACATAATAATTCCAGGCTGTGATTCATCTAAAGTACAATAGAGAAGATGTGACTCTTGGTGCTGTGACTAGCTTCAGACCATATATCAAGGTAATAGCTTCTTCTATTTGTTACCATCTGGGCTTGTGCTGGGGCCAAGTGGTGTGTTAGCAGACTCTTCTTCAGGGTGGAAAGTTGTGACCCTGCTGTCCCATGAGTCCTCTTGTTACAGGGGTGTTCTCTAATTCAGTCTCTTTTCCTGATAAGAAGAGTTTCGATTTTTTTGGTAGCGCATTACAAATGCTGTTTACAGAAGCACAAAATGAGTGTGGTTAGTTTACTTTGGGTATGGTGATTTCTGTATGCCTTGTAGGAAATTGGTGAGCTTAATCACTCTCACTTAGCCTAGAAGCCTTTAAAGCCTTCTATGGGATAAACAGGGGAAGGATCTGACCCAAAGAAGACAAATTGCAGCTACATGCAGGAATGTGGAGGGTGACAGAAAAATTACAGCTTGTATGAAAATAATGTGAATGCATGGTGAGACGTGGAACCTCTTTTTTCTCTTTATACAGTAGTTTAATGATATCAACAAGATGTATTTCCTTTTATTCCTCTTTCTTTCATAGGTTCAGAGCTCTGGAGTGTTTCTTTTGTATGTGCAGTATTTTGAAAAACATTTATCTAGCCCTCTAAACCAGATTTAATTTAAGGAGAATGCCCATTTTGATTATGGGGAAAAAAAAATGAAAAAGCTGCAGCTTTTTTTTTCTCTTACAGTAATGAAGAAAAATTTCCAAGTATAAATGAAATTATATCGAGTTATCTAATTGATACCAAAAAAAGAAAAAACTTGGAGATATGAACTGTCCCTCTTAGTCACTGTACAGACTTGCTGGGAAATTCAGAATTAACGGTCCAAGTCCGCTTTTAAAATAATAAAATACGCAGGTCTGCTTCCACAATAATTTAGATAACTACTGCACCTAAACAGTGGTTTCCAATGGAGTATAGTAAAGGAATATAGGTTTCCTGAAAGTGTCCATCAGCATTTATTCTAAACCCTCCTAATTTGAAGCTTTGCTGTAACTGGTTAAGTGATGTGCCAAGCAAGTTACTTTTCACTGTAGTTTTGTGCAGTCCTCCAGTTCTTACTGACGTGGGCTGAGGGTATTAGCCTGGTCTCCCAGGGTTTTAGGCATGATCCGTGAGCCCTGATGGAGATGCAAGCTTTGCACTAGACTATTTTGCTATCTCTGCTGCTAGATCTCTTCATAAGAGTAAATGACATTCTCTGAACTCAGCAGTGTCAACTGACAGGGAGGGAGAACGAGCTCCTGGATTGCTTTTGGTATTTGTATGGCATCATGGTAGGGTGCTTAGATGAGGACTCTGTGCTTGTCCACTCTGTGGGATGTGTAGCGCGTGCACAGCTGTGCTGGATGTAGTGGAATAATAGATGGCTGGTGCTACTAAGTTCCTTGGGTAAATCATGGTATCCGAAGGAAAGCATGCTTAGAATTGTCCATCTTACATTTATGGCTCTGGTCTTCAAATATTTTTGAGTATGTTAACTCAAAATCAATTCTTTTTATTCTCCGTACATCTAGGGCAATATTGTTTCCCGGGAGGAAGTATTTTTCGATTTGTAATAAAATGACTAAGAAAGCGAGCGGTGATTGCTCAATGCCTTAACAAAATTCACCTTTTATTCTTTCCATGTCAAAACATCTCTTTGTAGATTGGAACTTGAGTTTCCCTGCAGGTTAAAGACTTGGAAAATCAAGGACACATGCAGTAACATATGGGTATGCTTTCACTGCCACTGTAAGGACTAAATATGTTTCAGTTTCCAAGAGGGAAAATAGTCACTGCATCATGTTACACCTTCTTAATTTGTGTCAGCTGGAACAAAAAACCAGAACGTCTACAGCTCACCTTTGTGCAAGTTTTCTATTACTCCTGCATGCTCCGCATGCTTTGATGGGCCTGCCAGTATATTCCAGTTCTGTCAGGGAAAAAAAGCTTCTTTTCAGGTTCCAGGTTTGAGCTGGATTTGGTGGACTGGATCTAGAACTGGATATTTACTAAGATGATTTCTCCTACCATTTAAATTGTGATAAAGTTCCTGGAGTAGCTTGAAATTGAACGAAGACTGTGAAAAAATAGAAATGGAGTGGAAAAAAATTAATTATCTTACCCCTTCAAAAAATAATCTTCAATCTAGTTGCTGTAGAAATCCCTCCAAGGGCCTTCTAATCACCTTATAATAGGCAGGATGAATATTAAAATCTTTAAAATTTAGATCTAAACCAACCCAATTGCAGAAAATTCACTGTTCAGATTTCTCTCCAGATACTGTAAGTTGAACTCACAGAAATACTAAATAATACTTGGATCAAAACTGATGTTTCATATGGTGAAATTACCTCTGTATTTTTTCAGAGAAGTGATGTGGGTTGTTCTAGCCCATGAAGACAACATTTACATGGGTCATTTACTTTCATAGTTAGAATAAGTTTTAAATAGAAACTGATCTGAACTGCAGCAGGAAAAAAAGGTTATTTTTTCACTTGCAACTACATTTAATAATGATTCAGCTGCATTTTCACTTGATTCAACTGCTGCTCAGGATTAAAACACTGTACCAAGCAAACAGTCTTAATGCTTGTTACTTTAACAAATCTGAATTTGGCTTATTCACTCTCTCTTCATGTTTTCTTCGTAATCTCAAAATCTACTCTGGGCCTTTTAAGGTTTCCAGTGGCCTTGCCTTTGCACTTTCAGATGTCATGTGGTGTCATGATGACAAGCCTGGAAAAAATGAAAGACAAAGATTTGCTTATGGCTCTTTACAGTACTCTGATGACAAATCTTGCATGCAAAGTGTATTTCTTTCCTTATACTCCCTTCCAGGTCTAATTGGAACAGCGTGGTGTAGTTGTGCATTAATTTCACTAGGTGCTAATTCTGGTACTTTGTTGACTCAAAACACAATTAGCTTTTGACATTTTATTAATCAAATTAGTTATTATGGAGTGATTGTGCGACAGTCATTATACTACAATATACACAACAGCTGCTTTTAAATGTTACAATTCATATGATGTGCAGCCATCTTGCATTTCCAAGATGTTAGTGAGCAGTAAAGTTGCAGGTGCTCTCATCCAGAGAAGCTTGAACTGCAATGGAAAAAAACCCCAACAGGTAAAAGGATAGATAGATAGATGGAAAGCAGTGGGAATTAAAATATTAACATCATGCTTAAAATAAGTCTTAATTTTTTGCTTGTTTAGGCTCATGTCCCAATCTGATAAGGTCTAATTTTAGTCTGGGTGAACCAGACTTATCCATTCTTTTTCACATTCTCTTCTCTCCTATGCCCCACCTCAGCCCCTTATCCTCCAGGAGCTCAAGTGTCCATTTACAGGCCAGAGGTTTTTTGTAGTCACTCCTGAATTCACTTGGAAATAGCAAGTACATTAGAAACATAATGTAAACAAAAAGAGAGAGCACTGTAAGAAAAAGAGGGTGGTTTTTTTAAAAGTTGTGAAGCTCATTCAAGTAGAAAAAGACAAGGTGGGCTGGTAAAGTCAAGAAGAAAAGGTAATACAATTGGGGGTGTCTGTGTGTTATTTTAAATCAACCTTAAAGAGCTTCGCAAGATTAAATATTTTATTTTTTTTTGTACTTTTGCCCTATTTTTCAAATATTAAGAGTATTATTAGAAAATTCAGCATAGCAACTTGATGATGTCTGCTGTTTTGAAACATAATACATTACCTCATTTTGCAAAAGCCCCAATAAAATATAATCTGGATATTTTCTTTTAGGAATACATTAAGACTACTGTCTTTCTTGTATTCTGGAGCAAGAGAAAAAGAGCAATATACAATGAAGCAAACTTTAGGTTGTTAGGATTGTTAGGTTATGTGACAAAAGCTAGTCTGCATTCTCGTAGAGGAACACAGAGAGACAACAATGGAGAAGTCCAAGTGATGCCCTGCTCTGGGTACTCTCATGCCCATCACAGGAGCCCTCAGCCCAACAGAGACCCATTTCCACAAGTCCTGAGGAGCACAGGATAGGTGGGAGTCAAAATTAAGGACTCAGAGGAATGAACACCCTGTCTGTGCTCCTCCCAGGGCTGCCCCAGAAGATCCTCAACCCCAGTCTCCAGGTGTGACACTCATCTCCACGAGCCATGGGGGACAGCTCTGCAGCTCACCTTTTGGATTAAGGGCGGTTGCTCCCAGGAGTGTGGGAAACATTATAGGGTGAAGGGGAAAAACATTTTGGGATTACATATGAACTATTATGAGATGTTCGAGAGAGGAACAAAAGGTGAGAGAAGTGAGGTGTTTAAGTGTTTTGGGAAAGAATAAGAGTGGGGGAAAAAGAAGTGTAAGAAAAAGGAAAAATGTTAATTGTGCATAAATAGTTTGGTGGTTAGTATGATTTCCTGGCCATGCCCTGCACCTGACCAACAGAATCTGTCTTGTCTTATAAAACAGGTTTCTAGCTCTTTCCTAGGTGAGAGGTCTGTGTGCTGTGTGCTCGTGTGTGCGTGTCATTTATTTGGTACATTATTGTTACCGAGAAATGCTGTGGATAAGCCCAGTTCCCCAAAAAAACATAAAGTTACAGGAGCTTGATTATTTTTTAAATAACTTTTTCTCCCAACTTTAGGCAAATCTAGGAAAGATATGGCAAAATTCTGGGGTTTTTGCTGCTACCTGACTTCTCTAACTCTGCTCTGTCACTTTGTATCCCACGCTCATCAGGAAATGACAGATTTTTTCACAGGCATACACAGGCCAAGAAAAACAACCGCCACTAAAACAGGGGAAGAGGAAAGATTTATAAGATCGCTCCAAAAGTATTATTTAGAAGATTCTTTTCCTCTCATGAAACAAATTTTTTCAAGGACAATATGAACCCAGGTACAATGCCAAAAACTGAACATGTACAGGCCTGATGTATCTCTGAATAGAATGGCCGTTTAGGATCTTCTTTGTACAATACTGAAATATGAAATGCATCTAATCCAACAATTTTCTATATTTTTCCTGTCATTCTAAAATCACTCATGAGCATATGTCTGGTTATATGCAAGGATGGATAAAACATGGTGGATTGCTCAGATTTTAAGTAAGAAATAGCATGAAAAAACTCGACTGATTTTGCTAATAAAAAGGCAAGCACAAAAACTAGTTGATTTACAGATTATTTTTTTTAAACACACGTATTTCAGTGCTACAGGTATGAATAGGTACTGTACTGTTTAGTTCCACCTGATCTCTGTGATAGACTCAGTAAATATCCACAACTGTTCATGAAAGACATTCAATCTGTTTCCCTTTTTTATCATGTTTCACTTAAAAAATAAGCTATTGCTTATTAGCACTAATAAAATGACAGTTATTAATGTCTCTTGCACAGAGCAAGCATGCCCTGCAGAATTTTGGGGGAAGAATGAAAAATCCTTGACAGCTTTTCTTTCCCACCTGCTCCCTTGCTCCCATTTACACTGTCTGGGCTGTGGAACTCCTAAGCATTTTTTTCACCACATAGTTTGAGCAAATGGTAGAATTTAAACTGATTTTTCTTCTCTTTCCCCATAGAAACTAAAAAATTATCTTTGGTTGCTTTATGTCTTACAGCCTAATGCAGTACACTTTCCTATGTATACTGAAGTTTTCTATCAGATTTGGCTGGACAAAATACAGAGAATCTGAAACTACAAATTAGTATCAAAATCTTTCTATGGTGGTTGATGGATGATTGTAGTTGATGGGTGATTATAGTTGAAATAAAAGCATCATGTCACGTTTTCAGAATTAGTCTTCATTTATGTGTCTTCCTTTGGTCATTTGTAGGTAAAAAAGAGCAGTCCTGCACTTTTCCTCCTGGTAATGATTTCTAAGCCACTGACTCTGAAGTTGTAAAATTTCATAAATACAGCAGTTTTAGTTTGTACTAGTTTGCCATGTATCTTGTTCCTAAGCAGAACTAGAATGCAACAGAGAATAATCTTAATTCAGTGGAGGTAAATACAGTTTTATATTCTTTAGTGGCTTTCAAATAGAAGGATTTTGACAGTGACAGATATTTCTGAAAACAAGCTGTGATCTCACGTTAAATTTCTAATATATATGACAAATAATTTTGGAATGCTGAATTTACATTAGAATATTACACAGCAACATATTACAAACAAAGCTTATTTATTAAGTAAAATTATGCAGAATAAATATAGAGGACCTATCACAGAAACCCTTGATGATTTTAAAAGATGTATCTGCCAGTTGCTATGCGTTTAGTGAAGATATACAGAACATTCTGAGCTAGAAATGCAAAAATCCCAAGATGATGGAATTCATCCCTCTGGAAGTGCAGCATATGTTATATTACACTTGAGTCAACAAATTGGCATTTCTGAAAAGATAAATGAAGCTATAATTCCTAACACATACCAACAAGGTTTGATACAGCTTTAAAGCATGCAAGTATTTTTTGCGATCTGATTTTAAATGTTCAGCTAGAATTAGAAACATAAAAATAGAATGGCAAAGATGATTTTCTAAGTATTTATTTGTTTGCTATTAACATGTACAGCAGAACTGACTGTTTACTGACTGTATTGAGTTTATGTGGCAAGGTTTTCGTAGTGGTCTGCAGGGGTGGTTTAGTCTGGAGAAGAGGAGGTTGAGGGGAGATCTTATTGCTCTCTACAACTACCTGACAGGAGATTGTAGTGAGGTGAATTTTGGTCTCTCTTTGCAAGTACTAGCTGCTAAGGACAAGAGGAAATGGAGATTGAATATTAAATCCTTTCAGTGAAGATTATCAAGCATTGGAACAGGCTGCCCAGGGAAATAGTTGAGTCACCATCCCTGGAGGCATTTAAAACACATGTAGATGTAGTGCTGAGGGACACGGTTTAAGGGTTGGATTGGTAGTGTTAGGTTGACAGTTCTGNCTCAAACTTACTGTTCTACTTTCATCAGAGTAGCCACAAATTTAAGATCCAATACATTTAAGACTGAACTTTCTAGCAAGAAAGATTCTCTTCCCTCCAATGTCAGCAAGCTCCTATTTGAAGACCAGGAGATTCTGTGTAAAAACTTAACATAATTTTTATGTCACTGTTATATCAGTGATAATTTTGTGTTCCCGATTTGACTAGATCTAAGTTCAGGAAACAGAGACAAGGAGGAAACAAAAAAAAAAAAAAAAAAGAGGAATAAATATTAGCTTTTTAGGTGGTGTTAAGTAAAAGTAACCCAGGATTTGAATAAAAAACATTGCAATGAAACAGTCATCATTTTATGAGAAATTATTTGTTTATGCTGCATTGCAATTTCTATGTAAAAGTCATGCTGTCAATGAGAAATGCTGCTTTGACTAGATATTCCCATCAACACTGAAGCTTTTCTTTTGGGAAATACAGGTTGAGTCTTAGTGAGATGACAACCCTGTGTGAGGATGAACAGCACTTTCAACTAATAAAGTTCGGTTCACAGCAAACACATTTCCTGGTAACGTAATTTCACTTATGCCAATGAAACTATCCTGGCAAGAGAATCACCGCTGCATGCAAGAATTAGACACTTGCCTGACTTGATTTTCCAAAGTGTTGGACCTCTAACAGGTTTCACTATGACTGCTAAATTAGAAATCTGAGGCTGGATTTCGGAGCTTCATTAGTCACAACATTGCTCTGTCTTATTCCTAGTGCTCTCATGGACTGTGCTAAGACAATGGATGGATGATGGATGATGAAAATTACACCCTGAGATCTCTTTTTGATTAAAGTAAGTGCTAGTAAAGTCCAGGAAAACTGCAAGCATTTAGTATCTTGAAAAATAAGCTCATTTGTTTTTTTAAATACCTGGCTTTTGTCATTAAAGTTTGAACATCCTAGCTTTATATAGTGTGTGTATATATATAAATATATGTATGAAAACTTATTATAGTTCCCATATTATCCTTTTTTGCTGTATCTCAAAGAACTATTATGAGACCAAAACGATAAATCCTGATAGGAAGTTTTGAAACTCTTTAGAAATTCTTAAATCAAAGAATTCTTTATATAGTAAAACCCATCTGTCATGATCTGGCCCAAAGGATTGGCTGAGCAATGACCAAGCAACTTCTGCATGATGAAATGGAATAAAAAAAGAGGAAATGTGATGAAGTAAAAAAGGGCACTCCAGTGAACACACTTGACCAGATATGATTTACTGGCTAATTCTTTTAAACTTTTCGCTATTGGTATATGCTTTTGAACATCGCAGTGTGGCCTTTGCTATCAAGGAGATATGCAAGGCAAAGGTATGTTAGCAACAGCAACGTACTAGCTTAGTTATTAATTGACAAGGTGGAGTGTTCACTAAAAAGTGATTATTGCACATGTATCTTAGGGTCACCTGTGTAACAACTCCTCACCTCCTACCTTCCCCAGCCCTGAAGGAGTGCCTAACTTAACTATGTCAGTGACAACAGTAACTCTTATATAATGGAACCTTCATGACACATAAAAATACTCTGGTATATTTTAGATCTTAATTTTTGTCAGTAAGAAATATTTTCTGAACTCAGGTTCAAGAACTGTTTTATAGTTCTTGCAGTAACATTAAACACTGAGAACCTCAGTAGCTGAAATATTGCCTGATATATTATTTTTGTGAAAAGAGTGTTGATACATGTGGAAAAGCCCATATGTCTTCTTGCTAACAGGATCCACGGTTTGTGATCTCATTTGTATGTGGGTTGATTCAACCAGAGTTCCTTAGGGCTTTCAGATGTCACTGATAATGTTTCCCAGGGCAAGCAGCTCAGAAGCTTGCAGTCTTAGCCATTTCAAAAGGATGGACATCAATAAATCCGTACTTTGGAGTGACCCGGGTGATACGATTACTCCGGGGCTTCAGAATACAGGTCTCCATTTTGAGTGCCAAATGAATCAATTTCAGGGGGAGATTGTCACCCAGGGCCAAGTGAGCCCACTAGTTTTGTCTTCTTCAAGAGGAGCCTGACTGTGTCTGTCTTATGTGGCACTTGTCTCTTTTGGTCTATGTGTTGTCCCATGGCATTGTGACATTATGAGTAGTAACAATGCAAGGGCAGTGCTGCAGCCCACCAGAATTGTTATTCTTTAAGGTGAAACTGAGGACATACCCTGAAATAAAGCACATTGAGACACAAACTCTTCTGCAGTAAGGCTGATGTGTTGCATTTGGCAGAAAAGGCTGAGGTATTGCATACGGCAGCAAGAGTCAAAACTACTCATTCTTACTGAACGCTGGGAGGTGTCCAAAAACAATAGTTGGGTTTTGTTCTAGATGCAGGCAACTGATTCTTTCCAAAAGACATCCTGAGGATGATTTGAAATATGTGAACAAGCAGAGGAGCAGAACTCCAGAAGGAACTGTGAACTTAAACGGTTCAGCAGCACAGACTTATTACTTGAGACAGGTAGCTTCTCAGATCTAAGAAAGAAAGTCTTGGGAGTCTGTAGCGTGTCCCAGCCTCAAACAGCATTTTGGGGAACCTAGAACATATCCTTACCTTGAATGGAGATTCCCAGACATCTAGCCACCCAAGTAAAAATTTAGGAAAGCAGATTGTCGGCATCTTGGCTAGAAGAAGGCTTCCCACACTTTGATTGCCAAAATCAAAACGTGGCATACATGTCTTCCTATAGAGTTACAGAGCCCTGTTGCCTTAAAAGTCAGCTGGGAAACCACACCGTGCAGGAAATCCAAGGAAATCTCATAGTGTGATGAATTTGTCAAACTTTTGGCTTTTTCATGACAATTATTTTGGAAACAATGAATCAGTATTTTTCCCCAGAAAGGTCTTTTTCTTGATAAATACATTTTAACATATCAAGGAGTTGCTAGTAGCGGCATCCGTGTGACTATGTCACCATTGAGAATGGCCTAAGGTTGGAACTAGGATGCCAAAACTACAGTAACCTATCAGTGTAGCTCACCTGCAGTTTCCTATCTCAGTGAATGCCTTCAAAATTAAACTTTTTTTTTTGGAATTAGAAAGTTTAGCAAACAAATTCAAAGAGGGGTGAACTGGAAGTAAATTGGGCATGAAAGGTACATAAATAGAGCTTTCATAGAGCAGAGACAACTACAGGAAAAAATGAAAATTTTGAGTCAGAAAGTAGCCATTACTGGAGCGTTGTTTAACTATTTTTAAAGCAGCCCCGACTTTGCCAGCTGATAATTCCACTGTGTATGATTTTCACTGTAATTGTTGTTTTGTCTCCCTAGTAGCATATCTGGGTCCCTTTGAACAAATCTGTTCTTGGATATTAGACATTGAAGGAGTACTCAAATGCCAAAAAAACCTAATAACTCCCTTAAAATGCTACAGGGGGGACTAGGATTCTTACACTAGAACTGCAGAGGCCAGTATATTCGCACTTTGAAACACTGAAAATCTATAATAGGATGAAAGTAGTGGAAGCATATGGGATATTTCCTGTCTCATTTTACCTGCTTATTAATTTCATAGCTACCATGAAATTCTTATTCTCTAAAAGGTATCCAGAACATACAAGATGAAAGTCTAGTAGGGACACGAGAGAAACACAGAAGGTAGTAAGTATACTTCATGTATTCAGTATTTCTGCATAAAAATGCCTTCTTTCTGCTACTTTAAGCACAATATTTAATAATAATATTAATAAATGAACTGACTGTACAGAAGTCTTCACCATTATAGTGATCCATCTAGCTCCTAAAATACAGTCCTCTTATTCTTTCAATTTGATTCTTATCACATAAATTCCTTATGGAGTTACTCAAAGAGCAAAGAGGTTCCTGTATTTAGACACAATGAAGCTGCCCTGAGAGAGCTGGCAAATTCCCCCAAATATCCAGCAAGCTCTAGCCTAAACATCCATGGCCTCATTCCAAATGAAGAAGACCCTTCAATCTCATTTGAATACTTAAACATCTGTGTTGTAGTTGGAGGTAATCCATGAATCATCACACTACGACACTCTCTACACAGCCATTCTCCACATTTTGGAGTTTCCAAAAGACATTGCAAGCATTCCCATTCCCTATTCTGAAGGCAGCATGTACCATGAGCTCCAGCAAACAACATATGCAGCCAGTGTAGACATTAAAGAATCTCCCATACCCAAAACTACTGAAAAGTTTCCTATCCCACTAAAGGCTCAACTGATCCTATAATATCTAGAAAATCCCCATTTCAGAGCTGGCATTACAGGAGACAGGTCAGCACCACTATCAATGCTCCAGTAGTAAACAAGATAACCATGCTCAGCTAAGTAGTGTGTTATGTGATATTTACGTATCACCGAAGGGATATACAACTGCACCCAGGGCAGGAACAGGCACAGGACAGAACTGAAGATGGTACTGTCAAAAAAACCCAGCAGAAATGTTGCCAGTCGATGTTGCTGGACACCACAAAAATTACCTAGATATATGAGTCTGAGATAAAATTATATATGTTTGCTTATATATTTAATCAAGTCTCAAGTAGTGCAGTTGTGAGCTAGTGAAAGAAATATAATATTGATAAATGTCCTATTAAAAATCCTAATTCAGAGAAGCTGTTTAAATGTTACCAAAGAGTTGTCTTGAACTTTCTGAAACAGAGACTAATGTGTTCACTAGTGTGTCACAGAATTAAAATCAATGACAACTTCAATGTTCTAGATATAATGGCTACATTTTGAAAGGAACATCATCTTAAATTTGCTTTAGCCATGCTGCTAGAACAAATAAGGCCAGTACTTACAAAAGTTAAATGCATTTCAAGCCATTTAAATGAGGATGTATTCAGCTGACATTACCAAACAAGCATTTTACTTCAGTGGACAGAACTCTGGGACTTTTCTCTAATGACTTTGGGTATGATCATCTGTCAGCCACAAATAAAATTCTTATTAATCCAACCAGTGCTGAAGGCAGGTAAAATAATTTCTATATAAGATTCATTTGTTTAGTGCCTCCTCTGCTTACTAAAAAGCCTGTGCCTACTGAAACTAATTAGAAAGCATTTCCAGGTCCATTTTCATAACATGCAAATCTTTTCTGATGTCCTCGCTATTCCCTAAGACAAAGATTATTGGATATATTACAGTTCTGAGATGGTGGTGAGATGTGCTATCTCATGATATGTAAAGGAATATATCCCCATTTCTCTGTGCTTTCACTTTTTTACAGACATTTTTACAAATTCTGACAGTTTTGAGATATTTTATCCTCTGTGGGTGATGATGTTAATTGCTTTAGAAGTAGGTCACCCACTGAAGAAAAAGGTGTGAGTTAGCTAAACATCCAAATCTCTGCTTGATCCACTGTTTAAGAGGTAATTTCAAAATTTAGAGCTGTCTAAAGAGGATGTCAGAGAGAGCTGGGAGATAGAGAGGGCAGTCAGAAAAACCCTCAGGGGATTATTTCTATTTGTTTGCAAAGCTCAGAGAGCTTGTCAAACATTAGTGGAGTAAGATACTTTGACTTCATGGAAGTGACAGTCACTGAGGGGTTGAGATGAATTCAGACATGTGCCAACCCTGGAATTCAACCAAGCTCTTCATATCAGTGAAGGACTTTTTTTTTTTTTTTTTTTTTTTGGGAGCAAATTCCACAGGTTATGAGCACTGTTTTGAAATATTTCCTTTCCTAAGTTTGCACCTCTCTGAGCAAAAAAAAAAAAAAAGTGTCAGTATCCAGAAATACTTCTCTTCTTTAAATTTGAAGTTGTCTTAAGTGGCTCCTGTTTTAAAAAGGCTATCAACTATATGCAGGTTAAGAAGACTATAATTCTGGCCAATGAAAAAACAAACTACAGATTATTTTTAAAGAAATGTTAACAATAGTTCCTGTGAGTGTCTGTCTCTTCTGGGCTTCTAGAATTCTCTGTGAGTGTCTGGATAGAGAATTTTACAGAAAGGGATGACAGTTTAGATGTGACATAAACAGTCTGTTATATGAACAGTGGTGTAGAGAAAAGTACTCATTATATTCTGACTATGAAATTATTGTATTAAAAGATATCACAGTTAAAACTAAGAAAAGAGTACCTTAAAATACCATGTAGAATTTAAGCTACAGAATTAATTCACTGTCAGAAAAAAATAGAAGCAACTTAGACAAAATTTAACAGAATTTCAAGGATTTATACAACTGATTTCACCTTAATGGCTGCCAGACATCTGTCTACCTTTCTTGTTCACTGGCACGCTTTTCCAGAAGTACCGAATGCAAGATGAATGTGTATGTCACTTGAAGGACTCTATTTCAAAAAGATCTGAATGAGCAACAGAATTAGTTGGTTAGTACAGAAGCTATAGGACAGGTAAGGTGGTCACGAAGGGGAAAATACAGCAAGTACTGCTGAAATAATAAATATACCAGCAGAAGGTGATTGTGGAGTTTCTTAAATACTGCCCCTGAAACTCATCTTTTCCAATATTTTCTTTAATGATATTGGCATAAAGATAAGTACATGTCAATAAAGCATACCGAATAGGTTAGGCTGGGGTGTTTCACATAAAAAAAGGATTGCAATAACTGAATGATCACAAGGACTGAATTAATGAAAATGAGAATAAAATCAGTATTATTATGTGTAAGGTGATACACTTGAAAAACTGTAGATCCTGGCATAAATTGTGAGTTTATTCTTGGAAATAACTGATAAACTAGAGGACCTGTAATCTCAACTAATTAGCTACAGGTTCACACAAACTATCAGGATTAAGCACCAAGGAAAGCAAATGTAGTAATGTTATGTATGAGGAAAGTATTTCAAAGAAAGAGAGAAATATTAGTATATCTTGCTAAAAGCGTAATCAGCTGGAGGCTATTGCTGCTCCATTTCACTTGTGTCCCTTGATTTTCTTTCCATGCAAATGCAAGAAAATAAAGTGGTGTACATGCAAATTACAGCCCAACATAAAACAAGAATCCTACTGGATAACACATCTGAATGTGGGAAGTGTCCCTAACTTCTAGAGGACAGGCATATTCTTAATGACCAAGCCAATAAAAACTGTCTTTCTATTTATATTTTAAAGGAGACAAGAAGAGCTTCATTTTCCCTAATGTTGCAAAATTAAGTCTTAGCTGGAACTATTGCTATCTATAAATAGAGAGGAGCATTAATACCAGGAAGAGAGAAAATCAAAATGATAAAGCTATCATAAAAGCAAATGGATAAAGGCAGCCTATATGTAAGTGTAGCTGAGTAAAAACAAGGTCCATAGCAAGTTTCAGAGCAGTGAAACGCTGGACCAAATTTCCAAAGCTTCCCAAACTTCACTGCTGTTACAAATGGAATTTCAAGCGCCTAGGAGCAGAATTATCACATTTTGTGCTTGTGCAAGGAGAGGCCAGGACTCAACAAACCCTACCTCTGCAAGATTTCACTAGAAGCATTGTTGTCAAATGGCTGTATCTCATTCACAATTAGGTTTGCAGACCATTATTTAACTACTTTGGATTGTTTAGTGGTGGACTTGATTAATATGGCTCAATGGGTGTCAAAGTACCCAAAACATCTTTTTTTCTTTTTTTTTTTTTCCTTTTTTGCTTTTTTTTTTGTTTTCCCGTGACAACTTGAAGCAGAGCCGTGAGAATGTAGCCAATTTCTGGAGCGTACAGGGCTGATTGGGAAGGTGCTGCATGCAGCTGGAGGCGGTCAGAGGGCTCATTTTACAAATGTCCAGAATAATTTTCAGATAACTTCTGTTCACCAAAGAGTTGCCACTCTGTTCACCCCTCAGTCACCCTCCATTTTGTCTTGATTTCCTGAAAGAGTATTCTCTATGTCCTTTATATTTTATACTGCATGTAGGTGTCAAGGTACTGGTAGAGCAGTGCTGCAGGAGCAGCAGGGAGAAGGAACTCCAGAGTGGAAGAGCTATCTACACAGCAGTCTGTGGAGAACCCCTTACCAGAGCAGAGAAAAAGAATGAAGAGGAAGGAAAAGTGAGGCCTCCTGCTATGTACTGACCACACTCCCCTATTCCCCAACTCCCAGTGTCACCTGGTGGAGTAGAAGAGTCTAAAGGAGTGACATTGAGCTCGGGAATAGGGGGGATGAAAGGGGTTATTTTAATGTTGAGGGTCTTGTTTTTCACTACCCAAATCTATAAAATAGATTGGCAATCTCTTGGCACCTCCCAGGGAGGTGGTGGAATCTCCGTCTCTGGACTTTCAGAACCTGCCTGGATGTGTCCCTGTGTGATCTGCTCTAGGTGATCCTGCCCTGGCAGCAGGGTTGGACTAGGTGATCTTTGGAGCTCCCTTCCAGCCCTTACCATTCTGTGAATCTGTAATTTTGGCAAGTCAAGTCTGTTTTGCCTGTGACAGTAATTGGTAAGCAATGTCCCTGTCGTCATCTTTAGCCAAAAATTTTCTCGTTCTCTTTTTTTTTTTTTAATTTTCTCTCTCTGTCCCACTGGGATGGTGGTAGTTGAGTGAGTGAGCAGCTAGGTAGGAGTTTGGTTGTTAGCCAAGATGCATATAAAGATGAAAAAAACATAGCTTATCCCAAGGCTGTATGAGAAAAAATCCTAGGAGAAAATGAAATCTCAACTCAGTTTGCTCATCTTTTTAGCTGATTTCTGATCAATAGTCCTTCTTTTCTGTATCAGGAAACCAATTGAAACGACAGGGATTTTGCTATTTAAAGTGTCATTCTCTTTAGGTACTTATTTTCTTCTCTACCATATCTACGCCGCAGTCTCATTGGTTTTTTTCCTTTAAAAAATGCTGGTGGTTCCAATTTCACATTTTTAGCTCTTTCACTGCAGCACAGCTACCCACGAAAGATCCCTTTCCATAATCCAGCAAGTCTAACAAATTCCTTTTAGATTCAAGGAATACTAATTTAAATGCATCTCTTTGTTGTAGTCACCTAAAATTTTTGAGGATAGCACCTACATATGCCTGCTTCTGCAGAATTATATATTCATAATGAAACTATCAACTTTTTATGCTTTAAGACAGTGCAAAGCAGTCCACTCAGTGGTAGTTCACTATATTGGCATAACATTCAAGGCCTGATCAGTGCCCGGAGGGTGTTGTGTTCTGAAATGAAGCACAGCCAAGGGTCACATTGGACTGTCATGTGAAGCAGGATGAACCTCACTTACGGTCAGCTACTCTGAATAACTAGACTGCTACAGATTGTGAATTTAGGTGTCAACTACACTGTCAGATCTCAGAGATGACTTCTTCAGAAATCTAAGTGAAAGAACATGTTTTTAGCATGCAGTCTGTGTTCTATTGTTGCATATTCCAGGTTCAAATAGTTGCTCAGAGGATGCAGTCTTTGAATAGCTCTGACATTAGTGAGGTCCTTAGGGTTTTTTTCCTGCTTCTGACGAACGGGTATGACAAAAAGCTAGGTTTAACTATGTGTCTCTGTAATAGAACTGTGATCTAATCTGTTTCTTTGTTCTCTTTACTTACCTACATAGAGAACTGTGTTATGTATCGAGTAACAAAGCAAACACAATAATTTTCCTAACATGTATATTGGAGGCAGGCGTTTGAAGAGAGAAAGAACAACTGTTGCATGCTCACTTTGTTCAGTAGTGCCTAGGGTTAACTGATGTGGGCAAGAGGTGCTTTTGTTCACTGAAAAATCATAGGGTGTTTCAAAGGTGAGGTATTTAGAGGTATTGGAGTCTTCTTCTCTAGAGACATTCAAAACCTACCTGGACACGTTCCTGTGCGACCTACTCTAGGTGATCCTGCTCTGGCAGGGGGGTTGGACTCAATGATCTTTCGAGGTCCCTTCCAATCCCTAACATTCTGTGATGCTGTGATTCTGTGATTTTCTCAATGAGAAAAGAGGGTAAATTCTGTCCTGCAAGCTGGGTTGCACATGCTTGTCTGAAGACATGGGCAAGGTCACACAAAGTCTGCATTTCCACTCATGTGCTTGGTTACCCCCTTGCTTGGGCAATAGCGACATACTGAAATGTTTCCATCAATGCGGTGGAGTGCAGCACAGTCAGTGCAACACCGGATTTCCCTGCTAGTAGGAAATACAGCACTCCAGAGATACCCTGTGGAACAGGATAATATTAGGGACTGACATCGTTTCTTACTTCCATGTGAACTGGCCAGACTTCTGACATGATTCTGCCTGCATCTGAACATCTAAAGTTCTTGCAGATGCTGGGCTAGTACAACAGCACCTAAAGCAAAAGATCTTTTAAACATAAAGATCTGTAAATACGCTGCTCCTATCTACTGTCTCTTTTCATAGGCCCTTCAAGTCCTGCCCTAACAGGCTTCACCAGATTTCAAGTTGCAGCAAATACTGTGTTAACCTTCTGGGCCTTTCAAAAACCATTCTTGTGGCAAGCCTTATTTTCCCCAGGAGTTTCTTAGTTTCGCTATGCTGCAGACTCCCAAATTCCCCCTCCCTTCATTACAATCCAGAGAAAGAAACCACACTTCTCATTCTCCCCACTGTCCTCCCACTGCCTTTTAAAAGAACATACTGTATAGCATCTGTAAACTTCAGATAAACAGCTACTACCCAATACTTGTTATATAATTAGCATTTGAGTGGCAACAAGATTGCCTAATATTTATTAGTGCCATTAAGCTAGGATTGAACCTGACTTAGTTATTCCTATGTTTATGTAAAGGAAAAAAAAGAAAGTGCTATAAGCATTTGTAATGAATTATACAAGATCATAATGTTATGAGTATATTACTGTCTTTGTGAGGATAATTTTTGCCTTGAACATAACAGAGTTCTAGCACCCTCCTATCGCTCATCTGAGAATTATAGAATCATAGAATGGCTTGAGTTGGAAGGGACCTTAACGATCATCTCGTTCCAGCCCCCCTGACATGAATATTTTTATCCTTTATGTTATTTTTTAACAGCATCTGCTTTAGAGAAGCAGTATGTTTTCTTGCATTAAACAACTGCTGTACATAGGGGCTGGCTGGCTTCAGAGCTTAAACTTTCTTTTGATTATGTGCTTTTCATGGTTGCTGAAAATAGTTTGCCAAAAGGCATATTACTTACTTCAGTAATTATAAACTAATAAATGTTTCTGAATGCCACAGCTGCAAAGGTTTGCATTAATCTCTTGCAGTTTCCCAATTACAAGCCTGTGTATCATTATATCTATAGTAGGAACACAATAGTATTAGGAAAATTAACTTTGAACTCTATTTGGACACACTGAAAAAGAGAGGACTGCAAAACTGGTACAATTCCTGTGCAGTTGTCAAAGCTTTTTAACAGTCCTTCCCATTGCTGTTTTAATAGCATTGTTAATATATATACTCAGTGCCGCTCTTCTAGCCTAAAGCTGTGCTGTACGAATTACAGAAAAATTCAGGTGGAAAAGGACCTCTGGAGATCCTTGAGTCTAAACTGACTCTAAACAGGGCTAGCTTCATAGCTACACCAGGTCGCTCAGGGCTTCGCAGGAAGGGAATGAAGATTATTTCCTGCTGAGGGAAGAGGACTGCATGACTTACTGGGTAGCGTGATGTGATTCAGCTGTCTGAAATCAGTAACACTAGCAATAACGATTATGTGTCATCTCGACTCCAGAGCTGCCTCGTAGACTTAAGACAATTAGTCTACAACATTTTAGATATCAATGGGAAGAGCTGAGAACTCAGATTTGGGAAGTTTCTGTGCAGGGAGAGCCACAGGAGAAACTATCTGACATGCTGCAAAGCATCACATTAGACACCTCAGCAGAAACAAGGAGAAAGGTGGACGGGGGAATGGAGAAGAATACAAAGCCAGGAAGGTTCGTATATGATTATCTGCTCAGTACAAGAACAGCTTCATGATTTTTATCATCCTTCAGCTTGTACTAGTAAAACCATTTTACGAAATATGATTTCTCAAAGTCTGCTTTTTGGATGCATTGAGCAACGCAAAGTAAGAACATTTCAAACAGTTACGCTAACTACTGGCCATGAACCTGTCTCTGTTCTTCCTCAGTTGTATCTATCTTGTATGCTCAACAGCACACAGAAAATTAAAACTGACCCAAACAGTCAGCCGATGCCTCTGCAGAAGCAACACCTCCAGATGCTGTATACGAGGAGGCTGTTGGCTCTATATCATCAGCTTTTGGCTTCATTTTGCTCAATGAACACTTCAGAGAAGGTGGAGGGATGGGAATAAATTCTGACAGACACGCACGGTGCTTCAATGGTCCTGACAGACAGAAGAGTCCCAGTGAACCAGTATTGCCACTGGAAGACAGAAGAACTCAAAGGTTAGATTAGCACATTTATTGTGTCAGACAAGAGCATGACTCCCTGAAGCATGAAATTATGAAAGTGTAGCCAAACAAAATCAGCCTGCTTGTGCCTCATAACTGGCCATTTGTCCTGATTCTGCAGAACCCTTGTCTGAAATTACTATATTATAGAAGGAAGGCTTTCACAGATTATTAGAATAGGAAAAAGCAAATGCTACAGTTTGATTTTCAAGTATTTGTCCTGAGAACTCTAGAAATTTGATACATACAAACACACACGTTTTCAGTTATGCACCATCCAACCAAGCCGATTTTGAACTTTTGCCTAAAAAAATTCTTTTTGTTATTCAGAGATGTCTTCTTGGCTTGATTTCACTGTGAATTGGGATTTTGTTCAAGAACTCTATCGTATTGATATTTCTAGCATACTCATTTTTTTCTTCCTTGTGAAGGATTAGAATTTTAAAAGCAATCCAATAAGGCATGAATTAGAAATGGAAATTGTCATTAAAGATCTGTGAAATGAGTACTGCAGGACTTTTTCAGTCAGTTCCTTCTGATTTGTTTCTCATAATATACTTGAAAACTGGTGATAATAGTTAAAATGCATATTTGTTAAATATGTCATGGAAAATGTAATCTCAACAGTTCTGATCAATGTTTTTTTCCCAGTCTTTCTACTAACTTACAGAACATAAAAAGAACATTTTTATTTTTAGGAAAACATTATTTTAAACAACATTTAAAAAGAGGAAAGGAAAAATGGGACTAAGTTAATAACAAACAACAGAACTCAAATAATTATGTACCTTTTCCCCTTAAAAAGCAATTTAGGCATTTTCTTCAGCACTGAATCAGTACTGAAAATATGCAAGAATGATCAAATGATTACAAAGCAAAATTATTTGAATTTTCTCCATATGGTGCGAAATAAACAACAATCTTGACACAAGTCGGAGTGCCTGTTTGACATCAGGATTTCTGCCAAAATGTGGGTGGTTGGGACAGCACTCATGTCTTCTTCTTCTAAAATTATACAGCTTGATTGTCCTGTCAAAATAAAAAGGAAAACTTAATGTAGATTTCTAACCTGAATGTGCTGAGACACATGTTCACAATTTAAATGTTGACGAAGATATGAGAAAGGAAACACAGCTCTCCCAAGAAGTTTCTAAAGACAAAGAATATACATCAGTAGCAGTTGTTAACTAATAGGGGTGCAAACATCCGTAAATTGAATAATTTGTTCTCAATTCCAAGAAAAGAGAACACAGTGATCTTCTTGGAAAAATACATTTTTATGTGGTATAGATGACAAAAAGCCACCATCTTCAATGAATTAACAATCCTTTTTGGAATCAGATTAAAGACAGTGAAAAATATTAACTTCAACAATGTGCATTTTTGCATACCTTTTGCATTAGCCTGTTTTTCATAGGTATAAAACATTTTCAGCTTTATTGACTTTATTTTCCCTTTTGCCTAAGATGCCTGCAACTGCTAACTCTGAGGCCCTTTTAACACCTCTCAATAGATAACATGCAACCCAGGTAGAACATGATATTTAGCACATGATATATGTTATAAAAACTGCCTGGAATTTTCAGCCTAATGACCTGCAGGCTTCCAGTCTTGGAAGACATGTTGTACCCAGTTATGTCTGGTAGCATCTAGTGTCAGTTTGCAATTTACTCTCTGTGTCAGGATTATCAAGTACTTTCAAAATGACCTACCTAAAAAGATTACTCAAGTAGATAACACTGTGTGGTAACTCTGTTTGCAAAGAAAATGAAGTTGTTTACCTGTAACTCGACAGGGTATGGCCAGCTGAGGCCTAATGTTTTTTAAGCTGTGGAAGAAGCCACATGCCCTGCAAACCCTTCCCGCTCAAATTGGGGCACATCCAGGGCAGTGCACACCTGATAACCTTCTAGCACCATCTTAGATAGATTCTGAAGGAGGGTTTGTCATTGCAGGTACCACTCTTTATGGCATAAAGCAAGCTGAGAGAGCTGGGTCTGTTTACCTTGGAGAAGAGGAGGCTGAGGTGAGACCTCATCAACGCTTATAATTGTCTAAAGCGTGTCAGGAATATGGGGCCAGACTCTTCTCAGTAGTGTCTAGTGACAGGACAAGGCGCAATGGGCATAAACTGAAAAATAAAAGGAGCACTGGAACAAGCTGCCCAGTGGGGTGGTGGAGTCTCCTTCTCTGGAGACTTTCAAAACCCACCTGGACATGTTCCTGTGTCATCTGCTCTAGGTGATCCTGCTGTGGCAGGGGGGTTGGACTTGATGATCTTTGGTAGTCCCTTCCAACCATTCTGTGAATCTGTGAATCTGTGGAATGTTATTGAAAGAAAAAATTATTTTTATAACCTCAAATATTACTAGAGAACTGGGCAAGTGGTTTATTTTTAGGCTAGGGTGGGAGGAACTGAAGGGACAATTTGCCTCTTGTCCAGAAAAAAAAAAAAAAATGAAGATAAGGAGAACACAAGGGCAATTGACAGCATATCAGGACCATTAGCAAGAAAAAAGAGATGGCTACTTTGCCAAAAATAATCTGGAAAATCTAGGACTGTTCAAAAAGTGCCCGTCTATCACTGGGACCTTTGCTGCAATGAAGAAAATTCTCTTCCAAGCAGAGCTGGGCACTTGTAAAAGCTGACATCAGTGTGCAATTATTTATTCCACCTCACATAAATAAATAAACACTTCTGTATCTTTGTAAATGTCAAGTTGCCTGGAAAACTTTTGCAGTCACCATCCTTAGAAGGTTTCAAAAGTCACCTAAACAAGGCTTTAATCAACCTTATATAGCTTTGAATTTGGCTCTGCTCAAAGGTGGGTTGGAATTAGAGACCTATGGAGTCTCTTCCAAATTAAATCTTTCTATGATTTTATGTCTCTATTTATGAAGAACAGGAGAAAGAAAGAAAAGGGAAACATTGTTCAGTTCTGATCAACAAATTCATTAACTGTGGTGAGGTTGAGCCTTGTCTGTCAAGAGTTTGCCTTTTTCCCTAACTGGTCCCCTGTTGCCAAATAGTTAATCAACATATTTCAGTCATTTGCTACCATCTTAAAGAAAGAAAAAAAAAAAGAAATCTGGAATGTACAGCTGTCTTGTTGGTGTCCTTAGAATTATATAGACAGAAAAAATATTTCCTTGACTTTACAGAGAACTAATTAATTAAAGGAGAGAAAATATTATTGCAGCATAAAATTTTTAAACCTTGAGTCTCTTTAGGTAGGAGTATAATTATTTGTGTTTACTGTAGATTCTGCAGATGATTTTCTAATGTCCTGTCAGATCACAATTTATCTCATGGTCTTAAATGAGTAGGTACTGTCATGCACAGCTTGATTTTGTGCCTAGGTTCATTGACCCCTAAAAATTCTGTGACAGACAACAATGCTGAGAATCTGAATAATAATGGTAAATATCTCTTTTTGCTGTCAGAAGACAAAGCAAACCACATCTTTGGCTGTACTGTACTGAGGAAAGTGCTAGCCAAGGTACGCCTGTTCATGACATTGCTTTGGGTTTGATGAGCTGTTACAGTGATTTGCTTTCTGACAGTCTCTAGGAGCATCCCATTCAAGGATCCCTTGAGCTGAACTCCATAAATGTAGGTTTTTTTAATAATTGTCCTATCCTGAAAGGAAAACTTAGCTGGAACTATCACCAATGGTAATGAGCAATAACTCACTGTCCTCTAAGGATATAGGTGAAACTATGCTGCTGGCCTCCTTCCACTGCTCATACACTTTTTAAGTGCCAGAAGGGATGAAAGCATGTATACAAGCCTCTTCATGAGTATGTACATACAGAAAAACTGTTCTTTCATGGCCTCACCTTCTCCTACTGCATTCCATTGCTGCCTTCCCTCCAGCCTCTCCATTGATACAATAGCTAATACTTTATGACCTCATTTAGGCTGCCTTCGCTTCCTGCCATTCAGGGGAGCTCAGCTCCTCAGAGGCAGAATTGTCTGTCATGATTTTCTGGCAAAGAAAATAAGAGGAGTCTATTTTATTTTTTTAGAACAAATGCATTCAGATTTAATATTGCATGGTGAATATCGTACTTCTGCACAAATATCCGCTTGATGGTTACAGCTGGCCAGGCGCAAAATGCCAGCAGTACATCAAATCTTTCCAGCTCTGGCCTTATTTACATTTATAACATGCTCGGCTTTCACATCCATTTAATCCTTTGGCTTTGTTCAGCTGACAAGTAAATGTTCCTATTATCGTACTTTTGATAATATGGCTGCAGTTCCATGGGTATGCATGCCAGAGCAGAAAGTAAATTAGCTGTTACGGAGTATCAACTTGAGGCAGAAGCATTCCCATAAAGGAGTTACCTAAAAGTCAAATTTCTCTGAACTCTTAAGTCAGATTCCATTAGCAGACAAAAAATACTAAACGCCACTCCACTTTGTCCCTTGGGACAGAACACAGTTCCTTTTCTGGCACTTTCTGTGAGGCAATTTTTCTTGCTGTGTTTTGCAATCCAGCTTCCCTCTGGTGGCTTCCTGGGTTGAGCACACTGTATATAACCAGCTCAGCACTTTCTAGGAATGTCTCTTCTTTTCAAGTTATCTCTAAAGCTTGATCTGGGCCTGCCCTGTGTTCAAGATGAGACCATGCCCCTCCTCCTCTTTCCATTTTCTCAAGGCTCCCAACACCGCCCTGGTGTCTTAGGTCCCGTCCTTCCCAGCACACTGGGAGCCTCCCCATGCTTTGTGTGCTGGGTAGTTCTAAAAGGGGCAGTGTCTCCTCCTCTCCAGAGGCCTCCACTCAATCTGGAACACGGCAGCCATTAAAAAGCTAAGAGACACTCTCTTGACTTGAAGCATAACCACTCTTTTTATAGTAGGATATACCACACAGTGAGCATAAATTAAACTATGAATAAACCAGTAGGACTGTTCTAGCATCTGTCACAGTTATCACAGAATCACAGAATGCTAGGGGTTGGAAGGGACCTCTGGAGATCACCTACTCCAACTCCTCTGATAAATAAGGTTCACCTAGATCAGGTTGCACAGGAACATGTCCAGGTAGCTTTTGAAAGTCTCCACAGGAGACTCCACACCTCTCTGGGCAGCCTGTTCTGTTAATGCAGACAATTGAAGAGGCATTAGAAAACCTTATTGTGAAACAGCAAAGCATCTGAAACTATGAAACAAGAGTTTCATAGCCCTCAACTGCCAAACTTCATCACTACTAGAATTTAAGTATTTCTTTAATATTTTATCAAACAGTTTAAAACATTAGCTTTCCAGATACACTCACATGTATTTTTTTTCTGATCCACTACATTATGACACGCTATTTCATATTTTTGGCTCTCTGATTGTTTAATTTCAGAATTAAATGTTTTCTCTGTTACTAGTTATGATATCTTGAAGAACAGCTGACAGAGTTGAAGGAGATGAATGAAAGGCCATGGGACTGCTTCCCTCAGTTCTGCTTATTGATAAATAGAAAATTCATTTTCTTGCTAACCTCTTCACATTCAAATGAGTATTTCAAATTTCTCCTCATAGAAGTGAAATCATGGGAAAAATACAACCTAAGTCAGCAGCGCTCCAGTGGAACACTCTGTGAAAAAATGATGCAGCGGGCAGCAAAGAGATGTGCTTAGTGTTGCTCCTGAACCTGGGTATCAAAATAGATGTACTGAGAAAAAGCAGCATCTTAAAAAAGGTTATGTTGTCCTTATTTGTTATTTCATTCTGTAATTTATCTTTCCCTTATGCCTTTCTCTGAGGAAGAAGGAGCAGATTAGTTCTCAAAGCCTTTAGAGGCTGCAGTTCATCTTCTGCGCCGTGTGCCACCTACATGAAGTGGCAGCCTCCAACCAGTGGCCAGAAGGATGATTCCTGTTACAAGCACGACACTTCTGTCTCCAGAGAGTCAAAATATACCTCTTCACAAGGCAAGAGAGCAGAGGACAAAAACGTTCAAGAGGTTGAAGCTTTGTCCCTCCCTTGTCAACAGAATCAGATTGAAATTGTAAACCAACATGTACAGAAATCTGCATCCAGCTGCAGGACTCTCCCAAGCATCAAGCATTTATTCTCAACCAATATCACACTAGCAAAGCACACTATTATGGTGGTGAAGGAAATACACAATGGGTGCTTTATATTCCCGAGTTAGGCTACTATTACTTCTGAGAGATTCTGGCCAGTGTTGCAGCATGCGGCTCTGAGCACCATGGCAGAAGGTCTGCAGCTCAGGGAATGTCCATGTTATGCTGAGGAAGACCAAAAGTCTGAGACTAGTGAAAAAGAAATACCCATGTCTTTATATCCTCACTTTGAAGGTGATCTCATGCACAAGACGGGAATAACAGGAGCCCAGTGCCAAGTCATGTCACTCCTAAGGCTCCTGTGCTCCAGCTCATGCCATGTAACCCTTCTGTGGAGAAATGGAAGAGGTGAGATTTTAATACCACGAGTGTGCTCCCTTTCACAACTGAACATAAACCAGCCTTTAGATTTTAAAGCAGTCATGTGTACAGTCGTTGTGCTGATTATACTGATTTGTTGGTGTTACTGACACTGATTTTGTGATGCAAGATTACATGAGACTACAATTGCTGGAACTGTTTACTTCTTCACAATCATCACACTTTCTATTTTAAAAACAGAGTGTAGGTGAAGGAAGAGAGCATCATCCAGGGAGATGACAGGCATTCCTAATGGAAAGCTCATTCTGCATCCATGACATTTAGTTAAACAAATCCCAAGAATGAGGGGATTATCTAGAAATCAGAAGCGATTAAAAAAAACAATAAATCTCGTTGACCTATTGATTTAGGAGAATGCAAATACTCTAACCAATTTACTTCCATAACTATTTTCTTTATATCAAACAGACAACACTATTTTCGTTGCTAAAAGATCTAATTTCAGCAGAGTTCACGTTAAGAAGAAGCCATGAAACTATGGAATACAAGGAAACACCCTGTAACCTTTTTTTATTACAATATAAAAGTAAAGCTAGAGAAGCATAAATTAAGTCAAATGTTGAAAAAAACACTTTGTCTTTTCAACATCAAACGAAGAGCTTCAGTCTCTTATAAATGAATGTCTGTTTGGTCTCTTTCTTCTGGAAATAAGCTTCTGTGCCTCTGCAGCCAGACCTCCTCCTCCGTATTATTTTCTCTACTCTGGCAAGTCTCCCCAAGTTTTGTTACGTCTTCCTCATCTGCATATCATCTGTTGTTGATTTTATCTACTGTCTTGGTTTCAACAACTACAGCTTCCTAACAAGTCATGTACATTTGTCAACTACAAGCATATCTTATACTTCATCCTTTTCCTTCCCGTTGCCTCTTTCTCACCTTGCTCTGAAGGTTTGCTATGAACTCATCTGCACACATTTACAAGCTTATTATAACTCTTCCTGCCTATTCTGCTCCTCTAGTCTCCATTTTATCTTCTTCATTCCCTAGGCCTGTGCAAGAGGAGAAAAGCACAAAAAGAGAAAGACTCAAACAACCCTTTCATTATGTAATGTAATCCACTCACAGTCTTGTGATCCGACAGCACTGATCTGAGAAACTTGCTGGTTTTCTGGAGAATTTCTTTTCCTGTTTTATCCTCAACTGTTCTGTTCCCACCATTTCATGTTTTAGCAGAATTTGAGGGAAAAACTCTTTTTTAATCAAAACCATATGCAATGTACTTATTTCTGAATTCTGTATTTTAAAATTCTGAGCCAATTGGCTCAAAAGAGATTATTTTTCTCTGGAAAATCATCTTGTTTTCAAACTGAAATGGAAGTAACATACTAGCTGAATGAAAAGGATCTGTAGTTTTTGGAGTATGTCATGAAATTGAAGAATCTTAAATTTTAGGGGAGTTTGGCTTTCCTTTATGAATGTTTTGACTTCATATTAAAAGCTGTATTCTTCAGCAGACTGCTGGAGAAACAGTGAATTGCAGGGATAAGAGAGAAGGGTTCATTTGGCAAAGTGGCAGTACATCTGCATACCCTATTTAAAAGACTGACAGGATTTGCTGCACATTGAAAGAAAAGCTGGGTAAAAATACTGCAATGTGTCCTGCTCTTGTCCACGTGCATTAATTCTTATTTGTAAGAATAGATACAAGATAAAAGAAATAAAATCATATTAAAGCTCTGAATGTTTCAAACTTTGTGTTGGCATTCATCCCTAATTGAAAGAGTTCCAGTCAGTTTTGTACAGATTCTGCCTTGATGACAATAATTATTAGCTCACAAGAAAATGCCTGCTTGTATAATACAGGCTATCATACATCATCTTTTTTTTTTTTTTTTTTCTTCCCAGACAGCTGCTCTTTTTCTTTCCTCTGAATATATCCAGGCAGATTTTTGATAGCTGCAGCCTGGAGCCAGCTTTTGTTTTTCCTGTGGGGAAAGTCAGGAAAGGAGGTGGAATCAGCGACAAATGGATGCTGGAGAGTAATACGAGTCCAGGGGTGGGGGAGGAAGGAAGAATTATCAGCAATTTTAAAATAGAAAGAAAGGGAGTTGCAGAGCAACTGTAGACTGTAGATGTGTGGGCTGAGGCTGGAGGCTGAGAGCAAAGGGATGAAGGGTCTAAGTGGGAGCAGAAGCTGAAGGGTGGGAGGAGATAATGAAGGAAATGTGGGGACTCTGGTGAGGAAGATGGTGCAGTTCTGTGGTCAGAAGGGCACGCGGCAGTACATGCTGGGAGCTGATCAGATGGAAAGTAGCTTTGCAGAAAAGGACCTCTAATGAACTCAATACTGCAGATGTGTAAAAGGAAAGGCCTAAAGTAGACTCGAAATCTAAAGAAAGAATTCTTCCCACTTGTCTACCTCTTTTCCCTCAAATTTTCACAGCCTCACAGAAAACTTTTGCATCTGGTCAGGTCACGGCAAGCTGCATGCTATCCCAAAAGCCAGTATCTTCAGCTTCTGCAGCACTGCTTCTCACTTCACTGAAATGCCCTCTAGCAGGCCATGTCTAGGGCAGGAAGCCAACCAAGACTCAAAGCATGAAATACTGAGATCAGGACAATATCTCAAGGACTCAGAAGAGAACAGGGATGAATGGAACTGCATGAGGTGCAACCACAGTGAGATAAAAGCATTGGCTCATTCCTGTACATCAGGCCTGGGTTCCTGACTTGAGATGGTGTCTGGAGAATCCTATCATTTTTAAAGAAACTAGTACAGCTTTTTCCCTTAAAGTGGTGAATGTGTCAAGGGTTAGGACTGAGACGACCTCCAGACAAATGACAGATGCTCTTTATTAACCTGTCTTCCTTCCCAAAGGGGAAAAGAAAGGGAATAAAGGAGAGAGACTTATGGATTGGAAAAGAAAACTAGAACAGCTTTAATGAAAACAATAATAATAATAAAATGGAATATGTACAAATATATATAAACTCAATATCGAACACACTCCCTGATGGCAATTACATCGCTGTTACCACTGATGCAGTGGAGCTGGCACTGGGGAAGTCTCAGACTGGGCTTCGTGGCAGACAGGAGCTGGATTCTGGAGCTGGATTCAGCAACACATGGATTGGGATTGAAACAGAACAAAGTCTTCTTCGGACACCAGCCATTGTAGAAGAGGCTTGATCCTCACGATCCTTCAGCTTTGTACCGAATATGACATATATGGGATGGAAACCCTCGTTGGTCAGTTTAGGGTCCCCTGTCCTGTCCGTTTCCCCTCTCAGATGCAGCCTTCTACTTTCTGCACCTCACAACGCAGTACACAAGGTTTAGCAGTGACCTTCGTTTGCACAGGAGCAAGTATAGGCAATTCTGCCCACCAATCCTTGGTAGGAACCATAAACATCAAGTGTTATCACTTCTAGAAGCAGACACCGTCAGCAAAAATATGTTAACTTCAGAAAGCACAGTTATTTAGACAAGAAGCAAAAGTAAAATCACTGAACAGAGTAAGTTCTGTTCTAGCTCAGACCACAACAGAGGATCTGAAGTCACTGAAGGGAACTAATTCTGGGAAGAATGGCCTATCCTGCCTAAAGCAACCTCCTAGAGACTTCAGTGATCTGCATGGAAAATAATAGGGAAAACAAGAGGAAAGAGGCACCAGGAAATCCATCAAAAACTATGGTTTTTTGCTCAGAGGACGCAATGGCTGCAGTTGCAGCATGGTTATGACAGGTTTTCTTAAGAAGGCAACCTAGTTTTAGAAGTATGGAGTTCTTTCAACTTATCACCCAATAATTCATGAAACAGGCTTCAGATCTCACTGCTCTTTGTAGTCCTGCCAGACACACCTTAGGAGGCTATTTAAAAGTAGCGAATAGCATGATGGATTTACTTAACTACTTGGTGAATTCTTTACTTGCTGAGAGGCTGACATACAGGTCATCCTGGCACTGCTGCTGCAATTCAGAGTGATACTTTTCATACATCTGTGGCACAGCATTTCTGCTGACTGTTGTCTTAGGGGACATTGCTCTTAATATTGAGGGAAGATGAAATATTGAGGAAAGATGATGAAAGCCCCTTATATTTGGGGAAGGGAATGTGTTTGTGGTACCTTGTACTATATAAAGGGATATGACTGCAAAATAAATGTAGCAGAGGGATGACAGAAGAGTGAAAACATCATTGTGGAGGGCAAAAATTCTCAACTGTTGCTCTCTCACACTGAATTTCAGATAGCAGCCCAATCAGGAGCATCTGATTTATTCTTAGCCGTTGAAGTAATACAGGCAGTAAATTAAGAGTCTTACTCCAGGGAAAGCATATCAATTCTCTGGAGCAAAACCACAAAACGTGAGACAATGTTCCATTAGGGTGGTAATCTGCTCCTTCAGCTCCGCATGGCCTTTTTTTCAGTCAGGGTTTACCACCCTTGACTGCAGATTTGCAACAAAGAGTTCAGATGCAGAACTACATTTCACCCTTCTTGGTTCAAGCTTATGGGGCAGATGGGGCTGGAATAATTGTTGCAAATGTTTGGAATAAGGATACATGCATAATAAAATCTACATCTGGATTACAGAGTGTGCAAAGTTAGTGAGTCCTGTAGAATCCTGAACATTGCTTGGACAAAGAATACCTGAGGTGGATGCTGAATGTCTAGCTGCAGTCTGGTCACTCGGTGGTGTGTATGAGAGAGAAATAGTGGGGGGATATTTCAATACCCTGAGCTGACACTGAAATATGTCTCACTAGCACCAAAGATAAAACAGATTCAGCTTTCAAGGCTTTAAAGCATGATGAGGCTCAAATCCAGGGTGTGGATCTGAACAAAAAGGCTTGCAATTCACACCAACAGCAGCCAAGCTATAAACCTGAACGTCAGAGTTCAGACCCTAATGGGGCATGATTATTAACACTGTGTTTGTCCTGCTCGTTTGGGGCATTCCTGCTAGCTTCACAGATTAGAGTGACTCAGGAGTGGCTACAGAAAGGCTGGCTGGCACAAACTTCTTCAAAAGCACCAGCTTTATGGTGGAGCTTTTTCAGCTGATCCAGTTACTTGTTTTCATCCTGGCCATGTGTTAGCCTTCGTCTCTTCTTCGCAGAGGACTTTGTCCTCTTTTTGGAACTACATCATTCTGATAGTTCTTGATGCTGAACTTACTTTGATTTATCCATCAGGTATCTTTTGGGACCCTTTCCCTGTGCAGCTGATACAACTATAGCTGTTACAACTATTTCTCCATAGGTGCCCTGGATCTTGATGTTGGCTTTGATGCTAAGCACTTGACCTGAATCTTGCCCGATTCCTTGTTGGTCTCTAACGAATGGCTCAGTTAGACCTCCAGCCTGATGCGTGTCTGTTTGAAACTCCTAGGCAAACAGCGATTTTAAATGGCATATTCTATGATCCGATGTCCTTGTTCATCCCCTTTCCCAGCTATCTCCTTTTTTTTGCCATCTTAATTTTTCCCTGAACGCTTATTTCTTTTTGGTAAAAGTATTAGCTAAGAACTTTACACACCTCAAATAAGTAAAGATACATTTGACCATATCCAAGATCATTTATGCTAATTAAAGCAGGTACTGATGTTGTCCAAATTAACCAGAATATGTGTTTAAATCATGGTGAGTCCTAAAGTAATAGTTACCTAATAGAAGCTATAATATGTATCAAAAGCAGTCAGTAGATCTGTGTTATGTTTGCTTCTCTCCTGCAGCAATTATCACTGCACCTACACTGCCTCCATCACTGCAACCAAACTGTACATGTTCCTACCTTGGTTCTCCACTATAACATGTTGCCTTGTTCCCAGGAGATGTTTTAGTGAGCAATCCCACTGCAGGAGATCATGGGCACTACTGGACTGTGGTGATGAGCAGGTTAGAAGGGTAGAACTCGGGCAAATATTTTTGAGAAAATTCTCTACTACAATATGAAGACCCACTCTTCTTCACTACATTGTAGTGGCTTATAGATAGGCTTTCCACTGTGATATGAGCCAAGCATGCAAGGGGACCAATAGCACAGGATGTACTTCTGTAGGTATTCACAGAAATCAGTTGGGTGTCTTGGTGAGCTCTACAGTCTGCCTCTAAAAATGTCGGACCAAGGATCTGATTTTCTTGAATACACTCACCTGATGTGTGTCAGTGGAGAAAGGTACTTGCTGTTTCTCTTCTGCCATATTCCTGCTGAGAGATGTACTGATTAAAACAAACAAACAAAAAGATGGCTTACTAGAAATCCTGAAGATAATTTCTCTTTATTCCTTAAAAAAAAAAGTTTCAGCTATATAAAACAAGAACAGAATTAAAAATAGATTAAATATTTTTACCAGGCCTCCTAGCTAAGATCTCAGAGAGCAAATGCCATGTTTTCCAATGCCACAAAGAATAAAATCTGACTAAGAACAATAATACATTTTCAGTTTGAGACTATAAAAATCAGTACTGACATCAGTTTCCATAGCTGAGTTAGTGGCTCGTGTATTTAAAACCAATAGTACAGTGGAAGAAATGAGTGACTTGCAGCAACAGAGCACTGACACACAAAAGCTTACCTCTCGCTGAGGAGCAGCTCCAGGGCAGGCCAGTTCACACAGGGAAAAGAGAATCGGAGGGAAAAGGGCCGGCAAGGAGCTCTTTTAGGGAGTCTTTGAAGCCGGGAAAGCGGCTCAGTTGTGCCAGGACCTGGGCAGCAGATCGGAAAGAGGCAGGAACACACCAAGGTCGCGTGCTGGGCCCACCCCATTCCTGCATAAAAGAAGCGCCGAGAGAACAAAGCAAAGGAGCAGTGAGGGGACGTTACCTGGGGCATCAGCCAGGGCGGTCCAATTTGCAAAGCAGCAGCCCCGAGTAGGATGCTGAGAGCTCTGCCAGTGCAAGAACTAAGTCCAGGTGGTGGTAACTGCCCCATCCCCTTACAGCTAAGAAGTGAACTCAATTAGTGATCATCGCCGGAAGAGGATCTGGCCGTGGTTACTGCTCGGCTGAAAGCTGTTGCCAGAAGGAATATGGGGACTCAGAGGGCGCTCCTGCACAAACATGTGGTGGTGCAGGGCTCCGGCTGAAGAGAACGTCTGGGCCTGTCACTGATACCAGAGGATGGCCGGGACCCCACTGTGCTCGGGGTGAGGAGGAGAATGATCTGCTCAGCCTGGGGCCAGAGTTGGATGAGCAATTGAAAAGGTTAAGAAGCGTCAGGGAGTGTGAGGGGGAGACGGACTGGTGGAGCCGCACCCTGGGGAAAAGGCAAAAAGAGGATCCTCAAGGAGCAGAGGATCCCCTCCCCTCTTTCCACCGGTCAGAAGGAGGGGACCTAAGAGATCGGGGGGAAATGGGAGCAGGCCCCTCTTTGGGGAGGCAGGTGAATCCCCCCAGCCTCCCTCACCTTCCCAGTTGACTTTACACAGCAGGTCTGGGGTTTGGGGACTTGAGGGCCAAACGAACAAGGATGGAGGTGAAGGTTCATCCAGGGAGACACCCAGAGCGAGTCACCTCCACACCTCAGAACTTCTTCATTTAAGAAAAAAAGGAAGGTGATTGTGGTAGATGATTCCTGTCTGAGGGGAACAGAGGGCCCATCGGGAAGTGCCGCCTGTTACCAGGAAACTCTCTGGTCTAGTGCAGCCTTCCAATTATTACCCACTATGGGTAATCTGGGATAGTAGTGAGAGAGGTCCAAAAGCAATTAAAAAAGATTTCAGGGCATTGGAGCAATTCGTTGAAGACTCAGGTACACAGATAGTGTTTTCCTCAGTCCTTCAAGTGGCAGGGAAGAATACTGAAAGTAAAAGCAGCACACCTGCTTAACATGCCGCTCAGACTGGTGCCACTGATGGAATATTGAATTTTTTTGATTCTGGGGAAGTTTATATAGCACCAGGTCTGCTGGTGACAGATGGAGTTTAACTGTCTCAAAGCGGGGCAAAGGATCCTTGTACATGAGTTGACGGGGCTCATCGAAAGGGTTTTAAACTAGGTGTGAAGGGGATAGAACCAGGCTGTCTAGAGTTGAGCCTCAGGATGTCACACCAATGTTGAGGGTGAAATTGATAGCCTCACTTGTAGATCAAGTGTATCTACACCAGTGCATGCAGCATGGGCAACAAACAGGAGAGGCCATTGTGCAGCAGGACAGCTATGACACAGTCACTGTCACAGAAACATGGTGGGATGACTCATGACTGGAGCGCTGCAATGGATGGGTATAAACTCTTCAGAAGGGGATAGGCAGGGAAGGAGAGGTGCTGGAGGGGTAGCTCTGTATGCTAGGAAGTGTTTTGATTGTGTGGAGCTCAATGACTGTGATAGTGTGGTCACATCCTTATGGGAAGGATGAGGGGGAAGGCCAACAAGGCAGACATACTATTGGGAGTCTGTTACAGACCGCACAACCAGGATGAAGAGGTTGATGAAATGTTCTACAGGCTGCTGGCAGAAGTCTCAAAATCAACAGTCCTAGTTCTTGTGGGGGACTTCAACTTACCAGAAGTCTGCTGGAAATACAAAACAGAAGAGAGCAAACAGTCCAAGAGGTTCCTGGAGTTTGTGGAAGACAACTCCCTGACATAGCTGGTAAGTGAGCCTGCTGGGGATGGTGCCTTGCTGGACCTGATGTTTACTAACAGAGAAGGACTGGTGGGTGGTGTGGTGACTGGAGGCTGTCTTGGGCTTAGCGACCATGAAATTATTATGTTCTCAATTCTTGGTAAAGTAAGGACAAGGGTCATCAAAACCACTACCATGGATTTTTGAAGGGCAGACTTTGGCCTATTCAGGTTACTTAATTAAGGAGAGTTGATGAGTCTTTTTAGTCATCTGAATTCACTGTCTTTGCACAGAACATTGATCTAAAGTTAATCACATTCTGTGCAGATATGCAGTCTAACATAGGTTTGTTTTCACTGTTTTAGCTGTTTCATTTAGGACATAAAGAAAGCATACTTAACATTCTGCATGTCTCTCACTTTGTGACCCTGGTAGCAAGCCATACACTGGTAAAGGATATATCTTTGCATATAAAAAAATGCATTTTCTACAAAAGTGTACTAAGATTCACTGGATAATTAGCTCACCTTTCTTGTTGGCATTGGGATAAAACACTCTCAATGATTACTTCATCTTAAAGTGAATTTTGGAAGTTATTATTTGGTAGCAGGGTCGGCCAGAAAACAATTACTTGATTTTACACAAAAAAAAAGTTCTTCTCATTGGTTTCAAAAAAACTCTGCATCACTAGGTTTTCATTAAGAAGTTGTGGCTAGAGAGAGAAACTAAACTAATGATGTTCTTCAAGAATGTACGTTGACTGATACTTTTTTTTATTTTTAATTTATTTTTCTCCTGGCTTTTATTCTTTATATTTGATTAAAACACTTACTGGACCAGAGAGACTGAACCACTAATTAAGTGTCTTTGTTTGAGATCTAGGAAGCCACTGGAGCAGATAATGATAGAAAATACTTCATTAAAAACATACTCATTTTTACAATTAATAGCTTAGCACCAACTCCAGTCAAATAGAAACCTGAAATTACCAACTGCAATAATTCGAAAATGACTTAAATATCAATAATAGAAAGTCTGACCGGAAAACTTTAAGCTGAGACTGAAAATCTTTGTCAGTAACAATGTAATGAAGACCAGCCCCAAAATATTTGTTATGCTTAATATTGTACCATTCATAATGCTATAAGCACACATAGACATCTGGTTATCTATTTAAGTAAACTTCTGATTATTTAATTTGCATATAGCCTATTATATTCATGGAGTCTAACAATTCAGGCATGCAAATGCAGTTAAAATCTCCATTTGGGTTTTAAGGGAGACAGAGGGAGTTCTGTTAAGCATTTTAAACCAGCAAAACCTGTCTATCACATTATAATTGGCTCTAATTAATACTGCCAGAAGCTACAGCTATAAAAATCTTTACCAAACACTGAGTCAGACTTAAACTGGTGCAAAATCCTTCTCTTGCCCAAGCAAACATTAGAGAAAATCACTTCCAATGTGTTTCTTAAAACTGGGAGCTGATTGATTGACTGTGAGTGAAGACAAACAAATGAGCATAAAAACAACCATTTTGTTGATATGTAGATATGTTGTATTTTTCCAAAATGGTCAAGATTGATGTGAAAATCATTACATTATGTTGCTTACATAATACGTGTATATACGTTTAACTGAAATAGAAGAGTTAAGCATCAACATTTTAAAGATGGAAAAGTGGAACATGAAGTATCCCTGTGTTGTAGGTTGTAATATAATTCAGCCAGCCTTGAGGCATCTCAAACCAAACATATCAAGAACCTTATCTATCATACACGGGAACTTTATCCAATCAGAGAGGAACACAGTGCCCCTACTCAAACACTGTTCAAAAAGAAGCTGGCAGCTGCCTGAAGGCTAGAGACACACTCCTATGATGAGGTGACTTGCTTAGTGCATATAGCAAAGCTGTGGCTGTTGTCTCCCTAGGTATCAGTAAAGCTTTCAACACTGTTTCCTACAGCATTCTCCTGGAGAAAATGGCTGCTCATAGCTTGGAAGTTTTGCTGGACAAAAAAGTGGTTGAATGGCTGGGCCCAGAGAGTGGTG
The DNA here is from genome assembly GCA_013396935.1 of Baryphthengus martii. NCBI lineage: Eukaryota > Metazoa > Chordata > Aves > Coraciiformes > Momotidae > Baryphthengus > Baryphthengus martii. The sequence continues at coordinate 103,779 of VWZK01005430.1, read as the reverse complement.
ATGAGTGGAGTTAAATCCAGTTGGTGGTCAGGCACAAGTGGTGTTCCTCAGGGCTCAGTGCTGGGGCCAGTTCTGTTTAGCATCTTTACCAATGGTCTGGATGAGACGGGCGAGGGCACCCTCAATAAGTTTGCAGATGTGTTTATCTGCTTGAGGGTAGGTAGGCTCTACACAGGGATCTGGACAGGATGGGTTGATGGGCCGATGCCAATGGTATGAGGTTCAATAAGGCCAGGTGCCAGATCCTGCACTTGGTTCACAACAACCCCATACAATGCTACAGGCTTGAGGTTTAACTTTCAGTGTAATGCTAAATCAAGTTATATACTCAACCCTACTTTAAAGAATTAATCTGAGAGTTAGTAAAAAAAATAAAAATTCATACAACACTGCTTTAGTATTCCCTAATTCTCTCTCAGGCACAGAGACTTTTAAAAGAAAACTAATTAAATTAATTTAATTAATTAAAACTACGTTGCTGATATAAACGCATTTCAGCACCTAGAGTTTCACAAACTGTATTTTATTCCTTTTTTTCTCACTCACTAGTTCTGGGAAATAGGAGCTAAATAATCAATAAGCAAAGTCCATGTGTGTTAGATTTTGCAATCTTGTGTTTTCACACTGTAGTCATGCGTCTGTAAAAGCGGATCTTTTTTTCTACTAGAACTACTAATCATTGCAAACAGCTTTAGGCGCAGTTGCTAGAACAAAAACATTCAGGTCCAGCCATTAAACTGATATGGAGACTTGGCAGCTTCATATTCACTTAATAATCTTGCAAGATCACAGACTTCATTGCGCTGAGTTATGGATCTCAGACTATAACTCTCTTAAAGAGTAGGAATTGTCTGCTTGTGGGCTTGTGGTTCTGAGTTATGACCTCAGTCTCTTGTGTCCCTTCACAAGTAACTTGGCCTCATTATTACTAGAGATTACAAAACAATGTCCTGCAAACAACCAAACTAAGTCTGATTAGCTGCTCTGTTGGAGCTCTCTGTCAAGCTCTACACCATATTATCATCTTTTTGTCTACCTCAGCAATGAGGATATTGCATTGCTTCCTTTTCCTACTTACTTAGTAACTTGGTCACATATTCACATTACGAAATCTCTCATTTCACAAGTGATTTCCCTGGCAAAGAAATGAATTTTTATGGTATATGTCACTAATCACCTAAATTAAATTTAACAAGATGAAATTCCAGGACGGCTTAAAGTCATCAAAGCTCATATATGCTGCAGTACTGTCCTGCTACTGCTTCTACTGGTAGTCACACATTTCTGTGTGGCCCCTGGCAACAGCTTTGGTGCTCATGTAAGTGAGTGGGGAGTGGTCAGGAAACTCGTTTATTTGAGCACTAATTGTCTTAGGGTTTTTTGTCTCTTTTGGTTTTTTAAATCACAGCACTTCTATGATATATTTTTGCAATCAGATTGGCTGACAGATGGCTAAGCCAGCTAAGTCAGTCTCTCCAACTATCAAAAAACCTGCAAGTAAATGATGTCATTTCTCATGGAGATTATTTAATGGAAAATTAACCGACTACTGCCAGTAAACTTCTCATTGATTAACCTCTGTGGAGAAAGTCATGGCTGCAGCAATACTACTTATTTAAAGCCGTGACAGCCTAGACATTAGCAATAACCAAGCATTACGTGTGCTGCTGACAGCTCTGTCAGAGTAGAAATCCGGTTTAGGCGATAGAGGGGCATAGAGGGTGCTGATTATCAGGTGTGTATCAACAAGGTTTAGAAGAATACTGGTTGGTAGATATGTAAGGGATCTACAGCACGTCAGCGCCAGGGAATAGGTTGCTAGCCTTGAAACATAATATTGTGGTCTTCAAAAGGTTGAAAGATGGCAAATATTTTAGGCTGTGAGTAACTTACAGGGTATTCAAAACTAACAGAAAATTGCATCTCTGTTCTTCTCATTTTACTTCAACAATAAAGTTAAAGAAGACTTCAATTTTCCCTGAATGAAGAAATTACATTGCATGTAACTTCTTCCTGCTATCAGTTTCTTGTTCAGAATTGGGCTGAAAGAGGTAGCACACATACTTTAGGACTGTGATATTTATAGGGTGACTTTGTTTTGAAAGGTCCCTGTCAAATAACTACTACAGCAGCAGAATATGTTCGTATGTAGCATTCTGCCCCCAGGAAGTTGCACTTGATCTCTGAGGGTGCCTGCTTCAGCATTACTGTCTGGAAAAATAAACATATATTGAGTTTTGAATATTTTTGACCAAAGACTTCTAACAGACATTAAGAAAGAAGGTCAGGTCAGCAGAGAGGAGATGCTACACAGTCTTGTGTCAATTGTACATCATTAGGTTTGTGGAGTTCAGGCTCAATGATACTGTATCTGCCTGATTACTTACAAGCTGTGCTGTTTGGCAACAGCACACTAAACAGTTTACAGGGTAGAGGAATGTATTTCTGTATTTATGGTCTTGCTGTCTCAGCTGGGAAAACAGTCAGAGTTAGTCCATCAACTGCTTTGCAGAAATGAAATAACCTTGCAGTTTGGCTGGCATGGAACACCTGGAAAATAGCCCTGACTACAGAGGGCACTTGGCAACGCAGTCTTCTTGCTGGAATACGTACAAAAGACAGTATTAAGAGCTGCAAAGATAATTCGTATACACAAAACAGAAGCTAAATGGTTCCTGTTAGACAGAGTTTCATTTGAGCCGTTGTAAGAGTGCATGCTATTTCCTAGGTATCAAAAAAGTTTACTTCAACTGTTTAACTAACAAGATGATCATACCTTGTTCTCTGAATCTCCTGAAATGGACTCAGATCAACATTGTATTACAGCAAACGAGAACTGAACCAGAAATTCAGATCTGAGACTGAAGGAAAACAGTGGCCATAAACCTGTGAAGCCATCAAATCTTGTCTGACATGAACATAAGGAATAAAAACAGGAGGAGAAGAAACATCCCAAGATGAGCCAGGAAACACAGGTAGCGTACTGTGACAATGCTGCAACAGAAATTGCCAGCATAGACACATAGAGCTCAGGACTCTTTTATCAGTAGAGAGTATGAAAAAACACCCACGTGAAAGCAAATGAGAGTGACCAGAGTATGGCATCCTATTTTGGAAACAGAAAGTTTACTAGCATAGGGCAAGCGCTGGAAAGGCTTCAGACCAAACACTTGCTCTAGCTTGTTTAGTTTACAAATCTAGTCACTGCCAAAGATCTGTCTTGACTGGTAACTGCTTTATTTTTTCCTCTCTAATTGTATCCTCCATGCCACCTCTTCCAAAGCAGTTACACTGCCTAAACTTACTCCTAAGTTTCACCGATTTTAACCAGAGCTGGACTTCTATGTACCTTGAAAAGGAAAACATTAGAAGAATTTGGTACTTGTGGAAGCGGAGAAAGAGGTCACCTGGACTATGTGCTAGGAAAAACTGAACAGAAGGCTTAGGGTAAGACTTGCCACAGTTTGAGGTTCAGAAGCCCAGTGAAGAATTCTGAGGGGGTTTCATATACCAGGCAATTTCTCTAACAAACACAGGTAGCAAATGCAGCAGTGATGGAATTTGTAAGCATTTCCATCTACAAGTGCAGAATATGAAGAAAACTCACTCCTGGATCAAGTCATCCAGAGAAGGCTGCCAATGTGCTCCTGGTGACTTTAGGTGCTAATACAGTGCAACACTGCTGCCAGGACTTACTGATGTTGAATCTATCCATTGGCAAAAAAACATATGTCTATTCATTTTCATTAGCAGACTGTCAGTATCTCCAGAACAGAAGGTATGGGTTTGAGAAGGTTTTCTTGAAGTTAAGAACCTAAAATTGCAGGTAGACCATTTTACCCTTTCTTTTATGTAACTGTACTCATCTGCATGCCTCCTTCCAGAAGGAGGAGGTTTCTATATACCTGCATAAAACACAGGCGTGAAATTTAGTTCCTCCATAAAGAGTTACAGAAAGACTAAAAACTCCTCTTTTCCAAATGATTCTTACTTTTTTGTTTTTCAATTTATGGCACACACAGGAAAGCCATCAGCTCATGTTGTGCCAAGTGAGAGGAAAAAATGTCCACATTTTAAAACCAAGAGTCATTACTAACCACTAAAGAATGCTGAATTATTCATTTCTCAAAGTCTTCCAAAGCTTCTAGGAAGACATGACTGAAACCACTTGAATGAATCCTTGAACAATAGCAGTGCCTAACCATACTGCTGCATAGCTCGTGAAGACTACAAAGGTAAAGTTCAGGTTTTAAGCTCTCTTGTGACCTTAAGATTTCTGAAAACTTGCATGATCAAAAAGGAGCAATGTTAACCCTACGTGAAATAGGAGAAATTCTTTAAAAGACAAAGAAATTCTTTGTCTTTACAAAACACCAACTGTTTTGTATCAGTTTGGAAAAATTATAAAAATATGATTTATTTATATATGAAATCAGTTCCCATTCTGCAATATCATAGAACCGTGGAATGCTTTGGGTTGAAAGGGATCTTTCAAGGTCATCTAGTCCTTTAGTCTTCAACTATATCAGATTGTTCAAAGCACTGCCCAACTTCACCTTGAACGTTTCCAGAGATGGAGCTTCTACCACCTCTCTGGGAAACCTGTGCCTGTGTTTCCTCACCCTCATCATAAATGAATTTCATCCTTATATGTATTTATATGAATTTACCCTTTTTTTTAGTTTAAATGCATTACCCCTTGTCTTATTGCCACAGACCCTGTTAAAAAGTCTGACTCAAGCTTTGTTCTAAGCTGCTTTTAAGTATTGAAAGGCCACAATAAGGTCTCCCTGGAATATAGGCATTGCTTTTATGTATATACTTATCCATCAAATCATGAAGAATTACAGAAATCTTCAGTATCGCATTGATTACATTTTGCAGGTATGTGTACCTGGGGCTCAACAGTTGGCAAAATCCCTTAAATCAGTACAATCTGTTCTGCCAGGGTGCTGCTTGGAAAACTCCAATTGATTTTGGTTGTCTGAAGCAACAACTGAGAACTTTTTGGCATAGGTGCACAATGGGCCCCTCTTAACAGACTAGTAAAGGTCGTACCCTAACTCTCCTACTCATGCTACCAGGAATCACTAGTTATGGGAAGAGGGTTCCAGTAGTCCCCATCCTGCCTGCCAACATGGCGAGAAACTGCATATTAATCATGGGAAGGCTTATGTCCAGTCATAGGACAGGACTACAACTGGCATGTGGTGAAGCATGCAAACAGTCCCTGCATTATGAGGGAATGTTCTCCTGCGTGAGTTTGAATGTATTATGTTTTTCTGTCATGTTTTGCAGTTTTTGTGGTATTGCCTTTGAATCTTTTGGAGAAAAAAATCCAACGTTATTTTCCTCTTCTTTATTCAGCGTGTTGCTGCTTTCTAATCATCCTGAAATTATTTCCTCTGATCCACTTCCTCACTCATGCAGCTGATTCTTGTTTGCTTGCTTGCTTGCTTCTGCAGCTGCAAAAATCAAATAGAAGTCATTTCCCTGTAAAAGGATAGCTATGGGAAAAAGGGGGAGTCACATGTTACTTCTAGTGACTCCTGCATAAACGGTGGCAGAGCAATAAAAATATCCAGGAAATTGGGTATAGTTCCTTTATTTTTACCCAAATCCATCAGCTGCCTAATTCTCAGGGCAACAATGTACCAGTGAATGTGGATTAGGCTTTGGAGGCAGGAATAATTAATTGCACAAATACAGCCCCGGAAACAGCCACTGAAGTAAACAACAAGGAACATGCAGGATGCAAAATATCTTGTCATGGTCATGATAGTGATAAATAGCACAGGAGCATCTCCATCATTTGAAGGTGGAGAACAGGTCTCCCTTGAGAACAGGTTAGGGAAATGTTCTTCAGGGGTAAACTATTTTAAGTTGTTTGGCTGCTATAAGGAAAAGATGGACTAGAAAACCTCTTGAGATTCCTTCCCTGTGATCCTATAATCCCTCATTTCCTAGAATGTAGTCATTAATAAAATCATTACTGTTGCTTACTTGACCTTAGAGGCCTCCTCCCACATTTGCTTATTCAAGCGTGATCTGGTCAGATGTATCTGTGTAGCAATTATAAGAGTAATTATAGCTGTAAAAGCCTGAAGGGAAGATTGACTGCAGCTCAGCAGTCTGGCTGAGACTCCAGCCCCATCTTGAGCCCTCCCAAGCTTTCTATTTTCATGTACTGTAATGTGTTTTATAAAAATCCATTACTATCGTGCTCTACAGAAGTTTCACCTCAGTCTCCACCTTAGTGTGTTACAATACAACTCACAGAACCACAGAATTACAGAATGGTAGGGATGGAAGAGACCTCTGGATATTATCTAGTCCAGCCTCCTTGCCAAAGCAGGATTACCAAGAGAAGGTCTCACAGGAGCACGTCCAGACAGGCTTTGAAAGTCTGCAGAGGAGACCACTGCCTCTCTGGGCAGCGTCTTTCAGTGCTCTGTCACCCTCAAAGTAAAGTAATTTTTCCTTAAGTCTAGGTGAAGTTTCCTGTGTTCCAGTTTGTATCCATTGCCCCTTGTCCTGTCACTGGGTACCACTGAAAATAGACTGGTGCCATCCTCGTAAAACACATCCTTTAGGTATTTATAAGCATTGATAAGATCCTCTCTCAAGTCTCATCTTCTCCAGGCTAAATAGGCTCAGGTTTCTCAGCCTGATCCATTCCCCCTGCTCTCCAGTAGTTCCTTGTCTCTCTTGAACTGGGGAGCCTGCCCAGATCTCACTGAATGTCAGCACAGCCTTCTGGTGTGTCAGCCACCCCTCCCACTTTTATATCATCATCATCAAACTTGCTGAGGGTACGCTCCAACCCTTCATCCACGTCACTGACGAAGATATTGAATGAGACTGGACTCAGCACTGACCCCTGGAGAACACCACTAACTAGGGGCCTCCAAATAGACTCTGTGCTGCTGATCAGAACCCTCCGAGCTCTGTCATTCAGCCAGTTCTCAAAACACCTCTCTGTCCAATCATCTAACCCACACTTCCTAAGCTTGGCTGTGAGGATGTTATGGGAGACCATCAAAAGTCTTGCTTAAGTTGAGGTAGACAACATTTAGTACTCTCCCCTCAACACAGGGAGAAGAGTAAAGCAGTAAATTTAACCCAAGCCTGAAGTTAGCCTGCTGGATGCAAAAGTTGTGGCAGGTTGCGTGCATTCCCTCAGCTGTAAGCATCGAGGCTGTAATGTGCTAGTGCTGTCTGCATCCTTGCACACTCTATTTTTTTCTGATAAGCTTTTTATCTTGCAAAGATAAAGAGAAAACAACACAGTTTAAAATTTGCTTTTCATGAGACTGGAGTGAATCACGCTATAATCTGTCACAGGCTACCTGTAACCTCGAATCTCTGTTTGTAGCTGTCAGCCACTCCTTGTCAGAAGCTGGTGATGGGTACCTGCTGGTTGTGGTTTGCCAGCAGAAAATCTGTGAAGCATTTTGGAGGGTTAAGTGATCATAATTTTCATCATTTTTCTCATACCTGCTTTCAGTTATGAGAAAAATAATGAGAGATGGGATCTCATCCAGAAGGACCTGGACAAGCTGGAGAGGTGGGCCCAGGTGAACCTCCTGAGGTTCAACAAGACCAAGTGCAGAGTCCTGCACCTGGGTCAGAGCAAACCACATCATCAATACAGGTTGGGGGATGAGATGATAGAAAGCAGCCCTGTGGAAATGGAGTTGGGAGTGCTGGTGGACGAGAAGCTGGACACGAGCAGACAGTGTGTGCTTGCAGCCCAGAAGGCAAATCTCATCCTGGGCTGCATCAAGAGAAGTGTGGCCAGCAGATCGAGAGAGGTGATTCTGCCCCTCTACTCTGGTCAGACCTCACCTGGAGTACTGTGTCCAGCTTTGGAGCCCTCAGTACAAGAAGGACATGGACCTGATAGAATGAGTCCAGAGGAGGGCCACGAAAATGATCAGCGGGTTGCAATACCTCCCCTACGAAGACAGGCTGAGGGAGCTGGGGTTGTTCAGCCTGGACAAGGCTCCAGGGTGACCTTATAGCGGCCTTCCAGTACCTGAAGAGGGCCTAAAGGAAGGCAGGAGAAGGACTGTTCACAAAGACCTGTAGTGACAGGATGAGGGGCAATGGTTTTAAATTAGAGAAGGGCAGATTTAGGTTGGATGTTAGGAATAAGCTCTGTACCATGACGGTAGTGAAACACTGGAACAGGTTTCCCAGGGAGGTAGTGGAGGTTCCATCCCTGGAAATATTCAAAGTGAGGCTTGACAGAGCTCTGAGCAACATGACTGAGTTGAGGATGTCCCTGCTCACTGCAGGGGGCTTGGACTAGATGACCTTTGGAGGTCCCTTCCAATCTAAACCATTCTATGATTCTATGAAATCTTGGAAGAGAGCTTCAACAACTAAGGCAAATGAAGAGGTGCCCAAAGACATATTCACTCTGAAAATAAAGTGTCTGTACTGGTTTGTTATATTCCATGCATGAGACATGGAGGTCCTTTATAATTTTTGACTGCGATTACTATAAAGTTTTGAAGTGTAGCACAAGTTCAAAAGATGGGATCATCAATTTTATGTTTACTCTTGACTATTCTTGGACTCTATCTGAAAATACCCTATCAGTTAAAAAAATGAAAAGAAAAATAAATTGAAATCCCTCATAACATTTAAAAAAAATTCAAAGTCTGCTTTGTACCTTCTTCTCTGTATCTTATGTAGTCTATCTTCTCTAATTTTACTAGCCCCCACTTTAATTTTGGCCAACTTGATTTATTTCTAATACTTTTAAGCAAATTGTTGATGTCCTGCATACAAAGATGCAAGCTTATCACTAGAAAAGAAATTACGATTTTACCATGGAAAGAAATAGTGTCTTTTTGTTTCATGAAAAACTTATGTAGAATAATTCACCTTTCAGAATAGACTAAGAAACATGCTGGAGATATTGAAAAATTCATCTGAATCTCAGAAGCTGTAGTCTAAAGTCTTTACGGGAGACAGTTTTTCAAACACATCAAGCCATTTAGTTGGGGGTGGTTATGCAGAGAAACAAATTGCCTATAAAGTAATGGTTCCACCAGCTCTTAAAATGCAGCTAGTCAGACCTCTAAGAACTCACATTCAGATAACCCATCTAATTGTTTTAAAGGTAGTTTCTCAGCAACAATTTTTCTTCATATTATTATCCTGCACTTGACCTCAAGCTCTTTGTTGTCTCTCAGAAACTTAAATGTCACACTGACTTGTTAGTCTTTCAGCTACCGGATTATGCCAAGTGTAGAGGTGTAAGACTGGATAAAAATTGACATTTTGCTAACCTCTTTGTTGTGAAGTGACCAAACATTTGTATTCTGTCTTTAATGATTCTCATCCTATCACTTCCCATTATTTTTACTTTTCCTGATTCTGTTTTATTACAGTCTGAGTTTCTCTTATTTCTTCATGCTCTGTTTTGTATCTTCTTTTTTATTTACTTTTCTCTTGGTCTCCCTTCACCCTTCTTTCTTCTCTGTTGTGCCTCACGTTTCAGTGAGGACAGCTCCCTGTACTATAATACAGCACAAAAATTGCAACTGTTTTGGAACTTTATGACTATTTCAGTATTACACCCAAACCTTGAAATGCGTTACTGGAGAAAAATAAGACAGACTAAAACCAAATGACTTTTAAAAAGCACTGCTATAGAAAATGAAATTGTAGATCGTTGTGAACTCGTAATTGCCAGTTACAAACAGATAAAATAAGAGAGATGGGAAGAGTTCAAACAGCAACTCTTGGAACGTCATGTAACCAGGGAATTTCTCAGTGGCTGCACAGGATTTACACTCCAGTGACTAGGAAAAAAACCTCAATGGTACCATTGGGACATAAAGTCAAATATGCAAATAGCGACTAGTGCAAAGAGTTGATTTTCATGCAGTTCAAATTACATAACACTAAAAGGCTTTCGTTTTGCTTAAAGATCATGTTAGCATCATTGTTGTCTGCATAACTTTTGAAGGCTCATCTCTTTGAAAGGCGTGAGTCTTAGAGAGCACACCAAAGTTGCAATTCCCTGTTTTGTTTTTATGGGTTAGGTAACAAGGAGTAGTTTTTCTTGACTCTCCATGCTAAGTGCAAATCAGTCTTAATAATTCTGGGACCTAAAGCTTCTTTACTATTGGTTCATACAGTGCTTTGAACATCCTATTACTAATTTGTGCATACACAAAAACCTGGGAAAGTGAGCTATGACCTTAGGGCAACTCAGCTGCTGCCTGTTTGTGAGAGTGCAACCAGGACAGGCTCCTCCCCAAGGGAAAGTGAGACTCCAGGTTCAGCTAAGAGTTTAGATTGCCAAGTCCGCATGGCAACTGCTCTGGACAAGTGCACAGCAATGAGGCATGTCTGGGGTCACACCAGGAAGTTGTGTTAACAAGTCAGGGTGAAAACCAGGTCTGGAGACAGTGAGCAGGTAAGCTGAAGTCCAGGAACTCCAGCCAAGTATACAGTGACAGGCGAGTCCGTGTGCAAGAAGCAAAATCTGATGTGTGGACCAGGGACAGTATGTTGCTGCAGAGTAGGTGGGCAAGTAGAGGCACAGCTGTAATGCAGCTCAGGTGGAGACCAAGAGAGAGAGCTTCAGCATGAGAGCGGCCCCCAAGGCAAGGAGAGAGGACCTCTGTTGAGTTTTGTCTGTTTCTTCAGTTCAGCTCCTGTGAGCGAGCTGGGCATGAATGCAGTCACCTATGCTCCCAGAACAGGGAGCATGCTTTGCTCTGGGCCCTGGCACGATTAATTGCAAATGGAGACACCTTTATAGGCAGATATAAAGGATGCCTTTATACAGCACGGCGACTTCCATCTAAGGAAGGTTAAAGCTCTGTATTTGGAAGCTAAGGGTCAACATTCAGGTAGTGCCTGAATTGTCATTGAACTGCAGACAGCATTAGCTGTGAACTGAAACTGAAATTGTAAGGCTAACAATGCTGAAATTTTCAATAGAGATGTAGGCTCTGCCAGCCTCTAAAGTGTCTCCTTATGAATGCAAGTTGTTATGCGCTTTAGGAATGATTCAATTCAGCAGTGACTTACAAGAGAACATTTGTATTGATTCCCACAGGAGATATTTCAGGAGCAGATCACTAGGATGTACAACCTATACAGTTTAAGAACATGATTTATGTCAGTGGTGCTGTTGTCACATATAACTACATGCTACAGAAAAACTTCAGTAGAGTTTATCAGCACGTGAAACCAGTGAAACATATCCTCAGTTCAGAAAACAATCTGACTGGGCTGGGGACTCCCATAAATTATCATTTGTACCTAATAGTTGGAGGCAACACTATTCATACTGTCAATATTTAATCCTTTCATCTAAATTCTCTGATTAGCTGTATGTAGGCAGTTTCAAAATTTGTGTAGATTTCTGGAGACTGAAAGTAAGTGCCTAGAAATGCATTGTGAAAAAAACAGACATCCAGAGTCTCTCAGTAAAAAAACAAGTGCCAGAAAAATGAAAATGCAAGAGAATGCGATATTGCTGCATATGATAGTTGACGTTAATGTTTCCCAAGGAAATTCCTGGCTGAATTAGGTAGGATCTATTCCTTCATAACAAATTTCATCACCATTGTGAGATTTTTTTCATTTTTCCCACTGCCTCTGGAAAGCGTAGTACACAGAGCTACAGTGAGACCTAGCAATGAAGAAAGGGTTAAGAATTTCCAGGAAAACAAAGAACAAACAGGTTAGGGGCTGATTTGAAACCTTCAGGTGACTCAAAATGCAGAAAGGGAGGAGATAAAGAGAAATGGAGAAGAGCCAGGGAGCAAGAGGAAACTGCTTTCTTTCCTGTCCCCCATGAATCTTACTCACTGGACGTGCCCCAAAACTAAGCCACATGCATAAGCAGTGTTCCACAAACAAGAAATCAGTACCTTGTCCTTGACACAAAGATGTTCAAAAGCACAGTCAGACACTGTCAACGGAACGATAACATCTATTCATTGAGATACCTGCCTAAATTTACCAAGTGGGAAGTGAAAGTAATTATGGCACATGAACAAGGCTGATTTTGTGTGCAAAAGAATGCTAATTTGACATAAATGAGGAACCCCATTAAGGGCTACAGAGAAAAAAGGAACAGTTAGAGAATCTCCTGAAGGAGACATTTCACTTCTATAGAGAGTTAATGCAGATTCACAAAATCACAGGAAGGCTGGTGCTGGAAGTAACCTCCAGAAGTCATCCAGTCCAATTCCCTGCATGAAGCAGGCCTACCTCCTAAGCTAAATAAGATTGTTTAGGGCCTTGTGCTGCTGGGTCTTGAAAAACTCCAAGGGCAGAGATTGCCCTAGCTCTCTGGTCATTCTGTGCCAGTGTTTCACCACTCTCATTATGACTTTTTTCCCCTTTCTCTTTTGTTTCCATACTTAGATACATCTTTTGCCTACACCTACCTACACTTTCCCCTCTTCTCTGTCCTGACAGAAGTTTCTGCCAGTCATTATCCTAAATGCTGATGTGACAATGTATATACCCAAGTGCTGAGGAAATGAAATCTATGAGAGAGCAGCTAGGGGATATCTTCTTAGCAGCTATTGTTTTGCAAGTCCTGCAATAAAGCTCTTTCTCCTTCATGAACAAGAATTTTGCAGACCACGTAAAGCTGATTGCTTAAAGAAAAATATCAGTTAAAGGATTAAGAACAGCTGAGTTAAACTGCAGAGAAAAAAAAAGTGGCCTGTAGCAGCCATGTTTACAGTAATGCCTGCATTTAACATTTAAAAATTGATTGATTTCTCTAGCATTTCAATATGAAAAAAGTGCTTTCTTCACAAGAAGAAAAAAGTTATTCAAGATGAAAGCCTTGTGATGAGAAAGAGAAATGACCTTTTAATATTTTAAGTAACATAGAAAAAATCTCTCAGAAATGCAGGACAAGATACATTCTGTTTTCTCACTTTATCTAAAAACTGAAATATTTATAATATGAAACAATTGCCTGGTTTTCACCCATTTATAGCTTATCACAGAACTACAGAATCGTTGTGGTTGGAAGAGACCTTTAAGATCAAGTCCAACCATTATCTAACTCTGCCAAGGCCACTGCTACACCATATACTTAAGCACCATATCTAGATGGCTTTTAAATACATCCGGGGATGGTGATTCAGCCACCTCCCTGGGCAGTGACAACTGCATGAATTTACCCTAGGCATGTCAATTATAAACAAGTTTTAAACGTATTTAATATATTCAGAATGGACAGCACCTTCTCTTCTGCTACAGTATGGTTTTCTCCTTTCTTTTCCCCTGAAATCTGTTCTCCTCTTTCTCTATCCAAACAAAACAAACAAACAAAAAAAAAATGGTGTTTAAAACAGTATTGTAATATACTTGTGCACTAACAGGCTCACTTGCCTGCAAAACCACAGCAGACCCCTGCCAAACCAAGATCCTGCACATGCCCTTCTTTGTTTTCCTTGTTCTGCTGCTCACACAAGCATCTTGGTGTGCTGACATCCCTCCAGCACACCTCCAGCTTGGGAGGTATGGGCAGGCATCCTTTTGGCTGGTCAGCCAGCTAAGAATCACACTTTCCTTCTCAGCTGAAGATGAGCCAAATGGCATAAATTGTGTCCCCCAGAGGTATTGCTTGCTGAGCTGTATTCTGCATATGTGCCGTACATCAAGCAGAAATGATTCCGTGAGCTGTCTGGTATAGCCCAAACCACTGCTCTCTCCTGACTTTGTTTAGTTTGAAACGAAACATACAGTTTTAAAAGACATTATTAGTTTAATTTATTTTCTTTCAGACAAATATAACCCAGAAGTTTCTCCGCAGTTGAAGGTAGACTGTTGCATTAAAAATTGCACCGAGGGATTGGCATAAGGGTATCTGTCTGTTAATCACTGCAGTGACCGTCAGTCTCGCAGGCATATGTGAACTGCATTTTCACAGGAACATTTCTCTAAGGATCCACTGTTGTCACTGGAATATTGATACACGTACAGCTGCTTCTAAGCAGCATGTGGTCAAGGTACGTTAGTTTTAATGAGCATCTTGTCTTTATTTACTAGATTGAAAAATCTAGTATCAACATATTCTAGAGGAGGGAATACTTTCAGAAACAAAACTATTTCCAAGCTGGCTTAGTGTGCATAGATAAGGTGTTTTGCCATTACTCTCAGTGCATTACAACTACATTGCTTCTGATTTGGAAGTGTCTTGCCTGTGACCAGGTTAAAACAAACTCAGGGTAAAACCCTGAAAGGTCATAGGTATTTGCAACTGACTGAGCCAGGTCTCCTCAAACCCTCTTGGCTATCACAACTGACTGTGGTTTGGAATCTCTTATTAGAGTATACTTTGGATTTACATCACATGTAAAACACAGGAAGCTGGTGGTGACTTCAATCGACTTCAGCTCAAGAATATATACAGATCAATGCTTCTTTTTAGGTCAGATGAATGGAGCTGAAAATCCAGGAACAAATTTTTGTAAGAGAACAAAAAAAAACCCACTAAAGTGGAGTAGAATGTTTTAGCCTATCAATAACATTTTGAGATGGTTGTTTGAAGAGTTTCAGAAGGCTTATTAGGCAATTCCTGAATGCAGGGCCACAAGTGCACTAATAGGCCTAAACTGCCTTGATGAGCATCACTTGGGGACCCTGACCCACACAAACTCTGCAGATTGGTCCAGGAAATCCATTTAAACTTAGGTTTGGTCATTCAGTCCTAGCTGAGCTACGTTGCATTTATAGGTGAAAAGCATAACTTAAATTGCTAAAGCTTATGGTCTGCAAATAATTAGTTGTGGATGATTGTCTGAAATTAAACTTTTGAATTCTCAGACATGAGCCTGCTAGCTGCAACTGATGCAGGCTGTTTGTAAATTTTGGTGACAGATGAACCAAAGTAAAGCAGCGCATTCTAAACCCTCTGATTAATGAAGGAACATGAGACAAATCCACCCACACATAGACTATGTTGGTTCTAGTGAAGGTAGCGCTCTCTGCAGGGGAGCGAGTGTGTAGCCACTCTCTGTTATTGCTGGCCCTCTCTCATGGAACAGTCCTACTCTGGCTGTTTCTTGATGACACCTCAGAAAACAAACCTGCCTACACCACAATGAACATGGACTAATCTTGCTGTGCTCCTAGTAAACAATTTCCTCTCATTTCTAGGCACAGTACAGTCCACAGTCTGATATATTTTTCAGTACTTGCTTTGTTTTGACCTTAATCTGGGTAGAGCATGAGGTAAAACTACTGAATTTGGGAAGAAACTAAAGGAGAGGTGAAAAACAAGGGGAATGAAAGTGAGGGACCTAGATTTTCAGAGCTGAGTGGAGCATCCAGAGCTGCCTGCTTGATGCTCAAGGGACTCAACCATTCTCTGTTGTAATGTGACAGGATAGCAGGGGTTAGGAGAAAGACTCCAGAGTCATCAGGACCATTCTGTCACAGCAGAGAAGAAATGGAACAAAACAAACGGGAAGAGTTTGACAAAGAAGCAATAGAAATGCAACAATATGTTAAAGTACGGGAGTTTCCTATCATTTATTGCTGAACTAAGAATCTCAGCTTAAACCAGCTACAAGACAAGAGGAGAAATAAATATCTGTGGTTAGTCAGACTGCGAACCACCAGTCTGAAGAAGTTATAGAAGAGAAAAATTTAATGTTAAGATGCATCAGGCAAACTATTTCCAATTTTCTACTTCGAATGCTATTATGTAAGATCTCATCTAGAATACTGCCGGTAATTCTGGCCACCCACTTCAAATTTATCTATTTTGAGTCAGATATAGTTAGCAACATAACAGGATCTCCATTCTATTTTTTTTTTTATTATTTTTATTTTTATTTTTTTTAAATATGGTGATTTAACTGATTCAAACCTAACAAGATACAGACCAACAGAAAATTAAAATATGAGAACAGTAGACAAAAAAAGGGAGAAGTTATTTGTGCCAGAACTTTTGTCAGTGCAAGATCGCTTGAATATCAAGTGACAATCCAAGTTTAGTCCAATAATGAGAGGATCCTTTTATAGTATAAAACAAATGGGTGAGCATAGGAAGGCTAAAGGACATAGACTCATAGAATGGCTTGAGTTGGAAGGGACCTTAATGATCATTCAGTTCCAACCCCTGTGCAATGGGCAGGGACACCTCCCACTAGACCAGGTTGCTCAGAGCCTTATCCAGCCTGGTCTTAAAACACTTTCAGGGACAAGGCATCCTCAAATTCTCTGGGCAACGTGTTCCAGTGTCTCACTACCCTCACAAGAAAGAACTTCTTCCTAATGTCTAATCTAAATCTACCCTGCTCAAGTTTAAAACCGTTGCCTCTTATCCTATCACCCACATGCCTTTATAAAAAGTCCCTCTCCAGCTTTCCTGTAGCCCCCTTCAGATACTGGAGGCCACTATAAAGTCTCCCCAGAGCCTTCTCTTGTCCAGGCTGAACAGACCCAACTCCCTCAGCCTGTCGTCATAGCAGAGTAGAGGGGCAGAATCACATTCCTTGCCCTGACGGCCATGCTTCTTTTGATTCAGCCCAGGATGTGGTTGACTTTTCGGGCTGCCAGCGCACATTGCCAGCTCACGTTCAGCCCTTCATCAACCAAAGGATATTTTGAGGAAGCATCATATCTCTCAGTGTATCACACATATTTCTCTTAGTTTCCCAGATCCAATATACCAATATTCCAGTATACCTTTACTTTTTCTGATCTAATGCAGCAAAATATTATTTTCCTTCCTGTATCAGAGAGAAACAGATTAATAAAGACAACACATTTTAAACCTGAGAGAATTAGTATTGGAGTGTCAGCCTATGCCCTAAGAAAGGATCTGAAACATCCTTTTACATTCTCCTGAGTTTCTCAGACAATATTCCTCAGAAAGATGAGCCATATCCAAACCTCTGGTCAACAGAAGGTCTTTTTCATAACCTCCATCTTTCCTACCAAAAAAAAAAAAAAGCAACTGAGTAATAGACTAAAATAGAAAAAACTTCTAATAGAAGGAAACATTTTAATATACCTTCCCCTACAGACTGTGGAGAGAACCACCTGAAAGGAAACAACTTTAAATTTCTATGTATTTGAGTATGATAAAAGAAAACACCTCCTGAAACTTTGAAAATCATTAGGAGAGGAGGACAAGCTACTGAACATCTTTGATCTTCTGTTTAATGACTCATTAAAGTCTGCTCGATAGGACAGGGCAAACACTCAACAAGCATGCAGATGATGCCAATGGCTTGGGAAGACCAAGCGTTATTGCTTCTCTGAGAGATAGGGCTGCCATTCAGAGAAATCATGACAACTGGAAAAGTGAGCCAATAGGAAACTTATGAAGTCTGTATTGTTTGGGAAAGAGTGTGGACAGGGAGGAATACTAAATCTGTACATACAATTGTGGATTCTGAGATGAGTATGACCCATATGAAAGAGTTCTTAAGGTTGTAGTACTACTTTGTGAAAACATCAGCTCAGTGCTTACTGTTGATCAAAAAAA